>JBAPLH010000064.1:0-600000 GCA_037897445.1 Ceriops zippeliana
TGGTGTTGAAAATAAGAGAGATTTTTGGTCTCGGGATATGGTCTCCAAGTATGCGATGCATTTGCAGAAGGAAATCTATAAGAGAGCTGTGGCAACTCGAGTGTGGATTGCTGGCAGGCTGTGTTGCTACTATCATAATCACAGAACTTTGCTAGAAAAACTATTGTCGCTGTTGGCAACTTGGGCATATGCTAATACTAGGATGAGGCCAAGTCCGTTGATACACTCATTATGTAGTTGTTAGTTTGTATCTTATAGGTTTAAAGGTGTAATGGATCTGAAAGCAGAGGGTCCAGAACATCTTCCCAGTTGCACAAACTAGAAAACTCTCGCCATTGTCCCGATATATTCTCCTTTGGAGAAAAAGTAGGAGTCATATATTGTCCGTCGTCAACGAAATCCTTCTCTGTAGACGGCTGTGTCATCAACTGTTCCAAAGACTTATGGGAACGGCAGCCATTGTCCTTTGCACCGACAGGCTTAGCAGCAGCAACGACTTCTTCATTTGTTTTGACTGTGTTCGTGGGCAGCACATGGTTCAATAACAATTTCTTCATCTTCTTAGCAATAAGTAAACACAACAAAATCGTAACGGCAACTTCTCCAGGCACAGAGAAAGGCAACCTTTGCATCTTTGTCTTGGATGGCCACGGAAGCTAAAGGACAAGAAACTGCTGTATTCATCACCCTTTGACAAAGTTATTAGAAGCTATTGCTGTGGCATTGCTTGTAACAAGTTCAAGTCCCATAGGGTACAGATTTTCTTCATTTCAGAGACTAATCAATGGAGTAAATGGAAGCAAATTAATTAATTAGTGTTTAAGATTGTATTGTATGGCCAAACCTGGGAAACTGGTAGAACATATTACTTTATGTTTATTAATGTTATCGTTTTTGCCACAATGCTAAACGACGTCGCACTTTACACGCAAGCACTTACTTTATGTTTAGGGATTCCATTATATGATTTGCAGTTAGTTTCATAGCGGTCTCATTAACAAGTTTGATTATTTCAAATTAGTCATTTTGCTCAGTTTTGCCATACTTTATTAGTGCTTGTTAAGCATCTATGTACCTAGATAGTGGAGAAAAAACACCACTTTTGGGCCATCAACCACAAAGTTGCACAATAGCATGTGACAAGGAACATCATGCATGAAAATTTTCATGCAATTTAACTTTAATTAAGTTTGACTGAATATGGAAGAACCAATAAAGACAAACATGTTTTACATAACTAATGACTTCTAATGTATAACATAAAAAAAAAGGGGGGGAGGGGAGGGCATTGAATTGGCACGCCCACCTCTGCCTCTTGCACAGCGCACACATAGGCCTACACACATCCTTTCCTACAAAGCATGCCTTCGTTGAAATGGCTGCTGCCTCCACCCATGCCAGCGCCAACTACTGCTCTATTTCTTGCAAAAAACTCAACTCGGAGTCCGAGGTTGTTCAGCTCCTACCCTTCTGCTCCGAGGAAACGGTGAGATGGTCCATGGGCATGCAAGGCATCATCATCATCATCATCATTTTCTTCTTCTTCAGTAACTGATTTGGACCTCTACGATCTTCTGGGTATTGATAGCTCTTCTAATCAGTTATAGATAAAATTCGCCTATAGGAAGCTGCAGAAGCGCTGCCATCCAGACATTGCCAGGCGAGCCGGGCATGACATGGCCATCATGCTGAACGAAGCTTATGCAGTGCTTTCTGACCCAATTTTGTGTTTGGCTTATGACAAGGTCTCCGTTTATGCATGATCTGCCCTTTATTTCCTTTCAATCCTTGTCGGGATTTACAACAACGCCATTAGCACTAAAATAACCGTTGAAATGCAATTGCGCACAATTGGTCTCGTAAAGTTGTATATGTGAACACTCCTGCAACTTTTAATCAATTTTAAGCCCATTAGCTAGATGTATTGTAAATGCTCAAATTGTTCTCACAAAGCAAGCTACTTTCATGCCCTATACCACACATTCATTTTTATGTGTGCATGGAAAAAGAACAGATAACTGGGGTATCATTTTCTTCAAGAGGACCCCATGGAGGATAAACGCTATGTTAACCAAGAGGCCAAAGATCAACAAGTAAACATATAAATGCGCTTAACCTACAAGTTGATCAGTAAGATATTGGCTTGATTAACTGGTAACATTGTACCATGCATGAAGATCCCATGGAATATGATCCTACTACTTCTTCCGGACTATTGTTAGTCTTGCTAACTGTGTTTTGTGCTACTCTGATGGCTTTGAAATTATCTCTTTGCTTTTCTTTCTTTTATTTTTTTTGTTTTCTTTCTTTGCAGTACGATAGCTATTTCCTTCTTGACCAGAAGGTTTGAAATGCGCATTACTGCTGTTCCAGTCATTTTTGGTCATTGCGGCTAATGCAACTGTAATTGCGTGCAATGTGACCGCAATTTTGGGTTATGCACCACAATTGCTGATGTGAACCACTATTTAACATCATGCATGTAAACAGATGCCTAAGACTACTCTCAATTTGGGTTTTAGTGACCACCAGTTTAGGAGCTTGTTTGTTCCTATTACAATTAATATGACTAGTTTTAACCTTGTGATCTTTCTGATGATTTATACAATTTGTATGGGGCAGCCTTATAGTTCTAAGGGACGAAGCTAATATCTTTAGCACATGCGGTAGCTAATGAGTCACAATCATGATGATAAAAAAAAAAATGTCTTTTATGGTAAAATACTAGAAAATGCATACTATTCTTTTTTTTTTTTTTTCTGTGGGAAACCTTGTAGGGCCTGTCACTTTGTCAAAATCTCACGATAGGCTAATGAGAGCATTTGTCAATTTATTTTACTCAAATTTAAGTATTAATTATTTCTTTTTAACATGGTACAGGAGCAAGAAAAGACTACACTGGCAAACCAATATACTCAGTGTGGTTTGGCTCAGAAAGTGAAAGGCGGGCAGTTTTTGTGGATGCGTGAAGTGCATTGGATGTTTAAAGTGTGCTTTATTTGCAGAGAAGACATTTGCTATTGAAACCGTTTATGGAAGAGCGAGGGTTGTCGGACAACAGGCTGATTCAGAATGCAAAATTCAAGCAACCATAGAAACTTGTCCTGTTGATTGTATTGCATAAGACAGTAGTTTTCCTTAATCGCAGAATTAATTTTGTCTTCTAACTTACCAAGATAGAGGTTGGCTTCCAATTTGTTACTTGTTGGAAGGTTGGGTTCGTCTGCTTATGCAGCTGAGCTTGTTCAAATTCTAAGTTGTCAAACAAAGCAAACTAAAGTCTGTATGAAGGGACAAAATAAAATTCTTGTGAAACAACAATGTAGTGTCAGCTACAAGGATATCTATCCTATACTTCAGATGACACCTAATAAGAAACATAAAAAAAAACAGAGAGTTTGCTGCTATACCATCCTATATTGCATAGACCATAATTTTGTGAGTCATTCACTTAATCCAGCGTTAGTGCAGAAGATTGAAGAAAAGGAATCATGTTCTCATGCAGTGCTCCTCTAATAATGACGAAGGTTAAACCTAGAATGCCATGTATAGGAGCACCATGCATCAAGTGAAAAATTTCATGGATACATGTCTGGATATGTGCATCAAGTGCCAATGTTACTTCCACCACTTTGGTGGAAAAGTTGAACTTAGCAACAATAAACACCCCTCGTATAAGTTACAATGGTTGAATGATAATAAAGAAAGAAAGGTTGCATAATGGGTTTGGGTGCCATTTACAATTAGAAAATCATATAAGGATAAAGTGTTGTGAGAAGTGTTTCCAATGAATTTAAGCCATTTATTTACTTTGAGAGAAATATGACCATATAATAGAATGGTTATACATGATAGATTGAAAAACACCTATTCATTTGCCAAAAATGGGAAAATATAGTCTTAACACCTTTTAGTTTGCAATAAGTGCAAAGTGAATACCTTTTCATTAAAAAAAACAAAAAAGTTTGTTTATGAGCAAAGGAGAACTAGAGCGATCCTTATCCATCCTTAAACCTATTTTAATTCTAATAATGAAAGGAGTGGTGTCAAATGATAAAACTTCCTTTCCACACAAAATTGAAAGGATTTTAGAAAAGATTGTTGATGTGTTTCCAAAAGGGTTACCAAAAGGACTATTACCAATTAGAGAGATCAAACACTAAATTGATCACATGTTAAAGGTTTCTAGAAGGGGATAAAGGGTTACAATGACAAGTAATCATTTATTTGGAGAAGAGTTATATAAGGGAATCAATAAGCCTTAGTCCAGTACCAACCTTTTTAGTGCTAGAAAAGGATGGAATTATGAGAATGTGTAGATATTCAAGCCATAAATAAAAATATTAATGAAGTATTAATATATTTTATTGTTAGGTTAGAGGATGTGGTACTCAACTATTTTTTTAAAATATATTTAAAGAATTATTATCATTAAATTTGTACAAAAGAAAGGATGAGTGAAAAACTGCATTTAAGATAAAATATGAATTATATGAATGGTTAGTAAGATCATTTGGCTTATCTAATACATTAAATACTTTCCTGTCATTAATGAATTACATGCTTCATAAGTTTATTTGGTAGATTTGTTATGGTTTATTTTAATGACAACTTGATTTATGGTAGAATTCATAAAGAGAACGTCGTTGAGCCGCGAAGATGTCAGAATCTAGCGTTTTGACCACGCTGAAAAGCTCGGCTTGAAGATAACCGCTAACTAACATCTTAGGGATTGCTTCGTCGGCCTCTAGGATGCTTCTTCCTCCAAATTTCTCTGACCGTGATCGCCGCGCTCTCGACCGCCTCCTTCCTACGAGGTTCCGTTCCTCCTAATATGCGCGCACGCACAAAACCGCACGTGTTCGGGTTTCGAGTTAGTGAACTATGGTCTACAGGACCAGTGGAATTACGCAGAGTCAACTAGGGAAAGATGTGTTGGTATTGAAGGAAACAACTTGTATTTATGTATTGAGGACCCTTGAATGCCGCGGGTTGATTGTGAGACAACCTATGGTTCTGAAGAAGTCCAAAGAAGTCGAGAATCGTTCGACTCTGACTACCAGTTATGCAAAGCATTTAGGTGTTCAACAGAGGTTTGAGATTGAAAAGTATGCAGATTGTGAACAATATGGGGACACGACCGAAGATGGAGATGGTTTGCATGTGAGAGATTTTGCACCAGCTATGACGGTTATTTGTGATAAGCTTGAACAAGCTAATGACAAGGTGAATATTTTGACTGAATAATGCCACGGGTAATAATAGTTTAGGAAGACAATTTTTTTTTACTAACTGACGTTATGCATTTTTTGTTGTGTGATGTGTTGTCTTGCAACGAGCCTATTTGTAAGTTCGGTTGGAAAGAGTTTGGATGCTATGTCATGTAGTGAAAATCTAAATGAGAGCATTAACATCCTCAATATCACTTCTTTTTTTGTTCGCCGACATTTCAAATTTGTGCATGTTTTAGCTTTCATTTTATGCTGATTTTTTTAACTGTTATTGAAGGTGCTTGTTATATCAGACATCAAGAATGATCTAGGCTATAGGGGTAATGGACCTGCTGGAAACAAATCTTGGAGAGTTGTAAGTCCTATGTTGGTGTTTGAATGCAGCTTTGTTTGGAATCTGTGTTGTTCTTTTTTCTAATGCTTACTGCATGATTTGTACTTAGACATGTAATAGGTTGAAAGAGGCTCACATTGTTGAGGAATTTGAAGCAAAAGTAAATGAAAAGGTGTGTAATTAGGTTGCAGGAAGTGTTTCTATCTTGTTGCTTGTCAGAAAGTTATAGTTCTGATTTTCAGTTGTGATGCTTATGCTTTGGCAGGTTGTGCGTTGCCTACGCCTATTGAAAGAATTTTCTACAGAGAATTTTGAACAAGTGATCAAGTGTGGAAAGTGGTCTCAACAAAATGATCAGCTGGTAGAACTTGCTATTAAGCATCAGATTTATGACACGGTTGATGCTAAAGGAACTGAAGGAGCTATCTTTATGGAGGGTATGCGTTGGTTCTTATATTTCCTTTGTCAATTCTAATGCCTTTGAATTTGAAATAAAGTTCTTTCTCTTTCCTCTGAAATTTTTCTTTTTTAATTATTACTGTAGATGTTCGAATGCTTATTTTCCTGATCATGTAATTTTGTTCCCATCACAAGGAAGTTTCATCTTTAAGAATTTGCCTCTACTCTCTACTTTTTTTGTCTGTCTTTCTATATGCCTCTTTTCCTTTTCCTAGTTTGCTTGATTGCTGACTCTCTGCCTTGGTAAGCTAGATCCTGTAGGTTACCTCTCCTCCTATTGTTCTGATCCTGTAAGACTTTTTTTTCCCTATCACGATGAGTTTTTAACTTTTACTTGTGTGGTACATTTTATTTGCAATACGGTGAAGATATTATAGAATTTCCTTTTAAGAAAGTTAGTAGCATTTCTATCTTTATATTATGTTCGTTAGTTGTGGTCCTTGTAGTTTGATTTTGTGTTTTACTTCTCAATGACTAAACTAAGCATTAATCTCAATGTAGCTTGAGTTGGCATGGATTTTTTTTTTACCATTCTTTTCCGTTTTAGGTATAACTCTCGTATAGCTCAACATCTTGTTGTTTTGACTCGTTTGACTTTATTCATGCTGTGGCTTTAAAGCTTTTGTCTATTCGACTTTTCCATAAGCAAGTGTGTGGGAGACTTGGTGTTGAAAATAAGAGAGATTTTCGGTCTCGAGATATGGTCTCCAAGTATGCGATGCATTTGTAAAAGGAAATCTATAAGAGAGCTGTGGCAACTCGAGTGTGGACTTATGGCAGGCTGTGCTGCTGCTGTCATAATCACAGAACTTTGCTAGAAAAACTATTTGTCACTATTGGCAACTTGGGCATATGTTAATACTACGATGAGGCCAAATCCGTTAATACACTTATTATGTAGTTGTTAGTTTGTATCTTATAGGTTTAAAGGGGTAATAGGTCTAAAGGCTGGACTACAAGTATTCATAAACGAATCAAAATAGATACGACTTTTTCAAAACCGAAAGAGAAAACGGAATATAAATATTCAAAAAACAATGTTTATAGACAATTAAATACACAGAAATAGAGACAGAGGGGAGATAACTCTCAGCACCAAATGGAGAAGGAACATCTTCAGGCTCTCTACTTGGTTTAATCCATCTACCATATTTATTCACGACGAGCCCCTTATATTGCGAGAAGTACCAATACTTTGGTATTTTTAACTCCTCTATCAGCATATCACAACTTTTGTTCACCAATGCCAGATCTCTTCCAGCACTCCATTGGAACTTTGCTTTCTTCCCCACATATCCATTCAGGAGATGGAGGTATATCTCTAAATTATGACATGCTCTCAGGTTAGCTTTACGCTTCAAAAAGGGTGATGCAGATAGATCGAGCTTCAATACGGCTCCTACATGTCTGTAAGTCGACAAGAACCTTCCAGTGATTGTGCCAAAAGTCTTGAGAATCTCCTCACTGAAAATGCCTGGTAATTTTGGCACTATATCTTGCTTGATAACGACTCGTAAGGTTTTTAACTCTTAGTTCGTCGAGCCTTCGCTTGAAGGGCAAGTTCCCAACCCTTGGTGCGCCAAAAGTAATGACACTGATTTGAAGATCAGGAATGTAAGTAGCTGCCTCGTAAGCATTTAGGAGTGCTAATGCACCCCCTAAACTGTGACCTGTGACTGTCAAGCTAACCTCACGATCACCTTGCTCCAAATAGAAGTTGACTAGTCTTACAACTTCTTGCATAACTTGTTCAGAGGCACTCAGCTTGTTATACCTAATAAGCGCACCCCTTGACTTGTACATGCTAAGAAATCCACACTCAACCCTAACATCAGGGTTGTCATCAATAGGCTCCTTTAAGGCCTTGACATTGGACAGCCACTCTGACGGTGCCACGGTACGGTACCTCGCCAAGCTACAACTATGTCTCTTTGCCCAATCCTTCCGGATTCATCATCGTTGCTGACTGCAATGTAACCCATCCAATTGGAGTCTTTGCTCAAAGTACGACTAGACCTCTTGAGCCATTTAGGTAGGTGGACATGAGACATTGCATAAAAGTACTTAGTCACCTCATAACCATGATGAGTAAGGCCTAATTCTTGAAAAAGCTTGCTCTTGTTATACCGGCAGCTTCCGCAGTATTTAGACAAAGGATCAAAATCAAAGGAATCATAAGTTGCTTGGGCAAATTCCCCATATTTGAGAATTTCCCGTCGAAGCCACGAAGGCAAAGGGTCTAGAACGCCTTCCCAGTTACACGAACTAGAAAACTCTCGCCACTGTGCTGATATATCCTCCTTTTGAGAAAACGTAGATTGTCCATCGTCAATGAAATCCTTCTCTGTATTCGGCTGTCTCATCAACTGTTCCAAAGACTTGTGGGAACGGCAGCCATTGTCCTTTGCACTGGCAGGCTTAGCAGCAGCAACGACTTCTTCATTTGTTTTTGACCGTGTTCGTGTGGGCAGCATGCGGTTCAATAACAATTTCTTCATCTTGTTAGCAATAAGTAAACACAACAAAATCGCAACGACAACTTCTCCAGGCAGAGAAAAAGAGTAGAGACCAAGATTACTTATAAAGTGGGGCGCAGGGTTTGGATAGAATTTTAAATGACATCCTAATCAGCAACGGATTTTAGAATTCCTACTCAAAACAGAATTTACTTATATCAGTAAAATCTTTATTTATTGTTTTAACCCTTTTTTTTTATATGGACTCACATCAAATTTCAATGCTGGATTTACTTCCCAAATAGCCATTGTTATATGGGGCATGTTTGGTTTAAAACGGAAGTCCTTAGTTCTCAATAGGACATGATTGGTTACATGTGGACAACTTTAATGAGCATTTGGTAGACTCAGATGGCTTATGGTGCTTGGTGGACAAATCGAATTAGTTCTGATCAACTAATCTGTAGAAAAAATTTCGGGCTACTCGTTTAGTTTTCTTTGCCCAATAACGGTGGATGTGACGCATTATAATTGTTTATCTCAACATAGAATCGTGTTTAACTGACTAGATTCAATTCTTTCAAATTGATATTACCTGAAAAAATGATGGCGTGTAATTCATTAAGGCATACGAAAATTAAAATCATTTTAATAAAAAAAATATCGATGATCTAGATTAATTTAAAATTCAATTAATTCAAAACTTGGACGATAACTCAATTTAAAAGATTTGAAACTCTACTGACTCAAATTTGTACAATTTAAAACGCCCAACAGGATCAAAAATTTTAATTTGCTCTTGCAAATGTCTTTAATTTTTGATAATTTTTATTCTTAATCAAGTTGATGATTTTATTATTTATTCTTGCAACAATTATTTGATATTCTAGAAAGTTAGAAGGTCTTAACGGTTGTAATTATAAATGAGTAGATTTCTTCTACTGTCTTAATATTAACAAAGGTTCAAATCCCTTAAATAATCTTGGGAGAGAGATTGTTAATTAAAATTTATTAGTTTTTTGGAACATGGGTTTAATAGTCTGGCTTGTAGTGCTTATAACGAGTGTAACTCTTCAATGTTAGATATGACTAAAAAAAATAATTTAAGAAAATATTCGGTAGTTACAATATTTAGTAATAAATTATCTCAATTTTTAATTTCAAATTTTAAGTTTAATTTTTAGTTTTCTACAAATAAAAGAAATTTAATTAATAAAATAAAATTACTTATTCACCAACAATAATTGTGTCAGTGTTGGGGTCTGCCCTTTGCGCTGCTTCGGGGGCTTCTTCTTTGTATTTGGTTTAGCTAATCAGGCCCCCTGGTTCCCCCATGGGTCCTCTAATACACGGTTTTATCAATAAAATTCTTTTCAGAGGTAGCGTGTATATATATAAACACACACTTTCTCGTTTTATTTTTAATATAACAAATTAATAAATTTTTAACTGCACATTTTTTTTATTTTAGTTGAATTTCACTTAAATTTTTTATTTTTTCTCACATATATAAATAAATAAATTTAATTCAATTTTTAGATAAATTAAATTACAAATCTTCATAATACATACGACCACTTAGAGTAGCTATTCATAATTTTTTGAGCGAAAATTTTCTGGTGTGTTTACCAACCAATTTGCCTAATAATTTGTGTATGGTTCCGTTGTTGAATGTGAAATTGATTGTATTTGCTAAGCTCCTACTCGTACTAAAACTCCACTTCATGCGGCAGAATCAAAATCACCTTTCATGCGTGTAACACGCCCTTACAAGTTTAGAGTATCCAGATATGATTTTCACTGGTTTAATCGTCGCCGGAGCTCCTCAACAAGCATGGTTCTGGGGACCTCTTCCTCAATTGTTGTCTCTATGTTTTTTATTTTTACAATCCCTTTTTTCCATCTCCTTGTCACCCACAAGCACCATCCATGGGATTCTCGACTCTCTGGCACGATCAATGTGCTTGCTGAATCTTGTGCTGACAACATATTCTGCTTTCAATCTCGCATTCCAAAGTTCGCTAACAACCTCCGCAGCTAGACAGAGTTTACTTTTATCCCCCAAAATGCTCAACAGAACCTGTGTTTCAGTCGGACGGGCTGTTTGCTTTCGATCCTTCTGAAGTTGCTCCATTATGGTAAAAACACACGATCGATGCCAAGACTAACTCCAACAGCTGGAACCTGCTTCGTGCCAAACATTCCTATAAGGTTGTCATAACGCCCACCAGCAGCAAGTGAACCAACCTGTAAAACAAATAACTCATGAACATAACATTAAGTTAATAATGCAACTGCTGATGGATCGCCCACTATTATAAAAATATAGATAGTAAGGGGCAGAACTGTTGTTCACTGGAGTGCCAGAGTGTAGAGGTTATTCCCATCATTGAAGTCAAAGTGTGGTACTGAGCCCTTCTAATGAAAAAAAAAGTGCTTAGTTTCGTTGGAAAAAAAACAGTGCAGGTCATATTAACTTTTTCCATCTCATACCAAGAAGTAAACAATGACCTGCATGGTCAGACATTCTGACTTGTACTCATTGGTCGCATTTTTTCTTTTTTTTTTTTTTTTTTTTGGGGGGGGGGGGGGGGGGGGGGTTGGGAGTATTAACTAGCAATATGATTATTCAAGAGAGAACATGAAACAAGCACTAAGCAGAGCACACTTGCAATGTGATAACCAGTCCATTCCATTGCCTTGCCATCCCAAGCCAATGTAACCCCTGATGATGTAGTGTACTACAAATAAAACTACACAAACTGAAGCTTTATCCTTGATTTGATTTGATTTCCAACACATGCCAATCCAAAAATTATAGGCTAAAAGTGGCTCATCAAAGAACTGTTAAAAGTCAACAAGTTAATACAACTATAAGGTATAACCTGCCTTCTAAGAGCCCATTACAGAGTGCATAAACTTAACTGCAATGAGATGACAGACTTCGGATATAAATGATGTTCTAGGTAGGTTACACTAAAAGTTTTAGTTTTGGAGATCCTGTTTTATAAAATTAAAAGGGAACTCCTCCCAACAATTAATAAAAATAAAAGTCATCATTGACCAAGTGTTTGAAAAAAAATATAAAAAAAAACAAAAAAGAACCTCCTCACCAGAAATGATTCTTGAAATGCTGAACCACCGTTGCCTAGGGGAAATCTCCAGGCAATTTCCAAAATCAAAGAAAGAAAACCAAAGCAAATTGATACCATAACTTGCGGCTTGAAAATTGACACAATCCAAACAGACGTTGGTCATATAACAATTCTTATGCTCAGTGAGGTTTATTATTATACCATTTTCTCTCTGATACCATCCTTAATGTTTGTCAGTATGAAAAATCAAAATAGCATGATAATCCCCCCCCTCCATCTCTTCCTCAACCACTTGTGGGATTGTGAGCATCTTTGCCCCACATCATCCATGGTGATATATAAGGACCAAGTCTTTGTCTTTACGATAAATTCAGGGCAGTTAAATTGATCAGAGAACAACCATTCCACCAATTCCACCATCGAAAGACCATGTCACTGCTACCTGCCTACTCCCTGCCAGTACAATGCTGACAACAGCAATATACTTCACCAGGACACCAAGCAATAATTTGTTTTCTTGGTGAAAACAAATTAAATTACAAGGAAATCACTAGACTCCCAAGCAATAAGGCCAGGATGAAGATTCACGACAGAAACTACGTCTATACCAAACTAAACAAAAAATAAACAAATTCCATCTAACCCAACAATGGGGACCCGATTTGGTCATCCCTGTCAATACAGAGATGAAAAGCAATGCTGAAAATGCATACCAGTTACAATTAACCAACAGATATATAAAAAATTAGTCCTATCATTTGAAAACATAGTTTTGCCTGAAAACACTAAATCCAGACAAAGTTGTTTCCTCAAGGAATCAAAGATGGAGCACTACTGTTTATCCAAACAACATGAATGAAAAACCAATTAAAGCAGAGATAACAAGACAGGGAGGGCCAAATTGTAGAATGATATTATTATTATAAACATATGCAATGTCAAGACATAAATCAATATATTCCATTGGCCAAGAAGCATAACAGATTCAAACAGTTAAAAAGAACATAGTGTGGAAAGGGGATATGAAGACAATGAAGTCACAATGGGTAGACATAATTAGTGCTTGAGGAATCTCATCTCTGCAATTGATCTTCGTAAGAGACATAAATGTTTCTAGACAGGATTCCAATGTCCATTATGCAATTAACCAAAGAACTAACAGGAATTGACTCATCATTCATATTATTCCATCATGTGCGCTAAAAGAACTCTGCTTACAGAGCCAGTGCACCTTTACCAAAAACATAATTGACTGAGATTGTCTCAACAAAGCCATAATCCCAAAATTAATTGGGGTCCAGTCATTCAAATCCTTCCTAATCAAAGACTCCCACTTTTGGTCTCCCAATTCCAATCTGCTCCTCATTTAATAGGCTTTGGTCACCCCTTTTAGCAGCAGCACATTTTTTTTAGATAACTATAAAGCAAAAATTATCCAAGTACATCTTGGCCAAGGCACTTTGTAAAAAATTTAAAGGCACCACACCAACCTGAGTATTACATTCTTGTCCTAAAACAAACATGCATAAATTACAGGCTCCAATTTTATCAATTATAAATCAAATTATATGCCAAAATTTATCTACAGCTTCTGTAAGCAGCAAGTGTAGGACAGTTATGCATCCCAAGTACAGGGTTTGTCTTCCCTTTTTCACTACAAATTTTTAAAGCCTATAATTTTATATCCAAAACAGTTCAGAAAAAAAAAAAGAAGAAGAAGAAGGAGAAGCATGTTACTGTGTGCCTAATTACTCTCCCATCAACATTCACACTTCAAGTCGCTCAGATAAAAACCAATTTATCCCAAGAAACCCGACATCATAATACTTAATAATGAAGCAGCCCCAATAATTTAATCAACAAATGATCAACATGTATATGCTATGCAATTACTTCAAAACAAAGAAATCTCAACATCACACTGGGTGGCATCAAATAGATCATTACCTGCATAGTCCCAACAGCTTCAAATATCACCCCAGTGTAATAATCCAGCCCCCTTGCAAGGCTCAGATCAAAAACCACTCTATTAATGCACTTGGACTTGTGAAGAGCTTCAAACAATATCTCCAAATCATCCAAGGCATGTTTAGAAGAAGCATTGTCTAGAAAGCTGCTGCCTTTCTGCTTAAGCCTTGATAATAATTCCTTTGGTGGTCCCCTTTGCTTCACAAAGCTGCCAATCCTGTCTGCTGTTTCACCATTCAATCCCTTCTCCTCCACCTGTAACAATTTGGAAGTAACACATCACCAACAAGATAAGTCATCAATAAAAACAAAACAAAGAAATTGCTACTCAGAAAAAAATTCGATGCAAAAAAATTGGTGCCAAGCACCAAAAAAAAACAGAAAAAAAAAAAAAATCCCAAGAGCCAACACCCTTTACCAGAAGTCAGACATCCAGCATCATTTATGGTAAGTAATGTAAAATCGTAAGTGCCAACATTAATTTGACAACACAATGCCACAGATAACAATAGAAAAATTATCATTTTGCTATTCAATTTTCCAGCATGCCAAACACAGGACCTGTTCTCATGGCTTATGCACCTTTTTGACATCTCAAATTAAACCTCTTCTTTTCCACCTAGAATACGTTACAAGAAACACATGGCACTGACGAGAAAATGGAGGTAGCTAATTAACAACACAATAGAGAAAATGATGGATTCTCTATATTTTCATATAGCATGTATCATAAATTAAAATTCTAGTGCAAAAAAACCCATCGACATAATGACTATGCCAAGCAAATAGTCAGACCCAAAGGACAATCATAGGCCCATATTTGTGCTATTATATCAACAAAATTATGCCAGCTATTGCATGAAATTTTAAGCAGTATGTAAAGAACCAATTTATCAGGATATATTGTGCAATCCCAGTAAAGGAGAAAGAAGGTGCTACATATAAACAGAAAGCACAGCCAAACCAATTAAAGATGCACCAACTAGCTTTTCGGTTTGATGGTCTCAGTTTTGCCAGCATTGATTCTAAATTGAATCGTGGGTATAACTGGGTTTTCTCAACTTAGATGTCGTTTTCTTTCCTATACTACAAGAAATCAATCTATTCTGGATCCAACGGAACTCATAGAGAATGATGTGTCGCATTCTCTTCCCAATCACATGCCATTGTGTATGAGCATGCAGAACAAATCAGTTTTACCGGTCAAAGCATGGTTTCTGTGTGCTGTCCAGTTTCAATATGCTCTTACCATTTCCTTTTTAACCTGCTCAAATGTTTGCTTGTCTAGTTTGTCAATACTTGAACACATAGCACGAAATTTCTCAGGTGGCACTCCACAAATTTCAAACATTCCATCCAGTAACTTGCGATGATTTAATTTAACCTGTCAAAAAACAAGTCAAAACAATAAGCACTTCAGCCAGCACTGGCAATTGCTTGGTCATCAAATTTAGCCACTAAAAAGACAAAAGCACAAATTTAGCTGCTAAGAATAGAGGAGTTTAAGATCCAAATTGACAGCATACCATTCAAATTCAGCTACTTAGGAAACTTGAGTTCAAAAGTCAGTTGAAAGAATCCATATTATTTTAGCAGATGCCGAGTAAAATAAGTTATGAGTCAAACACTCAGGATAAAGTTTAATGATGTCACAAATTAGCTTGGGTGCAACAACCAAAGGTAACCTCATGGGCCCATTTTTAAAAAAAGCAGTTGAATCTTTGAATATAAAAATAAGGCTATATTCATTGGATCTTTTCACTCTATTTCACTTTCAGATTCCACAGCTCAGCATTCATGCCTTTGAATAGTTGCTACATTTATCGATGTAGGAAAGCCAAAGATAAATTTATGGGTGACAGAGCTTTAAAGTTTATTAGAGTCCAAAAAGTTGAAACTTTGAGTTTAAATCATGGAATTTGGATCATTATAGTGAAGAGACTAAGAACAACCAAAATTGAAAGAAACTATAAATGTCACACTGATATGGATGAAGAGTTAGCAGCAAAACACCAATAGGATCTCTGAACGGATTTTAGGAACCATTCCTAGGGAAAGAGGGCACCACGCCACCTTCCAGGTGAAAATTACCAATATCCAGAAAACTCATCCAGTAACTTCATTCAAAATGTATCGAAGATTCATGACACTACAAATTCTTATAGAAACTGGACTCATAAACAATGCAGGAAAACTCATAGCCTCAAATTAGTCGATCTACCAGCATCACACTATTTGGGTTTTAAGAATCACTCCCAAGAAGAATGCATCACACTTTCAAAGAACAGAACAAAAATCCTGTGGAAACTGGAATGCTGCAGAAAGAGGATAAGTCACGAGGCTCTAAATAAAGACCCATAGTAATCCTAATCCTAAAAGTAGGACTCTTTAATTCATAACATATAAAACTAGGGAAACCAAAGTAGAAAGAGCAATCAATTAAATAATGATGCCATTAGAACCACGAGGACAGACTTCATGACAGTACCAGGATTCCAAGTTCCTAAATTCTTTGAGTTTACATCTTCTTGATCAACTTAGTGACCACACCAGTTATTGAATATCCAGAGGATAAAATTGCATGCCATATGTCAATAATGATGACAGAGCAACACGAATTATAACAACTGACAATAAGATCAGCATTACATACATTAATAAAGATACGGCTGCATATCTAGTAAGAGTACCTCATAATCTCCAATGTCCAGCTCATCGAGCAATTCTGTCAAAATCTTAATGATCTCAAAGTCTGGCCCCATTTCCTCATATTGGCCAGCTATATCAAAATCACATTGATAAAATTCACAGTATCTTCCCTTAGACGGGTTGTCTCTTCTGTACACCTTAGCTATTTGATACCTCCTGAAAGAAGTGATACCATTCATAGCCACATACCTAGCAAATGGAACAGTTAGGTCATACCAGAGAGAACATAACTCTCCACCCTGCAAAAAGTTAAAGGGGAAAATATATTAAAAATTTGTTACAATTGAGTAATTGAGTTTCCTTATACCAGAACTACTTAAGTGAAATATCAATTTGATAATAACCCAAAGAAGCAGTTATCAAAAATTAACTATTATTGCACTAACATCAACCTCAGGCCACATCTGTTTACCTGGTCAGCAAGATCATAGATCAGTTTTGAGTCCTCCCTGTATTTTCCCACGAGAGTCTCTCTCAATTCAAAAGCTGGAGTGTCAAGTGCTGTGGCACCATGCCTCTTGAAAACTTCTGTTATAATTGAAAATGCTTTCTCTCTTATTGCCATTTGGCTCTTTTGCAAAATCACGAGTACCCTGATATTTAGAATAATAAGGAAAAATTACAACGAAAGATTCAATGCAAGCCATAATCAGAAGTAATATCCCATAAAACAAGATAACTTTATTTCCATAATTATCAATCTACACATTATTGCTAGACATTTCTTAATACATCAAATAGAATAAATCTCCACCAATAACAAAGTCAATAATATTCCAACTAGAATGAAACTAGCAACATACTTTTGGGTTAATAAAAGAAAAGTAAAATGCAAGATTTCAACACTAAGTGATGTCAGGGTCTAAAATTCTGTAAAATCAATGTGCAGCAACAACAAAAATGATGAAATTCAAAATCATGAATTAAAATAACACAAGATTATGTAGTGGCAGTCCCATGTTGGGAATTCCAGCACTGGAGATCACTACTCATCTACCAACCTGACAAAATTCTGAAATCCACCAAAAATAGATAAGTAACACATTGAATTCCACTCAACTAAACTAAGTTTAATCTTAAACAATTTTTGTTCACCTATAATAATTTTCATTTGATTATTCTCAATAAATATGTTTACTTTCAAGAATCGATATAATAACAATACAATGAGATGTGTCAATGGAACAAACTTTTGTGATAGACAATTACCTATTGCTAAACACACATAACAAATCTCCTCTCTAAACAGGAAAAATTCGCCGACAACACCATATTCCTAGTATTATAATTACTTTAATATAGTAATTTCTATATCATCTAGCCAAAATTATCACAAATTCTGATACAGCCAAGAAAAGAAAGTCTTGGTGTAATGGTAAGTATTGTGACCTGGAAGTAACAAGTTTGAGTTGTGGAAACAACCCTTATGTGACAACAAAGGTAAGGTCACACACAACTAACCCTACCCTACCCTAGAACCCCACAGTGCAGAAGCCCCATGCACTGGGATGTCCATTTTCTGATATGGCCAAGATTATTTCAAGTTGTTCACTTAGTTCTGGTTCCACGGATACAGTACATCATTTCCAAAAATTTGCACTCCCATGAATCCTATCTTATTGGTTTTCTTTTCTAATCAAAGCCATAAAACACACCCTGATAGAGAAACCATTAAACAGGTCAAATACAGCAGGGGCATTTCAAAATATAATATGGCTCCCTTCTAAATCAAAGGCAAAAGATGAAGTAGAAAGGCAACTCAAGAAAATCAATTAAGTACTAAATTATGGTCATTATTATACCTTTGGAAGCTTGGGAAGTCTTCTACTTTCATTGCTTTCCACAATCTCCTTCACTTTGTTTACCAATTCATCAAACTCAGGTTCCCTAGGGTTATTTCCTGAACACATTTGTCCAGCATTTCCACAGCTTGTCCAGAGTCCTTTCTCTTACTCTGCAACCTATCCTTGATGAACTGCACCATGACACCAGTCCCTTTCCCCAAAACCACTTTCTTTTTCTTTTCACTCTTCTTTTCTGCTTTCTCATCCCCTCCATTTGCTTCAACACTTTCAGTAACCTTTGAACTCAGTAGTTCCCCACCCTCAAGAGCAACATATGATGTTATCCCCTCCCAAGCAACAATCTTCCACACAAAACCCAGCAATGTATTCACTTCGTGCACAAATTTCCAATAGTTTTCCTCACTATGCAAGTCCAGAACATGCCTAAAAGAATTCTTCAAAGCATCCCCACTAGGGCATGTCTTTTCAAACATACTCAGCAAATGATCTTTCAAACCTACCCCCCACCACGGCATCCAAATTCATTTTTTATCGACACAAGCTACTCTCACCTAAATTTCGGAGTACTACGGCCAATGGAGATGCTGTGATCCCGACTGCCTCCCGGTCTAAATCTTTCCCGGCTCTGACCCTGCAATTTAACCCAGCACGTGTTATGGAATGCACCGACCTCACCACTTCCCGCAACTTCCCATTAATTATAGGGATTTTTGATAACGATTCACTCTCTACCTTGCCCACCAACTTGGACCCATTAAGCAATACCTTGATGTCACTAGCAACCCCAACTCTGTCCTTATCAACATGACCATCACCAGTGTCTATCAAGTTAAACGCCAATACATCCCCCCGCACCGCCTCACAGGACAACGCCGCCACCACATCGACAACCTTCGACAGAGCGGTGGCTTCATGGTCCAAAACAGCACAGATGCCGGACAGCACAGACTCCTCGGTAACATCAATGGAATCCAAATTCGAATCTCCCGTCACCGAAGAGTTTAGGGTATCGCATAGGAGACTAGCTATGGCGGCAGAATTGGAGGAGTGGAGAAGATTGTTGAGGAGAATCGTTAGAGATGCACGCAGTTCGAGAGGGGTTAGGGTTTTAAGCAATGCGGTTTGAGACTGTTTGAGCGACTTAGGGTCTGCATTTTGGTTTTGGTCGGAGGGCCGATCGAGTGCGGACGAGTCAATGCGCAAGTGCGCCATGCCGGCGGCCCTTGCCTCCGACAGTTAACACTTCGCCACTCCTTGCCATCGCCGTTGTGAAGATGCCACGGCCGAGCCAGTTAAGTTGTTGTTTCGACAACGAGGTCAGTCAAGCAGCTGAGCAGGCTCTTTCCAAGTCAAACCAGTGGGCGATCTCTCTCTCCTTTTGCCACTGATGCAAATCTTATTGCAACCAGTGAACATTTTGACGAAAAAAGAAAAATTAAATTTTTTATTTAATTATTATTATTATTTATTAAGATAAATATTTGGTGGCTGAAATTTTGATAATCTTATGTCTATTAGTATATATTTATATTTGTTAATTTTGAGTAGTGTAAATTGAAACTGAAATTATAAAATTTTTAGGATACATATTGAATATATATAATATAGAATATTAGAATGAAGCCTTTTCTAATTTTTTTTCGGCTTTTCATGATATCAGAGCCAAAGAGTCTTCTAATCCTCTTCGGTGCCGCCACAAAATCCAGAAATCGCCAACGGGAAGACGAAGACGAATAGCGACGCGATTCCACGTCCAATTTGTCGATTGATCCAACTAGAGAGGCAATGAGTACAATCTAAAAATTTCTAAACCTTACAAAATTTCCCAGTTGCCAATCCCCACTAGCAAAGAAAGAAAATTTTCTTATTACCAAAATAATCACCGTTCAATCGATTATATCAACAGAGATTAGGACGATGGTAGATCAAAAAGTCTCATGTTCGAGGAACAATTCACCATTTTTATTAAGCGCAAATGACAACATCCAGGTAATTTAATTACACAGACACAATTCAAAGGATCAAATTACGAAGAATGAGCTAAGGTCATGAGGATTTCGTTGAGGGTAAAGAAGAAACAAGGTTTCATTAATGGCACTATTAAGGAGCCGAATCAGAACTTACATGAAATTGAAGATTGGTGGATAGTAAATTTCATGATTGTGTCATGGATCTTTAATACTATCGAACTAGGCTTGTGTTCCACGATCTCATACAAGGAAATGACAAAGGAATTATGGGATGATATCTAACAGTGATTCTCTGTTCGTAATGGCGCGCAAGTTCATCAATTGAAAACAGAAGTTGCAAATTGCAAACAAAACGGGGATTCGATCATGACTTATTATGGATGACTCAAGAAACTGTGGGATGATTTGAATGATTATGATCCTATGCCTACTTGTTCTTGTAATAGATGCAAGTGTAACTTCGTTACACGGCTACAACAGCGTCAAGAGGATAAGCGGATGCATCAATTCCTTATGGGGCTTGATGAATCATCTTATAGTAATGTTCGTTTTAATATCATCGCTTCAGACCCTCTTCAAAACCTTTATAGGGTTTATTCTCAAGTTATGGAGCAAGAACAAGTGCAGGTAATGACTCAAGTGGCTCCCATTCGGTCTGATCCGGTGAGTTTTGCCATGAAAACAGTCAGCTCAGGTCCTCAGAATTTAGGGGAGGACCGAAAAGACAATGGAGTAGTTTGCTCTCATTACCAGAAACCAGGACATAACATGGACACATGCTTTCATCTACATGGCTATCCTGACTGGTGGCCAAGAAATTCGACCCAAGGAAGAGGTAGAGGACGTGGTAATTAGGGGCGTGGTCGTAGTAAAGTAGCACTAGCTAATATTGCACAAGGGGCAGTAGGGGCGATTGCTAATGTTTCTCATGGGAGACCACTTGATGATTTTGATAAAGCTGGGTTGGAGACCTTAAGTAAAGATGATTGGGAGACTTTGAAGTCTCTCTGGATCACTCACACAAATAATACATCCGTTGCTCAGCTAAAGCTTAATGGTAAGACATATTTGTAATGGCTGTTTGACACAGGTGCTTCGTATCATATGATGGGCGAGGAAACTGCATTTGTAGAGTTTCAAAGAATACCTCATTGTCCCGTGAAAATGCTAAACGGTAAATACGTTATGTCAACAAGAGAAGGAACAGTTCTTGTAGGAAAATTATTTCTCAAGGGTGTTTTATATGTCCTTGAAATACGATAAAATTTGATATCTGTTTCAAAATTAGCTCGAGACAAAGTTCATATTTTGAAATTCACTGATCGTTTATGTGTTGTTCAGGACCGCACTTTGAAATTCATGAACCTTGTAATGTTTGTTTTCGGGCAAAACAAACTCGTATTCCTTTTTCTATTAGTGACAATATAGCTGGTGATATCTTTGAATTAATTCATTGTGATTTGTGGGGAGTTTATTTTCTAACTATTGTTGATGATTGTTCTCATGGTGTATGAGTTTATTTGTTGAAAGGGAAACATGAGGTCCTATATGTTGTTAAGAATTTTTTGGCTATGACCGAGAGACAATTCAATAAACAAGTCAAAATTATACACAGTGACAATGGTACAAAATTTACTTGTTTAGGTGATTATTTTAAGGAACATGAGATTATCCATCAAACTTCCATGGTTGAGACACTTTAACAAAATGGAAGAGTTGAGAGGAAACATCGACACATTTTGAATATTGGTAGGGCGCTCTGTTTCTAGGCTAACTTACCGAATGCATTCTCACTGCAGGATATTTAATTAATCATACTCCATCATCAATTTTGGATATAAAAACTCCATATGAAATTTTGTTTGGAAGCCCTCCATCTATTTCTTATCTTAGAGTATTTGGTTGCTTATGTTATGCTAAGAACATTAATCGGGAAAAGGATAAGTTTGCAAGTCGAAGTCATAAGTGCATATTCATGGGTTATCCTTATGGTAAAAAGGGGTGGAGGGTGTATGATCTAGATAGGAAAATTTGCTTTGAAAGTCAAGATGTGGAGTTTTTTAGCACCTATTTCCTTTTGCCCATACGGACTCTATCAAGCAAGCAACTTCAGATTCCCTACCTACTGTCATTGAGTCTACTATATTGGAGGATGTGCCTGAGATTGAGGCACCTTCGCTAGCCTCTGAATATGATGGACAGTCCGTTGAAGAGGGTATGACAGCAGATGGGGTCATACCAATACCGGAAGTTGCAGAGGTTACGGGTGCAGTAGACGATCTTGGACGCGACAAACGAGCGCGACAGCCTTCAGTTCGTTTGCATGATTATGTGCTGCATACAGTTGCCCTCAGTCCCTCGAGTTCTCCTTTCTCTTCTTTGGCATCCTCAGGTACGCCCTATCCCATCACAAACTATGTGAATTGTGTTAAATTTTCCTTGTCACATCATCGATTTATGGCTGTAGTAACTACAGGGATTGAACCAACCAGTTTAAAAGAGGTCATGCAGCATTCATGCTAGCGTGAGGCAATGAAAAAGGAGGTTCAGGCACTAGAGGATAATGAGACATGGATAGTTGCTACTTTGCTTAAGGGAAAGAAGGCTCTTAGTAGTAAATGGGTGTACAAAATCAAGTATCATGCAGACGGAACCATCGAGCGATACAAGGCACGCTTGGTTGTTTTCGAAAATCATTAGATCGAGGGTCTTGATTATAATGAGATGTTTGCACTTACTACAAAGATGGTCACGGTTCGTACCTTCTTAGTGTGGATGGGAATTGCATCATATGGATGTGCACAATGCATTTTTGCATGGCGATCTTGAGGAGGAAGTTTATATGTGGTTTCCACCAGGGTTTATGGCATCCGGAGCGGATAAAGTGTGTCGTCTACACAAGTCTCTTTACGAGCTGTGACAGGCACTGCGGTGTTGGTTTGCCAAGCTTGCTACGGCTCTAATTCAATATGGATTTCAGTAATCTGGCTCAGAATATTCTTTGTTCACATTTCGGCATGGCAAAGTTTAGTTGACCATTTTGGTCTATGTTGATGATATGATGATAGGTGAGACTGATAGTGATGCCATTCAGGTGTTAAAACTTACTTGAATACTTGTTTCCACATGAAAGACCTTGGCAAATTGAAGTACTTCTTAGGTCTTGAAGTAGCACAAAATTCAACTAGGATTTTCCTTTGTCAGAGAAAATATGCTCTTGATATTATTTCTGAGACTGATTTGTTAGGTACTAAACCTGCAGGCACACCAATGGAGCAAAATCATCACCTCGCTTTAACTATGGACGCGACTCTTCCTAATCCTATGTCTTATCGGCGTCTTATTGGTCGTCTTATCTACCTGATAATTACTTGACCTGAATTGTCTTATTGTGTGCATATCTTAGCATAATTTATGCAAGAGCCACGACACAGTCATTGGGAGGCAGCCCTTCGGGTTGTTCATTTCTTAAAACTTCATCTTGGGCAAGGTCTCCTACTCTGCTCTGATTCCTCTTTTCATCTTACAGCTTATTGTGATGCGGATTGGGCAAGTTGCCCCCTGACTCGACGTTCTTTGACGATATATTTTGTCTTTCTTAGGGATTCTCCAATTTCTTGGAAAACGAAATGGCTCAAGGGTTTTTTAGTTTCTCTTGGCATCCCTCACTCATCTCCTATGCGGATTTATTGTGATAGTTAGTCAGTTCTTCACCTTACTCACCACACTGTGTTTCATGAACGCACCAAGCACATCGAGGTTGATTGTCACTTTGTTCATGATGAGATTCGCCATGGTATCATTCTTCCTCAATTTGTATCCTCGTCTCACTAACTAATTGATATCCTTACCAAAGCTCTTGACAAACGTTCATTTGATGCCATTCTTTGCAAGTTGGGTATTTCAGATCTTCATGCTCTAACTTGAGGGGGGGTATTAGGGTGAATATTTGGTAGCTGAAGTTTCGGTAGTCTTATGTCTATTAGTATATATTTATATTTGGTAATTTTGAGTAGTTACACATAATTAGGTAAATAGAGACTAAAGTTATGAAATTTTTAGGGTACACATTATATATATATAATATAGAATATTGGAATGAAGAGGCGTCAGTCAAAATTTCTTTCCCAATTTTCTTGGCTTTTCATTATTATTATTATTATTAACTTAATAGACCAAAATTTTTGTGAATCATGAAATTACCAACCCTTGTTCATTCTCAGTCATGGCAATTTTAATAAAGTCGACAATAAACATTGATTTTCTCCCATGATTTGTTGGCTACTGCTAGGGAGGACATACCAAATTTAGCATAATTGCTGCTAAAGGATTTTTCTTTTCTTTTCTTTTCTTTTCTTTTCTTTTCTTTTTTTTTTTTTTTTTTTGTTAAAGAAGAAGAAGAATAATAAGAAGAAGAAGTTGCTTTTTTTTTTGTGAGGTGGGAAGTGTCGCGGTGCTGGACTTTGGGCTACAAATACAAATTGTGATGATGGCCAGAACAAGAATAAAAAAATAACTCATTCGCAAAGTTAATGCAAAAAAGATGATGTTATGCCTCCTAAATTTATCAAACAAAAGACTTTTTACGTGGAAATCAAGAGCTCAACCCCTGAGAAGACACATGCATTTCGGCATGCCAATGGATTTATGGGTATCCTTTTTTTAGTTTTTGTCTTCGTCCCTGTCCCTATGTGTAGCATGCATGAGCTCGATGCTGCTGTTTTTTTTTTTCTTCTTTTTTTTTTGGGTGAAACTAATGGTCATTGCACACACCATTTACTGCAGCAGTAAGGGACTTCATATTGGATTGAGTGACCAAACTCATAAATTATGTATTTTACCTTGAAATAGTTTATGCTACGTGTATATATATATATATTATTTTTAATTGATAATTACATATTTATATTGTGCATATGAATATTGGATATTTTACTTTGCAAAAAACAATTCATAATTATTTTGCTATGTTTGATTTTAATTCTCGTGACTATTTTGAAGCTAACATTATTTTAGTTGAATGAAAATATACTTTACATTAAATAAGTATATGCCAACCAAATTATTTTTATCAAATAATCGTGATAGTACATGAATATATGTGCATATGGTTATGTAATTGTTTGTCTATTAAAAATATACATTTTTTGATTATTTATTTTATTGAAGTGATAATAATTTGACTTTTTCTCAAAACAATTCATAAAATATTGTGAAAGACTTATTAGAACTAAAAAAGAGTTAGATTTGAGGTTTAAAAAATGTAGTTAATTGTAATTGAAATTAATATGATTATTGATTACACTTTAACATTTTTGGAAGTTCAATAAAAAAAAAAAAAGAAAAGTTGTAAAATTAAGTTGTTGTATAATTTTTTTCTTTAAAAAAATTATTTAAAATCATTAATTTCTCTTAACTTTAATATATATATTAATATAAAATAGTATTGAATTTGTTTGATATAAGAGCTTATAATATCTATTAATAAAATAAATTTTTTGTTATATTTTATTTAAATAATAAAATAAATTTGAATTTAAATTATGAGTTTTTTTTTAAAATAAAATAAAAATTTAATAGTAATTTTTTATTTTTAAGAAAATAAAAAAGAGAAAAAAAATTTCACATTAAAATTTTATTTTAATAAAATTTTAAAAAATTATAGACTAATTATTATGTTAGTGTTAAATACTACAAAGAATGAAAGTCTACTAAAAATACTATAATTTAAATTAAATACTTAAATATTTATAAAATTAAGTAAAAATGTTATAATATAAGTGTTTTACAAGCTATTTTTTCAAAATTAGACAATGCTAATATATTTTGATATTAGATTGATCAATTGTAGAGTTGATTATATTTATTAAAAAAATACATTTTTTACTTATATTTCATTTAAATTCGAGATAAGAAAGAAGTTTAAATTATGAGTATTTTTAAGAAGAGAAATATATAAATATATAAATATATAAATATATATATAAATATATATCTTTTTTAAAAAACAATAGAAAAAGGAATTTAAGACTTTTTTAAAAATATATTTTATATTCTATTTTTCTTAATTATAAGCATTTATATTGGATAAAATTTTTAGACATATAAAGATGACAATTGCTATATCTTGTTTGATAACGACTCATAAGGTTTTAACTCTTAGTTCGTCAAACCTTTGCTTGAAGGGCAAGTTCCCAACCCTTGGTGCACCAAAAGTAACGACACTGATTCGAAGATCAGGAATGTAAGTAGCTGCCTTGTAAGCATTCAGGAGTGCTAATGCACCCCCTAAACTGTGACCCGTGATTATCAAGCTAACCTCACGATCACCATGCTCCAAATAGAAGTTGACTAGTCTTACAACTTCTTGCATAACTTGTCCATCGTCAATGAAATCCTTCTCTGTATACGGCTGTCTCGTCAACTGTTCCAAAGACTTGTGGGAACTGCAGCCATTGTCCTTTGCACGAGCAGGCTTAGCAGCAGCAACGGCTTCTTCATTTGTTTTGACAGTGTTTGTGTGTAGCACGCGGTTCAATAACAATTTCTTCATCTTGTTAGTAATAAGTAAACACAACAAAATCGCAACGGCAACTTCTCCATGTAGAGAGAAAGAGGGGAGACCAAGATTCCTTATGGAGCGGTGCACAGGGTTTAGATTGAATTTTGAATTTGAAATCCTAATTAGCACTAAATGGACTTTGGAATTCCTACTCAAAATAGGATTTGCTTATATCGTTAAAACCTTTATTTATTGTTTTTAACCCTTTTTTTGTTTTTATGTGGAATTCCTATTCAAAGGCTCACATCAATTTTCAACGCTGGATTGACTTGTCTAGTAGCCGTTGTCATAAAGAAACCACCTAGTCCCCACAGAATATTTCCATAATTACATTCTTGTTAAACAAGGCAACCTTTGCATCTTTGTCGTGGATTGCCATGGAAGCTAAAGGACAAGAAACTGCTGTATTCATCACCCTTTGACAAAGTCATTAGAAGCTATTGCCGTGGCATTGCTTGTAACAAGTTCAAGTCCCAAGGTACAGATTTTTTCTTCATTTCAGAGACTAATCAATGGAGTAAATGGAAGCAAAATAATTAATTAGTGTTTCAAGAGTTGACCTCTCGATCTTCTCTCTCATCCACACCTCCTCCTTCCTCCTCAACCGGCTCTGTCTAGCAGTGGCAATCCTGGCTCTACCGGGTCGTCCCCTTGGTGGATATGGCCAAAACTCAGTTGGTAGTTAGACTGACTTCTTTCCCCCTCAGCGCCGGGGAGGAGGCACGGGGAGATCGACGGAGAGCATGGAGAAGCTTAGAGGAATAGATCTGCTGCTCCATGTCGCTTCTCCATCTGGCTGCTGCTGTAGTAGTGGTTGCAGTTTGGGTCTGTGCGACATCGTTGTGGCTTGGAGGAGGAGATGGTGTCTCGTCGGGGTGGGGGAGTTTTCTCCGCTTCTTTTTGTTGGATTCTTCTTCAAGCATGTTAAGACTTGATTCGGCGCCAGGAATCAAAGGTGCCATCCCTCTGCTCTCTTGCTGTATGTAATATATCTCCTATATATTCTGAACAGTTTGGCATTGTGCCTACTTCATGAGGAAGGCAGGACGATAGAGGAAGAAGCCATTGCAGAGACTAAGAAGCTGATAGAAGGTTATAGGAAAGAATTGCTTCGTTTAGTGGTCGAAAGTGAAGGGAGTGTAGTTCCAAGAGCATGCAAGGAATTTGCTATGGGGATGAGCCATGTGTATCACTATTTATACCTAGTTGATGAGAGGGATGGATTTTCATCTCCAAATAACAAGGTTATTGAAGACATTGAGGCTACTGTTTGGGAACCCATTTCTCTTTTTTATGTTCATGGTCATGAACCGAGGAGCAATTTTTATGTTGGACATTAGGCTTTTCTTATAATATAGAAATAAAAAATTCTATATCAATATATAACATAAATAAAACAATAATATAGTGTGTTTAAGTTGTTATTTTAATGTTAAATTTTAATTAACGACATAAACATATAAATATTTTGTTATTATACAGTTATTGTATCCATTCTTCATATTTAGGTGCACTTAAACTCTCACATTGTGAGCTAATAATATGGCGATTACGTCATGTCCCGGAGGAGCATTCAGCCAATTAATAGATAGCCTTTAGTCTTACGAATTGGGGTGGGTTTGGAAGGAAGGGGGGGGAAAGACTAAGAAACGAAAATGAAAGAAAAGGTTTCTCAAATCCTAAACAACCCCCAACGAAAGCTTTAATTATTATTTATTTATCATTATGTTTCTGCGACAATGTCGTGTGCTGTCAATCACCTTAACGTTGCTCAAATCCCATCCATGAATGAATGATTAGATGTTGTAGTACCAAAAGTGGATAAAAGCTTCGTCTTACTACGATCTATTAAGATGACAAGGTAACATTGTAGCCGGTCGACTGTTTGTTGCTCTTAAATATTATCCCTTTGTGTGTTGACTCTGGCCCTAAATATTTTACCTTAAATTAGTAAAATTCATGTATAGATGTCCATCTTTCTTTTTGTGTTTACCACACCTTATTATATTAGTAGTAAAACAAAGCTTTTGCTCGATAAAGTACACATATGACAAAACTCATTACTTTATTATTGAATTTGATCACATATTATTTATTTATTAGCAATATATGTCAGATCATTTATTACACATTTTTTCCTTTACCAATACAAATAGGAAATTCATGCAACAAACAATACACCTATAAATTCAAAAATAAAATAATGAATCTTATGACAATATTTGCAAAATAAAAAAAATCCCATATTGTGATCTTCCTATAATTAAAAGCAAGAAAACCCTTCCACTAAATTTAATGAATCTACTAATAAAATTAATAACAAAAATTCAAGGAAATTTCCAAACAAATTTTCCTTAAGTGTTCATTTGACTAGAGTATGACATGTTTTCAATCATGATAGAAGTTTCTTCTTTTTAGAGGTAGATTCTCAATGGTGAGTATAACCTTGCCAAGTTCACCAATCTTGAAATTGATACAAAACATAAGTTACTTTGTTGAAGCAATCTTCGTAACCTTTTGTATTATCATTATGTATGTTTCTTTAATAATAGGAAAAAATTCTACCCCAATAACTTCCATGTCAAGAGGTGTGTTTAAACATGAATTAGGTACAATGGCATACTATTAGGTTAACAGTAATCCAAAAAAAGCAACCCAAAAGTAAAAAAACAAAATGGTTGCATCTTAGTTGAATTCATCAAAGAGATTTTCCCTTGGACTATTCTTATGCCAAAAGGATTGCTACTATACATAAGGTAAAAGATAGAAAGTAAACCAACTTCAATAATTAGGGATTCCATTATATGTTTTGCAGTTAGTTTCATAGTTATCTCATTAACAGGTTTGATTATTTCAAATTAGTCATTTTGCTCAGTTTTGCCATACTTTATTAGTGCTTGTTAAGCATCTATGTGCCTAGATAGTGGACAAAAAACACCACTTTTGGCCTATCAACCACAAAGTTGTGCAATAGCATGTGACAAGGAACATAATGCATGAAAATTTTCATACAATTTAACTTTAATTAAGTTCAAGTGAATATGGAAGAACCAATAAAGACAAACATGTTTTACATAACTAATGACTTCTAATGTATAACATAAAAAAAAAAAAATAGCATGACTATTCACCTACTTATAAATGACAATTCCAAATACATTTAACAGTAAGTTTGCTAATTTACTATGATTGGAAACCTACATTTAAAACCTATATTTAAGTCACATATAGCTCCTTATTCCCCATTTTTCCATGCTACAAGTAACTCTATTATATATTACGCCCACTTAAGAGGCTCTTAGTGTGACATGGTTATGAGAGGGTTGCACATAGTAATTATGTTTTTCTTTGAATTTTTATTTAATAGGTGAGTTATCGTTTTTATGACGTCATGTGTTATACCTATTTCTTATAATAATATGACTTGATGTTAAAAAAAAATTAGAGAGAGGCTCTCAGCATACAAAAGTCATGCTATTGTTTAACACAAGATGGTTAAAGAGGTGGGAAAGTAGTTATTAGGTGATGCTTTTAATTAGGTTTTAAGAATTTAAGAAATGAAACAAGTTTACTTTGCAATATGTATTTTTTTAAAGTTAATCACAACAGGTTGAAATAAAGGTAAATGTTTTAAATCCTAAAAAGAACAAGATATAATGGAGATTAGAGTTTGATGGTACTCGGGGGAAGAATTTCATGGCTAATAGGTAGGAAGAAATCAGTTTATCAACTTTTCAAAGCCTTATAATTAAAAAAATGTATAACCTTACGAACAGATAGTAGTTAGCAAATTGTTTCTAACGAAAAAAAAAGAATAAAAGAAAGTTAAACTTTAGTCAAAAGTCATTGACCATTTACCTTAAAAATGCCACCAACATCCCAAGAGGGTTCTCTATGCAATAAACGTATGCTCACACAAATAGATTACTATCTTGTAATAAGAATCACATTCTACATTTGGCTTTCACAAATTTTTAGGACTATGTCTTCACAATCTTATTTCTGCTTATCAAACACCTAAACTCTCTCAATAATACAATTTGTTGAATGGTTGAGATTCAACATCCGAGCATACTCGGAGTACTAATTTTGGGTAGCTAAGATTTTCACTTGCAACAAGTGCTCACCCTATTGTGATTGTGATGCTTCTATAGCCTAGACTCTAGAATTTAATTTGTACATTACCTCAATGTTGGAGGTATGGTTAACTCAGACAAAAAGTATCCAAACGGAACCCCAAAAAAAAAAAAAAAAAGAGGGGAGGGCATTGAATTGGCACACCACCTCTGCCTCTTGCACAATGCACACATAGACCTAAACTACTGCTCTATTTCTAGCAACAAACTCAACTCAGTATTATTTGTGTGTGTGCATGGAAAAAGAACAGATAATTGGGGTATCATTTTCTTTAAGAGGACCCCATGGAGGATAAACGTTATGTTAACCAAGAAGGCCAAAGATCAACAAGTAAACATATAAATGCGCTTAACCTGCAAGTTGATTAGTAAGATATTGGCTTGATTAACTAGTAACATTGTACCATGCATGAAGATCCTATGGAATATGATCCTACTTTCTTCCAGACTATTGTTAGTCTTGCTAACTGTGTTTTGTGCTACTCTGATGGCTTTGAAATTATTTCTTTGCTTTTTTTTCTTCTGTTTTTTTGTTTTTTTTTTCCTTGCAGTATGATGATTATTTCCTTCTTGACCAGAAGGTTTAAAATGCACATCATGAGCATTACTGTTGTTCTAGTCATTTTTTGTCATTGCGGCTAATGCAGTCGTAATTGCCTACAATGTGACCGCAATTTTCGGTTATGCACTGCAATTTAACATCATACATGTAAACAGATGCTTAAGACTACTGTCAATTTGGGTTTTAGCGACCACCAGTTTAGGAGCTTGTTTGTTCCTATTACAATTAATATGACTAGTTTTAACCTTGTGATCTTTTTGATGATTTATACAATTTTTATGGGGCAGCCTTATAGTTCTAAGGGACGAAGCTAATATCTTTAGCACATGTGGTAGCTAATGATTCACGGTCATGATGACAAGAAAAAATGCCTTTTGTGGTAAAATACTGGAAAATGGGAACTATTCTCTCTTTTTTTTTTATGTGGGAAACTTGTAAGGTCTGTCACTTTGTCAAAATCACACGATAGGCTAGTAAGAGCATTTGTAAATTTATTTTACTCAAATTTAAGTATTAATTATTCCTTTTTAACATGGTACAGGAGCAAGAAAAGACTACAAAATTTTATGGATACACTGGCAAACCAATATGCTCAGTATGGTTTGGCTCAGAAAGTGAAAGGCAAGCTGTTTTTGTGGATGAAGTGAAGTGCATTGGATGTTTAAAGTGTGCTTTATTTGCAAAGAAGACATTTGCTATTGAAACCATTTATGGAAGAGCGAGGGTTGTCGGACAATGGGATGATCAAGAATGCAAAATTCAAGCAGCCATAGAAACTTGTCTTGTTGATTGTACCTCGTAAGACAGTAGTTTTCCCTTATCGCAGAATTAATTTTGTCTTCTAACTTACCAAGATAGAGGTTGGCTTCCAATTTGTTACTTGTTGAAAGGTTAGGTTGGTCTGTTTATGCAGCTGAGCTTGTTCAAATTCTAAGTTGTCAAACAAAGCAAACTAAAGTCTGTATGAAGGGATAAAATAAAATTCTTGTGAAACAACACTGTAGTATCAGCTACAAGGACGATATTAATATCTTTTTAATGTAAAGCTATAATAGCTTTATTAAATCATTGAAATTCTCCCTTCTTCAAACAATTAATGATAAGGGTCATAATAATATTAAATCCCTTAATTAACCTTTTATAAAAAGAGGCCAAGCTGTAGAAACTATAAGCCTTAATAAGATATTTGGGCTCATATTAGTCTGAAATGGTTATAACTTTTTCAAAATTAACATTTATACCTTAGACATAAACCATGAAACCTAATAATAACATCTTAGACTACAAAAATGAATACCTCTTAATGTTGACATTAATTTTAACTTCTCTAAGGGTGAGGAAAATTGATTGTAAATGGCCTAAGTACTATTCTTGAAATTTACTATAAACAAGGATATCATCAAAATAAATCACTACGAACTTATCTTTGAATAACTTAAAGATATAAAGTCATAATCTTTATAAAGGTATTAGAGTATTAGATAATCAAAAAGATATAACTAACCAGTTATATAACTCGTCTTGTGTTTTAAACGCAGTATTCTAATCATCATTAAGTTTGAATTTAATGGTACTCCCTACAAACGCATATCTTAAAATACCAACTAGAACTAGTCAACATATCCAACATATCCTATAAATGAAAAACTTGTACTTAATAGTAATCTTGTTAATAACTCTATTATTAACACAAATCTTCCATGAACCCTTTTTTCTTAGGATTCAACAAAATAGGAACAACATAAAAACTTAAGACTATAACACACAAAACCCTTAGAAAATAGTTATTCTACTTGTCTATTTAACTTCTTACATTCATTAAGGTTCATTGTATAATGTAGAAGATTAGGTAGATGTGAATCCAAAACATAGCCAATGGCAAGTTGTATATCTCTTATGAGTTGTAGCTTGCTAGGAAAATCACTTAACATGATATCTACAAAATCATTTGATAACCAATTAAGTGAAATATGGAGATAAACTATAGATACATTAGATATGGAATTTGGCTTGGTGTCTTTAACAGTAGACCTAAGGAGATTTAAGATGATGTTTTTACCTTTACACTTAAAGATTTACATGTTTTTCCTGTTATGATTGATTGCATTAAGGTGATAAAGCCAAATATGACCTAAAAGGATATGAGTTACATCTATAGGTAAGATATCATAATAAACCTCATGCTTATAATTATCTAATTGAATGAGAACTCAATGTTGTTAAGTGACTAGTAAGGTAATTTTCTTAATTTAAGTCAATAAAAAAGGTTGCAAGTGTGGTTATGTCTTAAAATTCAACCTAAAATGAATAGGCTTAGCAATGACATTTATGGTACTTTTTCAACAAAAAACAAAATTTTATCCATAACCTTTAATGTCTTTGAGATTTTTGCCTAGTATCTTTATATTTTTTAGAATTATTCCTTTACATTTGCTTTGTTGCCTTTTTACAACATTTTTCATTAGTCTTCCAGTATCTTTATCACGTGACAATTATTGTAATAATGTCATCTCAATTTTGCTTAGATATCAACATCACCAATTTTATGAAAACGTGACACAATAAATTATTTTTAAAAAAATTAAAAATTTTAAATTAATTTAAAAAATATAAAATTAAAGAATTAATTTTAAAAATAGAAAAAATTTCTAGAAATAGAAAAAAATTAGAAAATAAGTTTTAAAAATTTATGAAATTATAAAATAATTTTAAAAAATGAAATTACTATGAAAAAAATTTTAAAAAAAGAAATTAATCTTAAATGGTTCTGACAAATAAAAATTAATTTGAAAATATTATAACTTCTACCCAATCATTGCCAACTCTAGCACAATACCTACTTGGCGAACACTTGCTACTACTCCTCCAATAACGCCTATTATGTAATTTTTTCCATTTTTTAAAATTTATTTAAAATTTATTTCTATGGTTAAAATTAATTTCTAATTTTTAAGAATTTTTTAAATTTAATTTATATTTTAAAAAATTGGTTTCTATTTTTAGAAATTAATTTAGAATTTTATTCTACCTGTTAAAATTAAAGTATAAATTCTTAAGATTTTTTAAAATTTTTAAATTAATTTCTAATTTTAAAAAAAATATTTAGAGTTTTTTTTTTTTGTTTTTAAGATTAATTTTGTAATTTTCAATAATTTTTTTAAAAATAATTTATTATTACATTATTACAAATTTATTGGCATAACATCTGAGTTAACAAAAATTAAAATGATGTAATATTATATAAAAACTATTTTGTGGGAAGGATAAGAAAAGACTAATGAAAAAGAGTGTAAAAAGGTAATAAGGTAAGCGTAGATGTTGAATTGAAAAAAAAAAAAAAGCAAAAAATCTGGAAAGAGCTAAAAGTTATGAGCAACAATAAAGAAAATACACCTAACAACAACACAATACTAGTCATCTTCTTCAAAATCATCAGTTTTGATCATTTTTCCTAACATATTCTATGAGATCTATTATCTATATTACTAAAATCATAAGTTAAACTCAATACTCAATGGTAAATCAATATTCATAATTAGTTTAAGTAGTAATAAAATTAATATTGAATTCTATTTGTGGAACTAATTGATAAAGAAAATAAAAATAAACAAAAAAAAGAAAATCAAAGATCTCAAATAACCTAATTAAGAAATAAAAATATCTTGGATAAAAGAATTCTAATAAATGTAAAAATAAAAATAAAATCTTAATTATATATAAAATAAGATTTTCTAAACTGCATCTGCTAAATTATTTAAACTACTATATGATACTCAAACTTTATTAATTAGTAAAAGGTCTTATATAATTAAGAACTAGCTTAGTTAATTGAATTTTTCTTTCCATTAGATTCTTATTCTAAGATATGGAAAAGACATAAATGTGGGAGTAGGGTTTTTAAGAGGGATTGATGCTTTTGTACCTTGATCCTATTTCATAGGGCCAAGTTGATTACATTAGATTTATCTTATAACTTGTTATTAAAGCATTTAGCTTTCTCATCAAATAGTATTTAAGGAATAGTGAAAATTGGAACTCGTTCAAGGAATAAACTTCCAACAAGAAGCAAGAAATTCAGCTATTCAAGCAATCAAATCAATCTCAAATTGGTTATACTGGCAAGCACTAAGGTAAAGATCATCCACAATAGAACCTCATCAAAGTCTGATTCAGGCAACCCAAAATTCGACGAAACCAAATATTAATAAACTCCAAGAGGTTACTGCTACAAGAAGGCAAGCAATGGAGAGCACAAAACCCATGCTTCGAACTCCATCAAATTACAGACACTACCAAGAATATTAGATTCCATCTACTCAAGCACTACGTGCCTCAAATGATGGCTCTGGCTCTAAAGCTACCAGGGAGGTTTCACTTGCTCACAAAGTTAAGGACATGAATGATGAACATCATGGAATGGGAGAAAATAATCTCATAAATCCCATAAGATGGAAAATCCCACTAGTGACGGCAACAATGGCAGCAATTATTATGTACATGCACACAGGACTAGAGGCAGTTGGTGGATTGGATGAACATGTGGGTGGTTCATTAGCATTGGAGACTGTTAACAGCTTTTGGTTACGTATTACATTAGCATGGATTGCATGGTACTTGGTTGGTATGGCTGTGGTAGAATTAATTGATTCCATAATGAATAGGTTTAAATAAAACCAAAATTTTAGATTGCAGGTTACAGACCACACCAGAATTCCAGTTAACTGCAATTATACCATGTCATGCAACCACAACATGGCTAATATGGCTTGTCACATCCAACATTATCGCAATGCAAATGTCTAGTAGCAAGCTGTAAACATGTCTAGGAACAAGCTGCATTTTGCAAACCTTGCATGGTATATAAGACGGGATACTTCAAGTACTGTAACAAAATTTGATATGAAATAAGTTTGTATTAGGTTAGTATTTAAGAGCAACAATTGAATAAACATTAATGACTTAACACTTTTTGTAACTTTTCCGTGGCCAATTCACCTCTTTGGTTGTTTCTTTTTCTGACTTTTTGGTTATGACATCAAGCGCAGTTACCCATTCGCAGCTACAAAGACTTGTAGGAATATAATTATTAAGCGATCCATCTCAAAGTGAATTTAGGATGACTAAGAAACAAATTATATTCATCACATTAATTAAGGATTTGTGAATCCCATGTAAGACATACAATTAGGCATAAAAAGATTTTTACTTATGGATCTTAGAATTTTATGATTTTTATACAATATGAAAAATAACACACTTTAATAGGCTTAGAACTTTTTCAATCTTTAATAAAAATAATGGAGTATGGGTTCATCCTCTTGACTTCTTTTTTAATGATGAAAAAAAGAAAAAAAAGAACAAATTATTATGTTTTACTTCTAACAATAATTTGTATTATGTAAAATTTTTTTATTATTGTTGTAAAGAGTAAATAAAAAACAAAACTCTTTAATAAAATTATTTATAATTTTATTAAATAGAGTTATATTTAATAAAATGTCCTTAAATGCCATATAGGTCATTACTTTTCTTACATTTGAACCTATCATCTTTTAATTTTTAATTTTTTTGTCACTTCAATTATAAATTTAGACAGTATTTGTCAAATCTTTTCCCTATCTTTGTTATTGGTCCCAAAACTACTTAGAAGAGAAATATGAAAGATTGTTAGAAACTAATATTTTTAAAATCATATTTGACTAATCAATTGGATTAATAAAATTGGAAATTAGACCTTAGTTTGGTTCAATTTGATTTAAAAAACCAATGGGTTTCAAAATTCACAATTAAACCAATAAATTGGTCAATTAGACTATGAACTATTGAACGAGTTATAATTTTTTTTTTAAATTTGGTTGTTTTGAAAATTTGTTGAAAATTTAAAGAAACAAGAAGTCACAGAATCAAATTACAAGAGATACAAATAATAGTTATTATTAATAAACTAAGAATCATGATATAAATTTTTTATATATTTTTTAATTTTTTTAAAGATAAGAGACACATAATTTCAAATTTTATTTATTCTTTTATTTTTTTAATCATGAGTTATAGAAATTAGAAAAATACAATATAACTTATGAGAAAATGACTAATAAAAGAAGAAAAGAAATTTTGTTTGCTATAAGTGATCTTATATATAGATTATTTTCAAAAAGAAAAATTTTCCCAAAAAAAAAAAAGGGTTTCCTCCTCCTCCTCCTCCTTCACATGCATCCAGGGAGGCTCTTATCTCTTCATCGCTGGAAGAAATTTGCTGCAGTGGGCCCCGTGGCATCTCACTCTCCTCTGTATTTTCGACTCTGACCCCTACACCCACTGTCGCTGCCAAAGCCTCGCTTTGGTCCAATCTCTGGTCAATCCCTTCCCTCCAGTTTACCATTGCCGGAGAAGACACGACGTCGAGCCGTGAAGACGTCAGAATCCAGCGTTTCGATGATGCGGAAAAGCTCGGCTTGAAGATTACCGCTAACTAACATCTTAGGGATTGTTTCATCGGCCTCTAGGATGCTTCTTCCTCCAAATTTGTCTGCCCGTGATTGCCGCGCTCTCGACCGCCTCCTTGTTGCAAGGTTCCGTTCCTCCTAATACGCAGGCACGCACAAAACTGCACGTGTTTGGGTTTTGAGTTAGTGAACTACGGTCTACAGGACCAGTGGAATTACGCAGAGTCAACTGGGGAAAGATGTTGGTATTGAAGGAAACAACTTGTATTATGTAGTGAGGACCCTTGAATGCCGCGGGTTGATTGTGAGGCAACCTGTGGTTGTGAAGAAGTCTAAAGAAGCCGAGAATGGTTCGACTGTGACTACCAGCTATGCAAAGCATTTAGGTGTTCAACAGATGTTTGAGATTGAAAAGTGTGCAGATGGTGAACAATATGGGGACACGACCGAAGATGGAGATGGTTTGCATGTGAGAGATTTTGTACCAGATATGACAGCTATTTCTGATAAGCTTGAACAAGCTAATGACAAGGTGAATGTTTTGACTGAATAACGCCACGGGGTAGTAACAGTAACAGTTTAGGAAGACAATTTTTTTTTACTAACTGACGTTATGCATTTTTTTGTTGTGTGACATGTTGTCTTGCGACGAGCCTATTTGTAAGTTCGGTTGGACAGAGTTTGGATGCTATGTCATGTAGTGAAAATCTAAATGAGAGCATTAACATCCTCAATATCACTTCCTTTTGTTCGCCGACATTTCAAATTTGTGCAGATTTTAGTTTTCATTTTATGCTGATTTTTTTAACTGTTATTGAAGGTGCTTGTTATATTAGACATCAAGAATGATCTAGGCTATAGGGGTAACGGACCTGCTGGACACAAATCTTGGAGAGTTGTAAGTCCTATGTTGGTGTTTGAATACAGCTTTGTTTGGAATTTTTGTTGTTCTTTTTTCTAATGCTTACTGCATGATTTGTACTTAGATATGTAATAGGTTGAAAGAGGCTCACATTGTTGAGGAATTTGAAGTAAAAGTAAATGAAAAGGTGTGTAATTAGGTTACAGGAAGTGTTTCTATCTTGTTGCTTTTCAGAAAGTTTTGGTTCTGATTTTCAGTTGTGATGCTTATGCTTTGGCAGAAACAATGTTTATACACAATTAGATACACAATTAGATACACAGAAATAGAGACAGAGGGGAGATAACTCAACACCGAATAGAGAAGGAACGTCTTCAGGCTCTCTACTTGGTTTAATCCATCTACCATATTTATTTAGGACGAGCCCCTTGTATGGCGAGAGGTACCAAGACTTTGGTATTTTTGACTCCTCTATCAGCATATCACAACTTTTGTTCACCAATGCCAAATCTCTTCCAGCACTCTATTGGAACTTTGCTTTCTTCCCCACATAACCATTCAGGAGATGAAGGTATACCTCTAAATTATGACATGCTCTCAGGTTAGCTTTACGCTTCAAAAAGGGTGATACAGACAGATCAAGTTTCAATATGGCTCCTACATTTCTGTAAGTCGACAAAAACCTTACAGTGATTGTGCCAAAAGTCTTGAGGATCTCCTCACTAAAAATGCCCGGTAATTTTGGCACTATATCTTGCTTGATAACGACTCGTAAGGTTTTAACTCTTGATAACGACTCTGTGTTCTTTTTTCTAATGCTTACTGCATGATTTGTACTTAGATATGTAATAGGTTGAAAGAGGCTCACATTGTTGAGGAATTTGAAGCAAAAGTAAATGAAAAGGTGTGTAATTAGGTTACAGGAAGTGTTTCTATCTTGTTGCTTGTCAGAAAGTTATAGTTCTGATTTTCAGTTGTGATGCTTATGCTTTGGCAGGTTGCCTACTCCTGTTGAATGAATTTTCTACGGAGAATTTTGAACAAGTGATCAAGTGTGGAAAGAGGTCTCAACAAAATGATCAGTTGGTAGAACTTGCTATTAAGCATCAGATTTATGACACGGTTGATGCTAAAGGAACTGAAGGAGCTATCTTTATGGAGGTATGCGTTGGTTCTTATATTTCCTTTGTCAATTCTAATGGCTTTGAATTTGAAATAAAGTTCTTTTTCTTTCCTCTGAAATTTTCTTTTTTAATTATTACTGTAGATGTTTGAATGCTTATTTTCCTGATCATGTAATTTTGTTCCCATCACAAGGAAGTTTCATCTTTAAGAATTTGCCTCTACTCTCTACTTTTTGTCTGTCTTTCTATATGCCTCTTTTCCTTTTCCTAGTTTGCTTGATTGCTGACTCTCTGCCTTGGTAAGCTAGATCCTGTAGGTTACCTCTCCTCCCATTGTTCTGATCCTGTAAGACTTTTTTCCCTATCACGATGAGTTTTTTCCCTCCCATTACAGCTAATGCAACAGTAATTGCGTGCAATGTGACCGCAATTTTGGGTTATGCACCACAATTGCTGATGTGATGCATGTAAATAGATGCCTAAGACTACTGTCCACTTGGATTTTAGCGACCACCAGTTTAGGAACTTGTTTGTTCCTGTTACAATTAATATGACTAGTTTTAACCTTGTGATCTTTCTAATGATTTATACAATTTGTATGGGGCAGCCTTATAGTTCTAAGCGACGAAGCTAATATCTTTAGCACATGCGGCAGCTAATGAGTCACAATTATGATGACAGAAAAAAATGTCTTTTCTGGTAAAAGACTTGAAAATGCATATTATTCTTTTCTTTTTTTTTTCTGTGAGAAATCTTGTGAGGTCTGTCACTTTGTCAAAATCTCACGATAGGCTAATGAGAGCATTTGTCAATTTATTTTACTCAAATTTAAGTATTAATTATTCCTTTTTAATATGGTACAAGAGTAAGAAAAGACTACAGAATTTCAAGGATACACTGGCAAACCAATATAATCAGTGTGGTTTGGCTCAGAAAGTGAAAGGCGGGCAGTTTTTGTGGACGTGTGAAGTGCATTGGATGTTTAAAGTGTGCTTTATTTGCAGAGAAGCCATTTGCTATTGAAACCATTTATGGAAGAGCAAGGGTTGTCGGACAAACGGGCTGATCAGAATGCCAGAATGCAAAATTCAAGCAACCATAGAAACTTGTCCTGTTGATTGTATCTCGTAAGACAGTAGTTTTCCTTAATCGCAGAATTAATTTTGTCTTCTAATTTACCAAGATAGAGGTTGGCTTCCAATTTGTTACTTGTTGGAAGGTTGGGTTCGTCTGTTTATGCAGCTGAGCTTGTTCAAATTCTAAGTTGTCAAACAAAGCAAACTAAAGTCTGTATGAAGGGACAAAATAAAATTCTTGTGAAACAACAATGTAGTGTCAGCTACAATGATATCTATCCTATACTTCAGATGACACCTGATAAGACACATAAAAAAGACAGTTTGCTGCTATACCATCTTATATTGCAAAGACCATAATTTGTGAGTCATTCACTTAATCTAGCGTTAGTGTAGAAGACTGAAGAAAAGGAATCATGTTCTCATGCAGTGCTCCTCTAATAATGACGAAGGTTAAACCTATAATGCCATGCATCAAGTGCAAAATTTCATGGATACATGTCTAGATATGTGCATTAAGTGCCAATGTTACTTCCACCACTTTGGTGGAAAATTTGAACTTAGTAACAATAAAACACCCCTCATATAAGTTACAATGGTTGAATGATAATAAAGAAAGAAAGGTTGCATAATGGGTTAAATATATTTTATCATAAAGGTTAGAGGGTGTGGTACTCAACTATTTTTAAAATATATTTAAAAAATTATTATCATTAAATTTGTAAAGGATGAGTGAAAAACTGCATTTAAGATAAAATATAAATTATATGAACGGTTAGTAAGATCATTTGGCTTATCTAATACATTAAATACTTTCCTGTTATTAATGAATTACATGCTTCATAAGTTTATTTGGTAGATTTGTTATGGTTTATTTTAATGACAACTTGATTTATGGTAGAATTCATAAAGAGAACTATGTCGCCAAGCTACAACTATGTCTCTTCGCCCAATCCTTTCGGATTCATCATCGTTACTGACTGCAATGTAACCCATCCAATTGGAGTCTTTGCTCAAAGTAGGACTAGACCTCTTGAGCCATTTAGGCAGGTGGACATGAGACATTGCATAAAAGTACTTAGTCACCTCATAACCATGATGAGTAAGGCCTAATTCTTGAAAAAGCTTGCTCTTGTTATATCGGCAACTTCTATAGTACTCAGACAAAGGATCAAAATCAAAGGAATCGTAAGTTGCTTGGGCAAATTCCCCATATTTGAGAATTTTCCGTCGAAGCCACGAAGGCAGAGGGTCTAGAACGCCTTCCCAATTACACGAACTAGAAAGCTCTCGCCATTGTGCTGATATATCCTCCTTTTGAGAAAACGTAGATTGTCCATCGTCAATGAAATCCTTCTCTGTATTCGGCTGTCTCATCAACTGTTCTGAAGACTTGTGGGAACGGCAGCCATTGTCCTTTGCACCGGCAGGCTTAGCAGCAGCAACGACTTCTTCATTTGTTTTGACCGTGTTCGTGGGCAGCACGCGGTTCAATAACAATTTCTTCATCTTGTTAGCAATAAGTAAACACAACAAAATCGCAACGACAACTTCTTTAGGCAAAGAAAAAGAGTGGAGACCAAGATTACTTATAGAGTGGGGCGCAGGGTTTGGATAGAATTTTGAATGACATCCTAATCAACAACGAATTTTAGAATTCCTACTCAAAATAAAATTTACGGTAAATTTTTTTATTTATTATTTTAAACCCTTTTTTTTATATGGACTCACATCAAATTTCAATGCTGAATTTATTTTCCAAATAGCCATTGTTATATGGGCATGTTTGGTTTAAAACGGCAGAATCAAAATCACCTTTCATGCGTGTAACACGCCCTTACAAGTTTTCACTGGTCTAAATCTTTCCCGGCTCTGACCCTGCAATTTAACCCAGCACGTGTTATGGAATGCACCGACCTCACCACTTCCCGCAACTTCCCATTAATTATAGGGATTTTTGATAACGATTCACTCTCTACCTTGCCCACCAACTTGGACCCATTAAGCAATACCTTGATGTCACTAGCAACCTCAACTCTGTCCTTATCAACATGACCATCACCAGTGTCTATCAAGTTAAACGCCTATACATCCCCTGCACCGCCTCACAGGACAACGCCGCCACCACATCGACAACCTTCGACAGAGCGGTGGCTTCATGGTCCAAAACAGCACAGATGCCGGACAGCACAGAGTCCTCGGTAACATCAATGGAATCCAAATTCGAATCTCCCGTCACCGAAGAGTTTAGGGTATCGCATAGGAGACTAGCTATGGTGGCAGAATTGGAGGAGTGGAGAAGATTGTTGAGGAGAATCGTTAGAGATGCACGCAGTTCGAGAAGGGTTAGGGTTTTAAGCAATGCGGTTTGAGATTGTTTGAGCGACTTAGGGTCTGCATTTTGGTTTTGGTCGGAGGGCTGATCGAGTGCGGACGAGTCAATGCGCAAGTGCGCCATGCCGGCGGCCACAGCGTAGACAGAAGAGGAAGAGAGGGACGAGCCCTTGCCTCCGACAGTTAACACTTCGCCACTCCTTGCCATCGCCATTGTGAAGATGCCACGGCCGAGCCAGTTAAGTTGTTGTTTCGACAACGGGGTCAGTCAAGCAGCTGAGCAGGCTCTTTCCAAGTCAAACCAGTGGGCGATCTCTCTCTCCTTTTGCCACTGATGCAAATCTTATTGCAACCAGTGAACATTTTGATGAAAAAAGTAAAATTAAATTTTATCCATCAAACTTCCATGGTTGAGACACCTTAACAAAATGGAAGAGTTGAGAGGAAACATTGACACATTTTGAATATTGGTAGGGCGCTCCATTTCTAGGCTAACTTACCTATTCAATTTTGGGGAGAATGCATTCTCACTGCAGGATATTTAATTAATCGTACTCCATCATCAATTTTGGGTGAAAACTCCATATGAAATTTTGTTTGGAAGCCCTCAATCTATTTCTCATCTTATAGTATTTGGTTGCTTATGTTATGCTAAGAACATTAATCAGGAAAAGGATAAGTTTGCAAGTCGAAGTCATAAGTGCATATTCATGGGTTATCCTTATGGTAAAAAAGGGGTGGAGGGTGTATTTTGAAAGTCAAGATGTGGAGTTTTTTGAGCACCTGTTTCCTTTTGCCCATATGGACTCTATCAAGCAAGCAACTTCAGATTCCCTACCTACTGTCATTGAGTCTACTATATTGGAGGATGTGCCTGAGATTGAGGCACCTCCGCTAGCCTCTGAATATAATGGACAGTCCGTTGAAGAGGGTATGACAGCAGATGGGGTCGTACCAGTACCGGAAGTTGCAGAGGTTACGGGTGCAGTAGATGATCTTGGACGCGACAAACGAGCGCGACAACCTTCAGTTCGTTTGCATGATTATGTGCTGCATACAGTTGCCCTCAGTCCCTCGAGTTCTCCTTTCTCTTCTTTGACATCCTCAGGTACGCCCTATCTCATCACAAACTATGTGAATTGTGTTAAATTTTCCTTGTCACATCGTCGATTTGTGGCTGCAGTAACTACAGGGATTAAACCAACCAGTTTAAAAGAGGTCATGCAGCATTCATGCTGGCGTGAGGCAATGAAAAAGGAGGTTCAAGCACTAGAGGATAATGAGACATGGATAGTTGCTACTTTGCCTAAGGGAAAGAAGGCTCTTAGTAGTAAATGGGTGTACAAAATCAAGTATCATGCAGACGGAACCATCGAGCGATACAAGGCATGCTTGGTTGTTTTTGAAAATCATTAGATCGAGGGTCTTGATTATAATGAGACGTTTGCACCTACTGCAAAGATGGTCACGGTTCGTACCTTCTTAGTAATAACAGCGATCTGTGGATGGGAATTGCATCATATGGATGTGCACAATGCATTTTTGCATGGCGATCTTGAGGAGGAAGTTTATATGCGGTTTCCACCAAGGTTTATGGCATCTGGAGCGGATAAAGTGTGTTGTCTACACAAGTCTCTTTACAGGCTGTGACAGGCACCGCGGTGTTGGTTTGCCAAGCTTGCTACGGCTCTGATTCAATATGGATTTCAGTAATCTGGCTCAGAATATTCTTTGTTCACATTTCGGCATGGCAAAGTTTAGTTGACCATTTTGGTCTATATTGATGATCTGATGATAGGTGAGACTGATAGTGATGCTATTCAGGTGTTTAAAACTTACTTGAATACTTGTTTCCACATGAAAGACCTTGGCAAATTGAAGTACTTCTTAGGTCTTGAAGTAGCACGAAATTCAACTAGGATTTTCCTTTGTCAGAGAAAATATGCTCTTAATATTATTTCTGAGACTGATTTGTTAGGTACTAAACCTGCAGGCACACCAATGGAGCAAAATCATCACCTCGCTTTAACTATGGACGCGACTCTTCCTAATCCTATGTCTTATCGGCGTCTTATTGGTCGTCTTATCTACCTGATAATTACTTGACCTGAATTGTCTTATTGTGAGCATATCTTAGCATAATTTATGCAAGAGCCACGACACAGTCATTGGGAGGCAGCCCTTCGGGTTGTTCATTTCTTAAAACTTCATCTTGGGCATGGTCTCTTGCTCTGCTCTGATTCCTCTTTTCATCTTACAGCTTATTGTGATGCGGATTGGGCAAGTTGCCCCCTGACTCGACGTTCTTTGACGATATATTTTGTCTTCCTTAGGGATTCTCCAATTTCTTGGAAAATGAAAAAACAGCATACTGTATCTCGATCTTCGGCTGAGGCAGAGTATCGATCTTTGGCCTCTACGACTTGTGAATTGAAATGGCTCAAGGGTTTGTTAGTTTCTCTTGGCATCCCTCACTCATCTCCTATGCGGATTTATTGTGATAGTTAGTTAGTTCTTCACCTTACTCACCACACTGTGTTTCATGAACGCACCAAGCACATCGAGGTTGATTGTCACTTTGTTCATGATGAGATTCGCCATGGTATCATTCTTCCTCAATTTGTATCCTCGTCTCACTAACTAGTTGATATCCTTGCCAAAGCTCTTGGCAAACGTTCATTTGATGTCATTCTTTGCAAGTTGGGTATTTCAGATCTTCATGCTCCAACTTGAGGGGGGGTATTAGGGTGAATATTTGGTAGCTGAAGTTTCGGTAGTCTTATGTCTATTAGTATATATTTATATTTGGTAATTTTGAGTAGTTACACATAATTAGGTAAATTGAGACTAAAGTTATGAAATTTTTAGGGTACACATTGTATATATATAATATAGAATATTGGAATGAAGAGGGGCGTCAGTCAAAATTTCTTTCCCAATTTTCTTGGCTTTTCATTATTATTATTATTATTAACTTAATAGACCAGAATTTTTGTGAATCATGAAATTACCAACCCTTGTTCATTCTCAGTCATGGCAATTTTAATAAAGTCGACAATAAACATTGATTTTCTCCCATGATTTGTTGGCTACTACTAGGGAGGACATACCAAATTTAGCATAATTGCTGCTAAAGGATTTTTCTTTTCTTTTCTTTTCTTTTGTTAAAAAAGAAGAAGAAGAATAAGAAGAAGTTCCTCTTTTTTTTGTGAGGTGGGAAGTGTCGCGGTGCTGGACTTTGGGCTACAAATACAAATTGTGATGATGGCCAGAACAAGAATAAAAAAATAACTCATTTGCAAAGTTAATGCAAAAAAGCTGATGTTATGCCTCCTAAATTTATCAAACAAAAGACTTTTTACGTGGAAATCAAGAGCTTAACCCCTGAGAAGACACATGCATTTCGGCATGCCAATGGATTTATGGGTATCCTTTTTTTAGTTTTTGTCTTCGTCCATGTCCCTGTGTGTAGCATGCATGAGCTTGATGCTGCTGTTCTTTTTTCTTCTTTTTTTTTTTGGGTGAAACTAATGGTCATTGCACACACCATTTACTGCAGCAGTAAGGGACTTCATATTGGATTGAGTGACCAAACTCATAAATTATGTATTTTACCTTGAAATAGTTTATGCTACGTGTATATTATATATATATATATATATATATATATATATATATATATATATATATATATATATATATATATTATTTTTAATTGATAATTACATATTTATATTGTGTATATGAATATTGGATATTTTACTTTGCAAAAAACAATTCACAATTATTTTGCTATGTTTGATTTTAATTCTCATGACTATTTTGAAGCTAACAACATTATTTTAGTTGAATGAAAATATACTTTACATTAAATAAGTATATGCCGACCAATTATTTTATCAAATAATTGTGATAGTACATGAATATATGTGCATATGGTTATGTAATTGTTTGTCTATTAAAAATATACATTTTTTGATTATTTATTTTATTGAAGTGATAATAATTTGACTTTTTCTCAAAACAATTCATAAAATATTGTGAAAGACTTATTAGAACTCAAAAAGAGTTAGATTTGAGGTTTAAAAAATGTAGTTAATTGTAATTGAAATTAATATATGATTATTGATTACACTTTAACATTTTTGGAAGTTCAATAAAAATAAAAAAAAAAAAGTTGTAAATTTAAGTTGTTGTATAATTTTTTTTCTTTAAAAAATTATTTAAAATCATTAATTTCTCTTAACTTTAATAATATATTAATATAAAATAGTATTGAATTTGTTTGATATAAGAGCTTATAATATCTATTAATAAATGAATTTTTTCTTATATTTTATTTTATTTAAATAATAAAATAAATTTGAATTTAAATTATGAGTTTTTTTAAATAAAATAAAATTTAATAGTAATTTTTTATTTTTAAGAAAATAAAAAGAGAAAAAAATTCACATTAAAATTTTATTTTAATAAAATTTTAAGAAAAATTATAGACTAATTATTATGTTAGTGTTAAATACTACAAAGAATGAAAGTCTACTAAAAATACTATAATTTAAATTAAATACTTAAATATTTATAAAATCAAGTAAATGTTATAATATAAGTGTTTTACAAGCTATTTTTCAAAATTAGACAATGCTAATATATTTTGATATTAGATTGATCAATTGTAGAGTTGATTATATTTATTAAAAAATAGATTTTTACTTATATTTCATTTAAATTCGAGATAAGAAAGAAGTTTAAATTATGAGTATTTTTAAGAAGAGAAATATATATATATATATATATATCTTTTTTAAAAAACAATAGAAAAAGGAATTTAAGACTTTTTTAAAAAAATATTTTATATTCTATTTTTCTTAATTATAAGCATTTATATTGGATAAAATTTAGACATATAAAGATGACAATTGCTATATCTTGTTTGATAACGACTCGTAAGGTTTGAACTCTTAGTTCGTCAAACCTTTGCTTGAAGGGCAAGTTCCCAACCCTTGGTGCGCCAAAAGTAACGACACTGATTCGAAGATCAGGAATGTAAGTAGCTGCCTCGTAAGCATTTAGGAGTGCTAATGCACCCCCTAAACTATGACCCGTGATTATCAAGCTAACCTCACGATCACCATGCTCCAAATAGAAGTTGACTAGTCTTACAACTTCTTGCATAACTTGTTCAGAGGCACTCAGCTTGTTGTACCTAGTAAGCGCACCCTTTAACTTGTACATGCTAAGAAATCCACACTCAACCCTAACATTAGGGTTGTCATCAATAGGCTCCTTAAAGGCCTTGACATTGGATAAACACTCTGACGATGCCATGGTACCTCGTTAAACCACAACTATGTCTCTTCGCCCAATCCTTCTGGATTCATCATCGTTGCTGACTCCAAGTAGGACTAGACCTCTTGAGCCATTTAGGCAGGTGGACATGGGACATTGCATAAAAGTACTTGGTCACCTCATAACCATGATGAGTAAGACCTAATTCTTGAAAAAGCTTGCTCTTGTTATACTTGCAGCTTCCGCAGTATTCAGACAGAGGATCAAAATCAAAGGAATTGTAAGTTGCTTGGGCAAATTCCCCATATTTGAGAATTTCCTGTTGAAGCCACGAGGGCAGAGGGTCCAGAACGCCTTCCTAGTTGCACGAACTCGAAAACTCTCGCTATTGTGTTGATATATCCTCCTTTTGAGAAAACGTAGGAGTCATATATTGTCCATCGTCAATGAAATCCTTCTCTGTATACGGCTGTCTCATCAACTGTTCCAAAGACTTGTGGGAATTGCAGCCATTGTCCTTTGCACGGGCAGGCTTAGCAGCAACAACGGCTTCTTCATTTGTTTTGACCGTGTTTGTGGGTAGCACGCGGTTCAATAACAATTTCTTCATCTTGTTAGCAATAAGTAAACACAACAAAATTGCAACGGCAACTTCTCCGGGCAGAGAGAAAGAGGGGAGACCAAGATTCCTTATGGAGCGGTGCACGAGGTTTAGATTGAATTTTGAATTGGAAATCCTAATTAGCACTAAACTGACTTTGGAATTCCTACTCAAAACAGGATTTTCTTATATCATTAAAACCTTTATTTATTGTTTAAACCCTTTTTGTTTTTACGTGGAATCCCTGTTCAATGGCTGGCTCACATCAATTTTTCAACGCTGGATTGACTTGCCTAGTAGCCGTTGTCATAAAGAAACCACCTAGTCCCCACAGAATATTTCCATAATTACATTCTTGTTAAACAAGGCAACCTTTGCATCTTTGTCGTGGATTGCCACGGAAGCTAAAGGACAAGAAACTGCTGTATTCATCACCCTTTGACAAAGTGATTAGAAGCTATTGCCGTGGCATTGCTTGTAACAAGTTCAAGTCCCAAGGTACAGATTTTCTTCATTTCAGAGACTAATCAATAGAGTAAATGGAAGCAAAATAATTAATTAGTGTTTTAAGAGTTGACCTCTCGATCTTCTCTCTCATCCACACCTCCTCCTTCCTCCTCAACCGGCTATGTCTGGCGGTGGCAATCCTGGCTTTCTTAACCTTTCCAACCCTCAAGCTGAGCCGGTGGGCAAGAATGGCGCGGCTCTCGTCCCCTTGGCGGATATGGCCAAAACTCGGTTGGTAGTTAGACTGACTTCTTTCCCCCTCAGCGCCGGGGAGGAGGCACGGGGAGATCGACGGAGAGCATGGAGAAGCTTGGAGGAATAGATCCGCTGCTCCACGTCGCTTCTCCATCTAGCTGCTGCTGTAGTAGTGGTTGCAGTTTGGGTCTGTGCGACATCATTGTGGCTTGGAGGAGGAGATGGTGTCTCGTCGGGGTGGGGGAGTTTTCTCCGCTTCTTTCTGTTGGATTCTTCTTCAAGCGTGTCAAGACTTGATTCGGCGCCAGGAATCAAAGGTGCCATCCCTCTGCTCTCTTGCTGTATGTAATATATCTCCTATATATTCTGAACAGTTTGGCATTGTGCCTACTTCATGAGGAAGGCAGGACGATAGAGGAAGAAGCCATTGTAGAGACTAAGAAGCTGATAGAAGGTTATAGGAAAGAATTGCTTCGTTTAGTGGTCGAAAGTGAAGGGAGTGTAGTTCCAAGAGCATGCAAGGAATTTGCTATGGCGATGAGCCATGTGTATCACTATTTATACCTAATTGATGAGAGGGATGGATTTTCATCTCCAAATAACAAGGTTATTGAAGACATTAAGGCTACTATTTGGGAACCCATTTCTCTTTCTCATGTTCATGGTCATGAACCGAGGAGCAATTTTTATGTTAGACATTAGGCTTTTCTTATAATATAGAAATAAAAAATTCTATATCAATATATAACATAAATAAAACAATAATATGGTGTGTTTAAGTTGTTATTTTAATGTTAAATTTTAATTAACGACATAAACATATAAATATTTTGTTATTATACAGTTATTTTATCCATTCTTCATATTTAGGTGCACTTAAACTCTCACATTGTGAGCTAATAATATGGCGATTACGTCATGTCCCGGAGGAGCATTCAACCAATTAATAGATAGCCTTTAGTCTTACGAATTGGGGTGGGTTTGGAAGGAAGGGGGGGGAAAGACTAAGAAACGAAAATGAAAGAAAAGGTTTCTCAAATCCTAAACAACCCCCAACGAAAGCTTTAATTATTATTTATTTATCATTATGTTTCTACGACAATGGCGTGTGCTGTCAATCGCCTTAACGTTGCTCAAATCCCATCCATGAATGAATGATTAGAGGTTGTAGCACCAAAAGTGGACAAAAGCTTCATCTTACTACGATCTATTAAGATGACGAGGTAACATTGTAGCCGGTCGACTGTTTGTTGCTCTTAAATATTATCCCTTTTTATGTGTTGATTCTGGCCCTTAAATATTTTACCTTAAATTAGTAAAATTCATGTATAGATGTCCATCTTTCTTTTTGTGTTTACCACACCTTATTATATTAGTAGTAAAACAAAGCTTTTGCTCGATAAAGTACACATATGACAAAACTCATTACTTTATTATTGAATTTGATCACATATTATTTATTTATTAGCAATATATGTCAGATCTTTTATTACACATTTTTTCCTTTACCAATACAAATAGGAAATTCATGCAACAAACAATACACTTATAAATTCAAAAATAAAATAATGAATCTTATGACAATATTTGCAAAATAAAAAAATCCCATATTGTGATCTTCCTATAATTAAAAGCAAGAAAACCCTTCCATTAAATTTAATGAACCTACTAATAAAATTAATAACAAAAATTCAAGGAAATTTCCAAACAACTTTTCCTTAAGTGTTCATTTGACTAGAGTATGACATGTTTTCAATCATGATAGAAGTTTCTTCTTTTTAGAGGTAGATTCTCAATGGTGAGTATAACCTTGCCAAGTTCACCAATCTTGAAATTGATACAAAACATAAGTTACTTTATTGAAGCAATCTTTGTAACCTTTTGTATTATCATTATGTATGTTTCTTTAATAATAGGAAAAAATTCTACCCCAATAACTTCCATGTCAAGAGGTGTGTTTAAACATGAATTAGGTACAATGGCATACTATTAGGTTAATAGTAATCCAAAAAAAGCAACCCAAAAGTAAAAAAACAAAATGGTTGCATCTTAGTTGAATTCATCAAAGAGATTTTCCCTTGGACTATTCTTATGCCAAAAGGATTGCTACTATACATAAGGTAAAAGATAGAAAGTAAACCAACTTCAATAATTAGGGATTCCATTATATGTTTTGCAGTTAGTTTCACAGTTATCTCATTAACAGGTTTGATTATTTCAAATTAGTCATTTTGCTCAGTTTTGCCATACTTTATTAGTGCTTGTTAAGCATCTATGTGCCTAGATAGTGGACAAAAAACACCACTTTTGGCCTATCAACCACAAAGTTGTGCAATAGCATGTGACAAGGAAAATAATGCATGAAAATTTTCATACAATTTAACTTTAATTAAGTTTCAGTGAATATGGAAGAACCAATAAAGACAAACATGTTTTACATAACTAATGACTTCTAATGTATAACATAAAAAAAAAAATAGCATGACTATTCACCTACTTATAAATGACAATTCCAAATACATTTAACAGTAAGTTTGCTAATTTACTATGATTGGAAACCTACATTTAAAACCTACATTTAGGTCACATATAGCTCCTTATTCCCCATTTTTCCATGCTACAAGTAACTCTATTATATATTACGCCCACTTAAGAGGCTCTTAGTGTGACATGGTTATGAGAGGGTTGCACATAGTAATTATGTTTTTCTTTGAATTTTTATTTAATAGGTGAGTTATCGTTTTTATGACGTCATGTGTTATACCTATTTCTTATAATAATATGACTTGATGCTAAAAAAATAGAGAGTGGCTCTCAGCATACAAAAGTCATGCTATTGTTTAACACAAGATGGTTAAAGAGGTGGGAAAGTAGTTATTAGGTGATGCTTTTAATTAGGTTTTAAGAATTTAAGAAATGAAACAAGTTTACTTTGCAATATGTATTTTTTTAAAGTTAATCACAACAGGTTTAAAATACACATCATGAGCATTACTGTTGTTCTAGTCATTTTTTGTCATTGCAGCTAATGCAGTCGTAATTGCCTACAATGTGACCGCAATTTTCGGTTATGCACTAGAATTTAACATCATACATGTAAACAGATGCTTAAGACTACTGTCAATTTGGGTTTTAGCGACCACCAGTTTAGGAGCTTGTTTGTTCCTATTACAATTAATATGACTAGTTTTAACCTTGTGATCTTTTTGATGATTTATACAATTTTTATGGGGCAGCCTTATAGTTCTAAGGGACGAAGCTAATATCTTTAGCACATGTGGCAGCTAATGATTCACAGTCATGATGACAGGAAAAATGCCTTTTATGGTAAAATACTGGAAAATGGGAACTATTCTCTTTTTTTTTTTATGTGGGAAACTTGTAAGGTCTGTCACTTTGTCAAAATCACACGATAGGCTAATAAGAGCATTTGTAAATTTATTTTACTTAAATTTAAGTATTAATTATTCCTTTTTAACATGGTACAGGAGCAAGAAAAGACTACAAAATTTCATGGATACACTGGCAAACCAATATACTCAGTATGGTTTGGCTCAGAAAGTGAAAGGCAGGCTATTTTTGTGGATGAAGTGAAGTGCATTGGATGTTTAAAGTGTGCTTTATTTGCAAAGAAGACATTTGCTATTGAAACCATTTATGGAAGAGCGAGGGTTGTTGGACAATGGGCTGATCAAGAATGCAAAATTCAAGCAGCCATAGAAACTTGTCTTGTTGATTGTACCTCATAAGACAGTAGTTTTCCCTTATCGCGGAATTAATTTTGTCTTCTAACTTACCAAGATAGAGGTTGGCTTCCAATTTGTTACTTGTTGAAAGGTTAGGTTGGTCTATTTATGCAGCTGAGCTTGTTCAAATTCTAAGTTGTCAAACAAAGCAAACTAAAGTCTGTATGAAGGGACAAAATAAAATTCTTGTGAAACAACACTGTAGTATCAGCTACAAGGACGATATTAATATCTTTTTAATGTCATTGAAAGCTATAATAGCTTTATTAAATCATTGAAATTCTCCCTTCTTCAAACAATTAATGATAAGGGTCATAATAATATTAAATCCCTTAATTAACCTTTTATAAAAAGAGGCCAAGCTGTAGAAACTATAAGCATTAATAAGATATTTGGGCTCATATCAGTCTGAAATGGTTATAACTTTTTCAAAATTAACATTTATACCTTAGACATCAACCATGAAACCTAATAATAACATCTTAGACTACAAAAATGAATACCTCTTAATGTTGACATTAATTTTAACTTCTCTAAGGGTGAGGAAAATTGATTGTAAATGGCCTAAGTACTATTCTTGAAATTTACTATAAACAAGGATATCATCAAAATAAATCACTACGAACTTATCTTTGAATAACTTAAAGATATAAAGTCATAATCTTTATAAAGGTATTAGAGTATTAGATAATCAAAAAGATATAACTAACCAGTTATATAACTCGTCTTGTGTTTTAAATGCAGTATTCTAATCATCATTAAGTTTGAATTTAATGGTACTCCCTACAAACGCATATCTTAAAATACCAACTAGAACTAGTCAACATATCCAACATATCCTATAAATGAAAAACTTGTACTTAATAGTAATCTTGTTAATAACTCTATTATTAACACAAATCTTCCATGAACCCTTTTTTCTTAGGATTTAACAAAATAGGAACAACATAAAAACTTAAGACTATAACACACAAAACCCTTAGAAAATAGTTATTCTACTTGTCTATTTAACTTCTTACATTCATTAAGGTTCATTGTATAATGTAGAAGATTAGGTAGATGTGAATCCAAAACATAGCCAATGGCAAGTTGTATATCTCTTATGAGTTGTAGCTTGCTAGGAAAATCACTTAACATGATATCTACAAAATCATTTGATAACCAATTAAGTGAAATATGGAGATAAACTATAGATACATTAGATATGGAATTTGGCTTGGTGTCTTTAACAGTAACCTAAGGAGATTTAAGATGATGTTTTTACCTTTACACTTAAAGATTTACATGTTTTTCCTGCTATGATTGATTGCATTAAGGTGATAAAGCCAAATATGACCTAAAAGGATATGAGTTACATCTATAGGTAAGATATCATAATAAACCTCATGCTTATAATTATCTAATTGAATGAGAACTCAATGTTGTTAAGTGACTAGTAAGGTAATTTTCTTAATTTAAGTCAATAAAAAAGGTTGCAAGTGTGGTTATGTCTTAAAATTCAACCTAAAATGAATAGGCTTAGCAATGACATTTATGGTACTTTTTCAACAAAAAACAAAATTTTATCCATAACCTTTAATGTCTTTGAGATTTTTGCCTTGTATCTTTATATTTTTTAGAATTATTCCTTTACATTTGCTTTGTTACCTTTTTACAACATTTTTCATTAGTCTTCCATTATCTTTATCACTTGACAATTATTGTAATAATGTCATCTCAATTTTGCTTAGATATCACATCACCAATTTTATGAAAACGTGACACAATAAATTATTTTTAAAAAATTAAAAAATTTAAATTAATTTAAAAATATAAAATTAAAGAATTAATTTTAAAAATAGAAAAAATTTCTAGAAATAGAAAACATTGGAAAATAAGTTTTAAAATTTATGAAATTATAAAATAATTTTAAAAAATGAAATTACTATGAAAAAAAATTTTAAAAAAAGAAATTAATCTTAAATGGTTCTGACAAATAAAAATTAATTTGAAAATATTATAACGTCTACCCAATCATTGCCAACTCTAGCACAATACCTACTTGGCGAACACTTGCTACTACTCTTCCAATAACGCCTATAATGTAATTTTTTCCATTTTTTAAAATTAATTTAAAATTTATTTCTATGGTTAAAATTAATTTCTAATTTTTAAGAATTTTTTAAATTTAATTTATATTTTAAAAAATGGTTTCTATTTTTAGAAATTAATTTAGAATTTTATTCTACCTGTTAAAATTAAAGTATAAATTCTTAAGATTTTTAAAATTTTTAAATTAATTTCTAATTTTAAAAAATATTTAGAGTTTTTTTTTTGTTTTTAAGATTAATTTTGTAATTTTCAATAATTTTTTAAAAATAATTTATTATTACATTATTACAAATTTATTGGCATAACATCTGAGTTAACAAAATTAAAATGATGTAATATTATATAAACTATTTTGTGGGAAGGATAATAAAAGACTAATGAAAAAGAGTGTAAAAAGGTAATAAGGTAAGCCTAGATGTTGAATTGAAAAAAAAAAAAAAGATAGCAAAAAATCTGGAAAGAGCTAAAAGTTATGAGCAACAATAAACAAAATACACCTAACAACAACACAATACTAGTCATCTTCTTCAAAATCATCAGTTTTCATCATTTTTCCTAACATATTCTATGAGATCTATTATCTATATTACTAAAATCATGAGTTAAACTCAATACTCAATGGTAAATCAATATTCATAATTAGTTTAAGTAATAAAATTAATATTGAATTCTATTTGTGGAACTAATTGATAAAGAAAATAAAAATAACAATAAAAAGAAAATCAAAGATCTCAAATAACCTAATTAAGAAATAAAAAATATCTTGGATAAAAGAATTCTAATAAATGTAAAAATAAAAAAATAAAATCTTAATTATATATAAAATAAGATTTTCTAAACTGCATCTGCTAAATTATTTAAACTACTATATGATACTCAAACTTTATTAATTAGTAAAAGGTCTTATATAATTAAGAACTAGCTTAGTTAATTGAATTTTTCTTTCCATTAGATTCTTATTCTAAGATATGGAAAAGACATAAATGTGGGAGTAGGGTTTTTAAGAGGGATTGATGCTTTTGTACCTTGATCCTATTTCACAGGGCCAAGTTGATTGCATTAGATTTATCTTATAACTTGTTATTAAAGCATTTAGCTTTCTCATCAAATATTATTTAAGGAATAGTGAAAATTGGAACTCGTTCAAGGAACAAACTTCCAACAAGAAGCAAGAAATTCAGCTATTCAAGCAATCAAATCAATCTCAAATTGGTTATACTGGCAAGCACTAAGGTAAAGATCATCCACAATAGAACCTCATCAAAGTCTGATTCAGGCAACCCAAAATTCGACGGAACCAAATATTAATAAACTCCAAGAGGTTACTGCTACAAGAAGGCAAGCAATGGAGAGCATAAAACCCATGCTTCGAACTCCATCAAATTACAGACACTACCAAGAATATTAGATTCCATCTACTCAAGCACTACGTGCCTCAAATGATGGCTTTGGCTCTAAAGCTACCAGGGAGGTTTCACTTGCTCACAAAGTTAAGGACATGAATGATGAACATCATGGAATGGGAGAAAATAATCTCATAAATCCCATAAGATGGAAAATCCCACTAGTGATGGCAACAATGGCAGCAATTATTATGTACATGCACACAGGACTAAAGGCAGTTGGTGGATTGGATGAACATGTGGGTGGTTCATTAGCATTGGAGACTGTTAACAGCTTTTGGTTACGCATTACATTAGCATGGATTGCATGCTACTTGGTTGGTATGGCTGTGGTAGAATTAATTGATTCCATAATGAATAGGTTTAAATAAAACCAAAATTTTAGATTGCAGGTTACAGACCACACTAGAATTCCAGTCAACTGCAATTATACCATGTCATGCAACCACAACATGGCTAATATGGCTTGTCACATCCAACATTATCGCAATGCAAATGTCTAGTAGCAAGCTGTAAACATGTCTAGGAACAAGTTGCATTTTGCAAACCTTGCAGGATACTTCAAGTACTGTAACAAAATTTGATATGAAATAAGTTTGTATTAGGTTAGTATTTAAGAGCAACAATTGAATAAACATTAATGACTTAACACTTTTTGTAACTTTTCCGTGGCCAATTCACCTCTTTGGTTGTTTCTTTTTCTGACTTTTTGGTTATGACATCAAGCGCAGTTACCCATTCGCAGCTACAAAGACTTGTAGGAATATCATTATTAAGCGATCCATCTCAAAGTGAATTTAGGATGACTAAGAAACAAATTATATTCATCACATTAATTAAGGATTTTTGAATCCCATGTAAGACATACAATTAGGCATAAAAAGATTTTTACTTATGGATCTTAGAATTTTATGATTTTTATACAATATGAAAAATAACACACTTTAATAGGCTTAGAACTTTTTCAATCTTTAATAAAAAAAAAAATAATGGAGTATGGGTTCATCCTCTTGACTTCTTTTTTAATGATGAAAAAAAAGAAAAAAAAGCACAAATTATTATGTTTTACTTCTAACAATAATTTGTATTATGTAAAATTTTTTTATTATTGTTTTAAAGAGTAAATAAAAAACAAAACTCTTTAATAAAATTATTTATAATTTTATTAAATAGAGTAATATTTAATAAAATGTCCTTAAGTGCCATATAGGTCATTACTTTTCTTACATTTGAACCTATCATCTTTTAATTTTTAATTTGTTTTCACTTCAATTATAAATTTAGACAGTATTTGTCAAATCTTTTCCCTATCTTTGTTATTGGTCCCAAAACTACTCAGAAGAGAAATATGAAAGATTGTTAGAAACTAATATTTTTAAAATCATATTCGACTAATCAATTGGATTAATAAAATTAGAAATTAAACCTTAGTTTGGTTCAATTTGCTTTAAAAAACCAATGGGTTTCAAAATTCACAATTAAACCAATAAATTGGTCAATTAGACTATGAACTATTGAACGAGTTATAATTTTCTTTTTTTAAAAAAAATTTGATTCTTTTGAAAAATTGTTGAAAATTTAAAGAAACAAGAAGTCACAGAATCAAATTACAAGAGATACAAATAATAGTTATTATTAATAAACTAAGAATCATGATATAAATTTTTCATATATATTTTAATTTTTTTAAAGATAAGAGACACATAATTTTAAATTTTATTTATTCTTTTATTTTTTTAATCATGAGTTATAGAAATTAGAAAAATACAATATAACTTATGAGAAAATGACTAATAAAAGAAGAAAAGAAATTTTGTTTGCTATAAGTGATCTTATATATAGATTATCTTCAAAAAAAAAAATTTCCTGAAAAAAAAAAAATAGGGTTTTCTACCTAGCCCAACGCGTCGTCCTCCTCCTCCTCCTCCTCCACATGCATCCAGGGAGGCTCTTATCTCTTCATCGCTAGAAGAAATTTGCTGCAGTGGGCCTTGCGGCATCTCACTCTCCTCTGTATTTTCGACTCTGACCCTTACACGCAAGCACTTACTTTATGTTTAGGGATTCCATTATATGATTTGCAGTTAGTTTCATAGCGGTCTCATTAACAAGTTTGATTATTTCAAATTAGTCATTTTGCTCAGTTTTGCCATACTTTATTAGTGCTTGTTAAGCATCTATGTACCTAGATAGTGGAGAAAAAACACCACTTTTGGGCCATCAACCACAAAGTTGCACAATAGCATGTGACAAGGAACATCATCATGCATGAAAATTTTCATGCAATTTAACTTTAATTAAGTTTGACTGAATATGGAAGAACCAATAAAGACAAACATGTTTTACATAACTAATGACTTCTAATGTATAACATAAAAAAAAGGGGGGGAGGGGAGGGCATTGAATTGGCACGCCCACCTCTGCCTCTTGCACAGCGCACACATAGGCCTACACACATCCTTTCCTACAAAGCATGCCTTCGTTGAAATGGCTGCTGCCTCCACCCATGCCAGCGCCAACTACTGCTCTATTTCTTGCAAAAAACTCAACTCGGAGTCCGAGGTTGTTCAGCTCCTACCCTTCTGCTCCGAGGAAACGGTGAGATGGTCCATGGGCATGCAAGGCATCATCATCATCATCATCATTTTCTTCTTCTTCAGTAACTGATTTGGACCTCTACGATCTTCTGGGTATTGATAGCTCTTCTAATCAGTTATAGATAAAATTCGCCTATAGGAAGCTGCAGAAGCGCTGCCATCCAGACATTGCCAGGCGAGCCGGGCATGACATGGCCATCATGCTGAACGAAGCTTATGCAGTGCTTTCTGACCCAATTTTGTGTTTGGCTTATGACAAGGTCTCCATTTATGCATGATCTGCCCTTTATTTCCTTTCAATCCTTGTCGGGATTTACAACAACGCCATTAGCACTAAAATAACCGTTGAAATGCAATTGCGCACAATTGGTCTCGTAAAGTTGTATATGTGAACACTCCTGCAACTTTTAATCAATTTTAAGCCCATTAGCTAGATGTATTGTAAATGCTCAATTGTTCTCACAAAGCAAGCTACTTTCATGCCCTATACCACACATTCATTTTTATGTGTGCATGGAAAAAGAACAGATAACTGGGGTATCATTTTCTTCAAGAGGACCCCATGGAGGATAAACGCTATGTTAACCAAGAGGCCAAAGATCAACAAGTAAACATATAAATGCGCTTAACCTACAAGTTGATCAGTAAGATATTGGCTTGATTAACTGGTAACATTGTACCATGCATGAAGATCCCATGGAATATGATCCTACTTTCTTCCGGACTATTGTTAGTCTTGCTAACTGTGTTTTGTGCTACTCTGATGGCTTTGAAATTATCTCTTTGCTTTTCTTTCTTTTATTTTTTTTGTTTTCTTTCTTTGCAGTACAATAGCTATTTCCTTCATGACTAGAAGGTTTAAAATGCGCATTACTGCTGTTCCAGTCATTTTTGGTCATTGCGGCTAATGCAACTGTAATTGCGTGCAATGTGACCGCAATTTTGGGTTATGCACCACAATTGCTGATGTGAACCACTATTTAACATCATGCATGTAAACAGATGCCTAAGACTACTCTCAATCTGGGTTTTAGTGACCACCAGTTTAGGAGCTTGTTTGTTCCTATTACAATTAATATGACTAGTTTTAACCTTGTGATCTTTCTGATGATTTATACAATTTGTATGGGGCAGCCTTATAGTTCTAAGGGACGAAGCTAATATCTTTAGCACATGCGGCAGCTAATGAGTCACAATCATGATGATAAAAAAAAATGTCTTTTATGGTAAAATACTGGAAAATGCATACTATTCTTTTCTTTTTTTTCTGTGGGAAACCTTGTAGGGCCTGTCACTTTGTCAAAATCTCACGATAGGCTAATGAGAGCATTTGTCAATTTATTTTACTCAAATTTAAGTATTAATTATTCCTTTTTAACATGGTACAGGAGCAAGAAAAGACTACATTGGCAAACCAATATACTCAGTGTGGTTTGGCTCAGAAAGTGAAAGGCGGGCAGTTTTTGTGGATGCGTGAAGTGCATTGGATGTTTAAAGTGTGCTTTATTTGCAAAGAAGACATTTGTTATTGAAACCGTTTATGGAAAAGCGAGGGTTGTCGGACAAAGGGCTGATCCAGAATGCAAAATTCAAGCAACCATAGAAACTTGTCCTGTTGATTGTATCACATAAGACAGTAGTTTTCCTTAATCGCAGAAAATTTTGTCTTCTAACTTACCAAGATAGAGGTTGGCTTCCAATTTGTTACTTATTGGAAGGTTGGGTTCGTCTGCTTATGCAGCTGAGCTTGTTCAAATTCTAAGTTGTCAAACAAAGCAAATTAAAGTCTGTATGAAGGGACAAAATAAAATTCTTGTGAAATAACAATGTAGTGTCAGCTACAAGGATATCTATCCTATACTTCAGATGACACCTGATAAGAAACATAAAAAAGACAGAGTTTGCTGCTATATCATCCTATATTGCATAGACCATAATTTGTGAGTCATTCACTTAATCCAGCGTTAGTGCAAAAGACTGAAGAAAAGGAATCATGTTCTCATGCAGTGCTCCTCTAATAATGACGAAAGTTAAACCTAGAATGCCATGTATAGGAGCACCATGCATCAAGTGCAAAATTTCATGGATACATGTCTGGATATGTGCATCAAGTGCCAATGTTACTTCCACCACTTTGGTGGAAAAGTTGAACTTAGCAACAATAAAACACCCCTCGTATAATTTACAATGGTTGAATGATAATAAAGAAAGAAAGGTTGCATAATGGGTTTGGGTGCCATTTACAATTAGAAAATCATATAAGGATAAAGTGTTGTGAGAAGTGTTTCCAATGAATTTAAGCCATTTACTTTGAGAGAAATATGACCATATAATAGAATGGTTATACATGATAGATTGAAAAACAGCTATTCATTTGCCAAAAATGGGAAAATATAGTCTTAACACCTTTTAGTTTGCAATAAGTGCAAAGTGAATACCTTTTCATTAAAAAAAAACAAAAAAGTTTGTTTATGAGCAAAGGAGAAGTAGAGTGATCCTTATCCATCCTTAAACCTGTTTTAATTCTAATAATGAAAGGAGTGGTGTCAAATGATAAAACTTCCTTTCCACAAAAAATTGAAACGATTTTAGAAAAGATTGTTGATGTGTTTCCAAAAGGGTTACCAAAAGGACTATTACCAATTAGAGAGATCAAACACTAAATTGATCACATGTTAAAGGTTTCTAGAAGGGGATAAGGGGAATTAATAAGCCTTAGTCCAGTACCAACCTTTTTAGTGCTAGAAAAGGATGGAATTATGAGAATGTGTGGATATTCAAGCCATAAATAAAATATTAATGAAGTATTAATATTTTATTGTTAGGTTAGAGGATGTGGTACTCAACTATTTTTAAAATATATTTAAAGAATTATTATCATTAAATTTGTACAAAAGAAAGGATGAGTGAAAAACTGCATTTAAGATAAAATATAAACTATATGAATGGTTAGTAAGATCATTTGGCTTATCTAATACATTAAATACTTTTCTGTCATTAATGAATTACATGCTTCATAAGTTTATTTGGTAGATTTATTTTGGTTTATTTTAATGACAACTTGATTTATGGTAGAATTCATAAAGAGAACGTCGTTGAGCCGCGAAAATGTTAGAATCCAGCGTTTCGACCATGCGGAAAAGCTCGGCTTAAAGATTACCACTAACTAACATCTTAGGGATTGGTTCGTCTGCCTCTAGGATGCTTCTTCCTCCAAATTTCTCTGACCGTGATCGCCGCGCTCTCGACTGCCTCCTTCCTGCGAGGTTCCGTTCCTCCTAATACACGCGCACGCACAAAACCGCACGTGTTCGGGTTTCGAGTTAGTGAACTATGGTCTACAGGACCAGTGGAATTACGCAGAGTCAACTGGGGAAAGATGTTGGTATTGAAGGAAACAACTTGTATTATGTATTGAGGACCCTTGAATGCCGTGGGTTGATTGTGAGACAACCTATGGTTCTGAAGAAGTCCAAAGAAGCTGAGAATCGTTTGACTGTGACTACCAGTTATGCAAAGCATTTAGGTGTTCAACAGAGGTTTGAGATTGGAAAGTGTGCAGATGGTGAACAATATGGGGACACGACCCAAGATGGAGATGGATTGCATGTGAGAGATTTTGTACCAGCTATGACAGTTATTTGTGATAAGCTTGAACAAGCTAATGACAAGGTGAATGTTTTGACTGAATAACGCCACGGGTAATAATAGTTTAGGAAGACAATTTTTTTACTAACTGACGTTATGCATTTTGTTGTGTGATGTGTTGTCTTGCGACGAGCCTATTTGTAAGTTCGGTTGGACAGAGTTTGGATGCTATTTCATGTAGTGAAAATCTAAATGAGAGCATTAACATCCTCAATATCACTTCTTTTTGTTCGCCGGCATTTCAAATTTGTGCATGTTTTAGCTTTCATTTTATGCTGATTTTTTTAACTGTTATTGAAGGTGCTTGTTATATCAGACATCAAGAATGATCTAGGCTATAGGGGTAACGGACCTGCTGGACACAAATCTTGGAGAGTTGTAAGTCTTATGTTGGTGTTTGAATGCAGCTTTGTTTGGAATCTGTGTTGTTCTTTTTTCTAATGCTTACTATATGATTTGTACTTAGATATGTAATAGGTTGAAAGAGGCTCACATTGTTAAGGAATTTGAAGCAAAAGTAAATGAAAAGGTGTGTAATTAGGTTGCAGGAAGTGTTTCTATCTTATTGCTTGTCAGAAAGTTATAGTTCTGATTTTCAGTTGTGATGCTTATGCTTTGGCAGGTTGTGCGCTGCCTACGCCTATTGAAAGAATTTTCTACGGAGAATTTTGAACAAGTGATCAAGTGTGAAAGAGGTCTCAACAAAATGATCAGCTGGTATAACTTGCTATTAAGCATCAGATTTATGGCACGGTTGATGCTAAAGGAACTAAAGGAGCTATCTTTATGGAGGTGTTGGTTCTTATATTTCCTTTGTTAATTCTAATGCCTTTGGATTTGAAATAAAGTTCGTTCTCCTTCCTCTGAAATTTTCTTTTTTAATATTACTATAGATGTCTGAATGCTTATTTTCCTTATCCTGTAATTTTGTCCCCATCACAAGTAGGCTTCATCTTTAAGAATTTGTCTCTGCTCTCTACTTTTTGTCTATCTTTCTATCTTTCTAATATGCCTCTTTTCCTTTTCCTGGTTTGCTTGATTGGTGACTCTCTGCCTTGGTAAGCTAGATCCTGTGGGTTACCTCTCCTCCCATTGTTCTGATACTGTAAGACTTTTTTCCCTATCACGATGAGTTTTAGCTTTTACTTGTGTGGTACATTTTATTTGCAATACGGTGAAGATATTATAGAATTTCCTTTTAAAGAAGATAGTAGCATTTCTATCTTTATATTATGTTCGTTAACTGTGGTCCTTGTAGTTTGATTTTGTGTTTTACTTCTCAATGACTAACCAAGCGTTAATCCCAATCTAGTTTGAGTTGGCATGGATTATTTTTTACCATTCCATTCCGTTTTAGGTATAACTCTCGTATAGCTCAACAACTTGTTGTTTTGACTTGTTTGACTTTATTCATGCTGTGGCTTTAAAGCTTTTGTCTATTCGACTTTTCCATAAGCAAGTGTGTGGGAGACTTGGTGTTGAAAATAAGAGAGATTTTTGGTCTCGAGATATGGTCTCCAAGTATGCGATGCATTTGTAAACGAAAATCTATAAGAGAGCTGTGGCAACTCGAGTGTGGACTTATGGCAGGCTGTGCTACTGCTGTCATAATCACAGAACTTTGCTAGAAAAACTATTTGTCGCTATTGGCAACTTGGGCATATGTTAATACTACGATGAGGCCAAATCTGTTGATACACTTATTATGTAGTTGTTAGTTTGTATCTTATAGGTTTCAAGGAGTAATGGGTTTGAAGGCTGGACTTCAAGTATTCGTAAACGAATCAAAATAGATACGACTTTTCCAAAACCGAAAGAGAAAACGGAATATAAATGTTCAAAAAACAATGTTTATACACAATTAGATACACAGAAATAGAGACAGAGGGGAGATAACTCAACACCGAATAGAGAAGGAACGTCTTCAGGCTCTCTACTTGGTTTAATCCATCTACCATATTTATTTAGGACGAGCCCCTTGTATGGCGAGAGGTACCAAGACTTTGATATTTTTAACTCCTCTATCAGCATATCACAAGTTTTGTTCACCAATGCCAAATCTCTTCCAGCACTCCATTGGAACTTTGCTTTCTTCCCCACATAACCATTCAAGAGATGAAGGTATACCTCTAAATTATGACATGCTCTCAAGTTAGCTTTACGCTTTAAAAAGGGTGATGCAGACAGATCAAGTTTTAATACGGCTCCTACATGTCTGTAAGTCGACAAAAACCTTCCAGTGATTGTGCCAAAAGTCTTGAGGATCTCCTCACTAAAAATGCCCGGTAATTTTGGCACTATATCTTGCTTGATAACGACTCGTAAGGTTTTAACTCTTAGTTCGTCGAGCCTTCGCTTGAAGGGCAAGTTCCCAACCCTTGGTGCGCCAAAAGTAATGACACTAATTTGAAGATCAGGAATGTAAGTAGCTGCCCGTAAGCATTTAGGAGTGCTAATGCACCCCCTAAACTGTGACCTGTGACTGTCAAGCTAACCTCACGATCACCTTGCTCCAAATAGAAGTTGACTAGTCTTACAACTTCTTGCATAACTTGTTCAGAGGCACTCAGCTTGTTGTACCTAGTAAGCGCACCCCTTGACCTGTACATGTTAAGAAATCCACACACACTCAACCCTAACATCAGGGTTGTCATCAATAGGCTCCTTAAAGGCCTTGACATTGGACAGCCACTCTGACGGTGTCACGGTACCTCGCCAAGCCACAACTATGTCTCTTCGCCCAATCCTTCTGAATTCATCATCGTTACTGACTGCAATGTAACCCATCCAATTAGAGTCTTTGCTCAAAGTAGGACTAAACCTCTTGAGCCATTTAGGCAGGTGAACATGGGACATTGCATAAAAGTACTTAGTCACCTCATAACCATGATGAGTAAGACCTAATTCTTGAAAAAGCTTGCTCTTGTTATACCGGCAGCTTCCGCAATATTTAGACAAAGGATCAAAATCAAAGGAATCGTAAGTTGCTTGGGCAAATTCCCTATATTTGAGAATTTCCCATCGAAGCCACGAAGGCAAAGGGTCTACAACGCCTTCCCAATTACACGAACTAGAAAACTCTCACCATTGTGTTGATATATCCTCCTTTTGAGAAAATGTAGGAGTCATATATTGTCCATCGTCAATGAAATCCTTCTCTGTATACGGCTGTCTCATCAACTGTTCCAAAGACTTGTGGGAACAGCAGCCATTGTCCTTTTCACCCGCAGGCTTAGCAACAGCAACGACTTCTTCATTTGTTTTAATTGTGTTCATGGGCAGCACGCGGTTCAATAACAATTTCTTCATCTTGTTAGCAATAAGTAAACACAACAAAATCGCAACGGCAACTTCTCTGGGCAGAGAGAAAGAGTGGAGACCAAGATTACTTATAGAGCGGGGCGCGGGGTTTAGATAGAATTTTGAATGACATCCTAATAAGTACTAAACGGATTTTGAAATTCCTACTCAAAATAGGATTTGCTTATATCGGTAAAATCTTTATTTATTGTTTTAACCCTTTTTTTTATATGGACTCGCATCAAATTTCAACGCTGGATTTACTTCCCAAATAGCCATTGTTATATGGGGCACGTTTGGTTTAAAACGGAAGTCCTTAGTTCTCAATAGGACATGATTGGTTACATGTGGACAACTTTAAAGAGCGTTTGGTAGACTCAGATGGCCAACCTAAAAATGACATAAATCACGTACTAAAACTCCACTTCATGCGGCAGAATCAAAATCACCTTTCATGCGTGTAACACGCCCCTACAAGTTTAGAGTATCCAGACATGATTTTCACTAGTTTAATCGTCGCCGGGCTCCTCAACAAGCATGGTTCTGGGGACCTCTTCCTCAATTGTTGTCTTTATGTTTTTTATTTTTAAAATCCCTTTTTCCATCTCCTTGTCACCCACAAGCACCATCCATGGGATTCTCGACTCTCTACCATGTGTAGGTGAATAGGTGGAACTTTTGAGCAATAATGTTGTAATTTGAAGGTTCTAATTACTATGCTTTTTTTAGTACATGCATGAGTAATTTAATTTCGGCACCCCAGGGAGTGATTTTATGTCAATAAAGCCATGGATGTGTGTTGAGCACTTCTATAAGCAAGTATGGAAATCCTTGTCCAACTGGAAATGGGGAAAGGTTGAAGAGCCGCCTTGCAATATTAATTGGCCGAAGCTCTTGTCAATTCAGGAAAGACGATGACCTTAATACATCCGTGCTTGACACAAACACGTCTCCGTTGCAAACGTCACGACCATAATTCCAAACATCTTTTTGTCCTCAACCGTGGGTGGTGGCGTAAACAATTAGCTTGAGCTTTCCTTTTGTGGACCCTCTTCGGAACTCGCCATGAGTCAATGTTCTTTACTCACAAAAAACCACAATTTGGTCGGTAAATAGATTTGATTCGGGCATCTACTTGACCACGGTGCGCGTTAACATCCGCAAAATATTAATCCCCACTAGCCTTTTTTCAAAATGGTATCGGAGTTTGTTTGCCACTAGCACCTCCGCAGCTAGACAGAGTTTACTTTTATCCCCCAAAATGCTCAACAGAACCTGTGTTTCAGTCGGACGGGCTATTTGCTTTCGATCCTTCTGAAGTTGCTCCATTATGGTAAACACACGTTTGATGCCAAGACTAACTCCAACAGCTGGAACCTGCTTCGTGCCAAACATTCCTATAAGGTTGTCATAACGCCCACCAACAGTAAGTGAACCAACCTGTAAAACAAATAACTCATGAACATAACATTAAGTTAATAATGCAACTGCTGATGGATCGCCTACTATTATAAAAATATAGATAGTAAGGGGCAGAACTGTTGTTCACTGGAGTGCCAGAGTGTAGAGGTTATTCCCATCATTGAAGTCAAAGTGTGGTACTGAGCCCTTCTAATGAGAAAAAAGTGCTTAGTTTCGTTGGAAAAAACAGTGCAGGTCATATTAACTTTTTCCATCTCATACCAAGAAGTAACAATGACCTGCATGGTCAGACATTCTGACTTGTACTCATTGGTCGCATTTTTTCTTTTCATCTTTTTTTTTGGGGGGGGGGGGGGGGGGGGGGGGGGTTGGGAGTATTAACTAGCAATATGATTATTCAAGAGAGAACATGAAACAAGCACTAAGCAGAGCACACTTGCAATGTGATAACCAGTCCATTCCATTGCCTTGCCATCCCAAGCCAATGTAACCCCTGATGATGTAGTGTACTACAATAAAACTACACAAACTGAAGCTTTATCCTTGATTTGATTTGATTTCCAACACATGCCAATCCAAAAATTATAGGCTAAAAGTGGCTCATCAAAGAACTGTTAAAAGTCAACAAGTTAATACAACTATAAGGTATAACCTGCCTTCTAAGAGCCCATTACAGAGTGCATAAACTTAACTGCAATGAGACGACAGACTTCGGATATAAATGATGTTCTAGGTAGGTTACACTAAAAGTTTTAGTCTTGGAGATCCTGTTTTATAAAAATTAAAAGGGAACTCCTCCCAACAATTAATCAAAATAAAAGTCATCATTGACCAAGTGTTTGAAAAAAATTATAAAAAAACAAAAAAGAACCTCCTCACCAGAAATGATTCTTGAAATGCTGAACCACCGTTGCCTAGGGGAAATCTCCAGGCAATTTCCAAAATCAAAGAAAGAAAACCAAAGCAAATTGATACCATAACTTGCGACTTGAAAATTGACACAATCCAAACAGACGTTGGTCATATAACAATTCTTATGCTCAGTGAGGTTTATTATTATACCATTTTCTCTGATACCATCCTTAATGTTTGTCAGTATGAAAAATCAAAATTGAAAGAAAGCCAAAGATAAATTTATGGGTGACAGAGCTTTAAAGTTTATTAGAGTCCAAAAAGTTGAAACTTTGAGTTTAAATCATGGAATTTGGATCATTATAGTGAAGAGACTAAGAACAACCAAAATTGAAAGAAACTATAAATGTTCACCATAGGGATTGCTTCTTCGTCGGCCTCCAGGATGCTTCTTCCTCCAAATTTCTCTGACCGTGATCGCCGCGCTCTCGACCACCTCCTTCGTGCAAGGTTCCATTCCTCCTAATATGCGCGCATGCACAAAACCGCACTTGTTCGGGTTTTGAGTTAGTGAACTACGGTCTACAGGACCAGTGGAATTACGTAGAGTTAACTGGGGAAAGATGTTGGTATTGAAGGAAACAACTTGTATTATGTATTGAGGACCCTTGAATGCCGCGGGTTGATTGTGAGACAACCTGTGGTTCTGAAGAAGTCCAAAGAAGCCGAGAATGGTTCGACTGTGACTACCAGCTATGCAAAGCATTTGGGTGTTCAACAGAGGTTTGAGATTGAAAAGTGTGCAGATGGTGAACAATATGGGGACACGACCGAAGATGGAGATGGTTTGCATGTGAGAGATTTTGCACCAGCTATGACAGCTATTTGTGATAAGCTTGAACAAGCCAATGACAAGGTGAATGTTTTGACTGAATAACGCCACGGGTAGTAACAGTTTAGGAAGACGATTTTTTTACTAACTGTCATTATGCATTTTATTGTGTGACATGTTGTCTTGGGACGAGCCTATTTGTAAGTTCAGCTGGACAGAGTTTGGATGCTATGTCATGTAGTGAAAATCTAAATGAGAGCATTAACATCCTCAATATCACTTTTTTTTATTTGCTGGCATTTCAAATTTGTACAGGTTTTAGTTTTCATTTTATGCTGATTTTTTTAACTGTTATTGAAGTTGCTTGTTATATCAGACATCAAGAATGATCTAGGCTATAGGGGTAACGGACCTGCTGGACACAAATCTTGGAGCATTGTAAGTCCTATGTTGGTGTTTGAATGCAGCTCTGTTGGGAATCTGTGTTCTTTTTTCTAATGCTTACTGCATGATTTGTACTTAGATATGTAATAGGTTGAAAGAGGCTCACATTGTTGAGGAATTTGAAGCAAAAGTAAATGAAAAGGTGTGTAATTAGGTTATCGGAAGTGTTTCTATCTTGTTGCTTGTCAGAAAGTTATAGTTCTGATTTTCAGTTGTGATGCTTATGCTTTGGCAGGTCGTGCGCTGCCTACTCCTGTTGAAAGAATTTTCTACGGAGAATTTTGAACAAGTGATCAAGTGTGGAAAGAGGTCTCAACAAAATGATCAGCTGGTAGAACTTGCTATTAAGCATCAGATTTATGACACGGTTGATGCTAAAGGAACTGAAGGAGCTATCTTTATGGAGGTATGTGTTGGTTCTTATATTTCCTTTGTCAATTCTAATGCCTTTGAATTTGAAATAAAGTTCTTTCTCTTTCCTCTGAAATTTTCTTTTTAATTATTACTGTAGATGTTTGAATGCTTATTTTCCTGATCATGTAATTTTGTTCCCATCACAAGGAAGTTTCATCTTTAAGAATTTGCCTCTACTCTCTACTTTTTGTCTGTCTTTCTATATGCCTCTTTTCCTTTTCCTAGTTTGCTTGATTGCTGACTCTCTGCCTTGGTAAGCTAGATCCTGTAGGTTACCTCTCCTCCTATTGTTCTGATCCTGTAAGACTTTTTTCCCTATCACGATGAGTTTTAACTTTTACTTGTGTGGTACATTTTATTTGCAATACGGTGAAGATATTATAGAATTTCCTTTTAAGAAAGTTAGTAGCATTTCTATCTTTATATTATGTTCGTTAGTTGTAGTCCTTGTAGTTTGATTTTGTGTTTTACTTCTCAATGACTAACTAAGCATTAATCTCAATGTAGCTTGAGTTGGCATGGATTATTTTTTACCATTCTTTTCCGTTTTAGGTATAACTCTCGTATAGCTCAACATCTTGTGTTTTGACTCATTTGACTTTATTCATGCTGTGGCTTTACAGCTTTTGTCTATTCGACTTTTCCATAAGCAAGTGTGTGGGAGACTTGGTGTTGAAAATAAGAGAGATTTTCGGTCTCGAGATATGGTCTCCAAGTATGCGATGCATTTGTAAAAGGAAATCTATAAGAGAGCTGTGGCAACTCGAGTGTGGACTTATGGCAGGCTGTGCTGCTGCTGTCATAATCACAGAACTTTGCTAGAAAAACTATTGTCACTATTGGCAACTTGGGCATATGTTAATACTACGATGAGGCCAAATCCGTTAATACACTTATTATGTAGTTGTTAGTTTGTATCTTATAGGTTTAAAGGGGTAATAGGTCTAAAGGCTGGACTACAAGTATTCATAAATGAATCAAAATAGATACGACTTTTTCAAAACCGAAAGAGAAAACGGAATATAAATATTCAAAAAACAATGTTTATAGACAATTAAATACACAGAAATAGAGACAGAGGGGAGATAACTCAGCACCAAATGGAGAAGGAACGTCTTCAGGCTCTCTACTTGGTTTAATCCATTTACCATATTTATTCACGACGAGCCCCTTATATTGCGAGAAGTACCAATACTTTGGTATTTTTAACTCCTCTATCAGCATATCACAACTTTTGTTCACCAATGCCAGATCTCTTCCAGCACTCCATTGGAACTTTGCTTTCTTCCCCACATATCCATTCAGGAGATGGAGGTATATCTCTAAATTATGACATGCTCTCAGGTTAGCTTTACGCTTCAAAAAGGGTGATGCAGATAGATCGAGCTTCAATACGGCTCCTACATGTCTGTAAGTCGACAAGAACCTTCCAGTGATTGTGCCAAAAGTCTTGAGAATCTCCTCACTGAAAATGCCTGGTAATTTTGGCACTATATCTTGCTTGATAACGACTCGTAAGGTTTTAACTCTTAGTTCGTCGAGCCTTCGCTTGAAGGGCAAGTTCCCAACCCTTGGCACTATATCTTGCTTGACCGTGTTCGTGGGCAGCATGCGGTTCAATAACAATTTCTTCATCTTGTTAGCAATAAGTAAACACAACAAAATCGCAACGACAACTTCTCCAGGCAGAGAAAAAGAGTGGAGACCAAGATTACTTATAAAGTGGGGCGCAGGGTTTGGATAGAATTTTAAATGACATCCTAATCAGCAACGGATTTTAGAATTCCTACTCAAAACAGAATTTACTTATATCAGTAAAATCTTTATTTATTGTTTTAACCTTTTTTTTTTTATATGGACTCACATCAAATTTCAACGTTGGATTTACTTCCCAAATAGCCATTGTTATATGGGGCATGTTTGGTTTAAAACGGAAGTCCTTAGTTCTCAATAGGACATGATTGGTTACATGTGGACAACTTTAATGAGCATTTGGTAGACTCAGATGGCTTATGGTGCTTGGTGGACAAATCGAATTAGTTCTGATCAACTAATCTGTAGAAAAATTTCGGGCTACTCGTTTAGTTTTCTTTGCCCAATAACGGTGGATGTGACGCATTATAATTGTTTATCTCAACATAGAATCGTGTTTAACTGAGTAGATTCAATTCTTTCAAATTGATATTACCTGAAAAAACGATGGCGTGTAATTCATTAAGGCATACGAAAATTAAAATCATTTTAATAAAAAAAATATCGATGATCTAGATTAATTTAAAATTCAATTAATTCAAAACTTGGACGATAACTCAATTTAAAAGATTTGAAACTCTACTGACTCAAATTTGTACAATTTAAAACGCCCAATAGGATCAAAAATTTTAATTTGCTCTTGTAAATGTCTTTAATTTTTGATAATTTTTATTCTTAATCAAGTTGATGATTTTATTATTTATTCTTGCAACAATTATTTGATATTCTAGAAAGTTAGAAGGTCTTAACGGTTGTAATTATAAATGAGTAGATTTCTTCTACTGTCTTAATATTAACAAAGGTTCAAATCCCTTAAATAATCTTGGGAGAGAGATTGTTAATTAAATTTATTAGTGTTTTTGGAACATGGGTTTAATAGTCTGGCTTGTAGTGCTTATAACGAGTGTAACTCTTCAATGTTAGATATGACTCTAAAAATAATTTAAGAAAATATTCGGTAGTTACAATATTTAGTAATAAATTATCTCAATTTTTAATTTCAAATTTTAAGTTTAATTTTTAGTTTCTACAAATAAAAAGAAATTTAATTAATAAAATAAAATTACTTATTCACCAACAATAATTGTGTCAGTGTTGGGGTCTGTCCTTTGCGCTGCTTCGGGGGCTTCTTCTTTGTATTTGGTTTAGCTAATCAGGCCCCCTGGTTCCCCCATGGGTCCTCTAATACACGGTTTTATCAATAAAATTCTTTTCAGAGGTAGCGTGTATATATAAAACACACACTTTCTCGTTTTTATTTTTAATATAACAAATTAATAATTTTTAACTGCACATTTTTTTTATTTTAGTTGAATTTCACTTAAATTTTTTATTTTTTCTCACATATATAAATAAATAAATTTAATTCAATTTTTAGATAAATTAAATTACAAATCTTCATAATACATACGACCACTTAGAGTAGCTATTCATAATTTTTTGAGCGAAAATTTTCTGGGTGTTTACCAACCAATTTGCCTAATAATTTGTGTATGGTTCCGTTGTTGAATGTGAAATTGATTGTATTTGCTAAGCTCCTACTCGTACTAAAACTCCACTTCATGCGGCAGAATCAAAATCACCTTTCATGCGTGTAACACGCCCTTACAAGTTTAGAGTATCCAGATATGATTTTCACTAGTTTAATCGTCGCCGGAGCTACTCAACAAGCATGGTTCTGGGGACCTCTTCCTCAATTGTTGTCTCTATGTTTTTTTATTTTTACAATCCCTTTTTCCATCTCCTTGTCACCCACAAGCACCATCCATGGGATTCTCGACTCTCTGGCACGATCAATGTGCTTGTTGAATCTTGTGCTGACAACATATTCTGCTTTCAATCTCGCATTCCAAAGTTCGCTAACAACCTCCGCAGCTAGACAGAGTTTACTTTTATCCCCCAAAATGCTCAACAGAACCTGTGTTTCAGTCGGACGGGTTGTTTGCTTTCGATCCCTCTGAAGTTGCTCCATTATGGTAAACACACGTTCGATGCCAAGACTAACTCCAACAGCTGGAACCTGCTTCGTGCCAAACATTCCTATAAGGTTGTCATAACGCCCACCAGCAGCAAGTGAACCAACCTGTAAAACAAATAACTCATGAACATAACATTAAGTTAATAATGCAACTGCTGATGGATCGCCCACTATTATAAAAATATAGATAGTAAGGGGCAGAACTGTTGTTCACTGGAGTGCCAGAGTGTAGAGGTTATTCCCATCATTGAAGTCAAAGTGTGGTACTGAGCCCTTCTAATGAGAAAAAAGTGCTTAGTTTCGTTGGAAAAAAACAGTGCAGGTCATATTAACTTTTTCCATCTCATACCAAGAAGTAACAATGACCTGCATGGTCAGACATTCTGACTTGTACTCATTGGTCGCATTTTTTCTTTTCATCTTTTTTTTTTGGGGGGGGGGGGGGGGGGGTTGGGAGTATTAACTAGCAATATGATTATTCAAGAGAGAACATGTTTAAACAAGCACTAAGCAGAGCACACTTGCAATGTGATAACCAGTCCATTCCATTGCCTTGCCATCCCAAGCCAATGTAACCCCTGATGATGTAGTGTACTACAATAAAACTACACAAACTGAAGCTTTATCCTTGATTTGATTTGATTTCCAACACATGCCAATCCAAAAATTATAGGCTAAAAGTGGCTCATCAAAGAACTGTTAAAAGTCAACAAGTTAATACAACTATAAGGTATAACCTGCCTTCTAAGAGCCCATTACAGAGTGCATAAACTTAACTGCAATGAGACGACAGACTTCGGATATAAATGATGTTCTAGGTAGGTTACACTAAAAGTTTTAGTCTTGGAGATCCTGTTTTATAAAATTAAAAGGGAACTCCTCCCAACAATTAATCAAAATAAAAGTCATCATTGACCAAGTGTTTGAAAAAAATTATAAAAAAACAAAAAAGAACCTCCTCACCAGAAATGATTCTTGAAATGCTGAACCACCGTTGCCTAGGGGAAATCTCCAGGCAATTTCCAAAATCAAAGAAAGAAAACCAAAGCAAATTGATACCATAACTTGCGACTTGAAAATTGACACAATCCAAACAGACGTTGGTCATATAACAATTCTTATGCTCAGTGAGGTTTATTATTATACCATTTTCTCTGATACCATCCTTAATGTTTGTCAGTATGAAAAATCAAAATTGAAAGAAAGCCAAAGATAAATTTATGGGTGACAGAGCTTTAAAGTTTATTAGAGTCCAAAAAGTTGAAACTTTGAGTTTAAATCATGGAATTTGGATCATTATAGTGAAGAGACTAAGAACAACCAAAATTGAAAGAAACTATAAATGTTCACCATAGGGATTGCTTCGTCGGCCTCCAGGATGCTTCTTCCTCCAAATTTCTCTGACCGTGATCGCCGCGCTCTCGACCACCTCCTTCGTGCAAGGTTCCATTCCTCCTAATACGCGCGCATGCACAAAACCGCACTTGTTCGGGTTTTGAGTTAGTGAACTACGGTCTACAGGACCAGTGGAATTACGTAGAGTTAACAGGGGAAAGATGTTGGTATTGAAGGAAACAACTTGTATTATGTATTGAGGACCCTTGAATGCCGCGGGTTGATTGTGAGACAACCTGTGGTTCTGAAGAAGTCCAAAGAAGCCGAGAATGGTTCGACTGTGACTACCAGCTATGCAAAGCATTTGGGTGTTCAACAGAGGTTTGAGATTGAAAAGTGTGCAGATGGTGAACAATATGGGGACACGACCGAAGATGGAGATGGTTTGCATGTGAGAGATTTTGCACCAGCTATGACAGCTATTTGTGATAAGCTTGAACAAGCCAATGACAAGGTGAATGTTTTGACTGAATAATGCCACGGGTAGTAACAGTTTAGGAAGACGATTTTTTTACTAACTGTCATTATGCATTTTATTGTGTGACATGTTGTCTTGGGACGAGCCTATTTGTAAGTTCAGCTGGACAGAGTTTGGATGTTATGTCATGTAGTGAAAATCTAAATGAGAGCATTAACATCCTCAATATCACTTTTTTTTATTTGCTGGCATTTCAAATTTGTGCAGGTTTTAGTTTTCATTTTATGCTGATTTTTTTAACTGTTATTGAAGTTGCTTGTTATATCAGACATCAAGAATGATCTAGGCTATAGGGGTAACGGACCTGTTGGACACAAATCTTGGAGCATTGTAAGTCCTATGTTGGTGTTTGAATGCAGCTCTGTTGGGAATCTGTGTTCTTTTTTCTAATGCTTACTGCATGATTTGTACTTAGATATGTAATAGGTTGAAAGAGGCTCACATTGTTGAGGAATTTGAAGCAAAAAAGTAAATGAAAAGGTGTGTAATTAGGTTATCGGAAGTGTTTCTATCTTGTTGCTTGTCAGAAAGTTATAGTTCTGATTTTCAGTTGTGATGCTTATGCTTTGGCAGGTCGTGCGCTGCCTACTCCTGTTGAAAGAATTTTCTACGGAGAATTTTGAACAAGTGATCAAGTGTGGAAAGAGGTCTCAACAAAATGATCAGCTGGTAGAACTTGCTATTAAGCATCAGATTTATGACACGGTTGATGCTAAAGGAACTGAAGGAGCTATCTTTATGGAGGTATGTGTTGGTTCTTATATTTCCTTTGTCAATTCTAATGCCTTTGAATTTGAAATAAAGTTCTTTCTCTTTCCTCTGAAAAATTTTCTTTTTTTAATTATTACTGTAGATGTTTGAATGCTTATTTTCCTGATCATGTAATTTTGTTCCCATCACAAGGAAGTTTCATCTTTAAGAATTTGCCTCTACTCTCTACTTTTTGTCTGTCTTTCTATATGCCTCTTTTCCTTTTCCTAGTTTGCTTGATTGTTGACTCTCTGCCTTGGTAAGCTAGATCCTGTAGGTTACCTCTCCTCCCATTGTTCTGTTCCTGTAAGACTTTTTTCCCTATCACGATGAGTTTTAACTTTTACTCGTGTGGTACATTTTATTTGCAATACGGTGAAGATATTATAGAATTTCCTTTTAAGAAAGTTAGTAGCATTTCTATCTTTATATTATGTTCGTTAGTTGTGGTCCTTGTAGTTTGATTTTGTGTTTTACTTCTCAATGACTAACTAAGCATTAATCTCAATCTAGCTTGAGTTGGTGTGGATTATTTTTTACCATTCTTTTCCATTTTAGGTATAACTCTCGTATAGCTCTCAACATCTTTTTGTTTTGACTCGTTTGACTTTATTCATGCTGTGGCTTTAAAGCTTTTGTCTATTCGACTTTTCCATAAGCAGTGTGTGTGGGAGACTTGGTGTTGAAAATAAGAGAGATTTTCGGTCTCGAGATATGGTCTCCAAGTATGCGATGCATTTGTAAAAGGAAATCTATAAGAGAGCTGTGGCAACTTGAGTGTGGACTTATGGCAGGCTGTGCTGCTGCTGTCATAATCACAGAACTTTGCTAGAAAAACTATTTGTCACTATTGGCAACTTGGGCATATGTTAATACTACGATGAGGCCAAATCCGTTGATACACTTATTATGTAGTTGTTAGTTTGTATCTTATAGGTTTAATGGGGTAATAGGTCTAAAGGCTGGACTACAAGTATTCATAAACGAATCAAAATAGATACGACTTTTTCAAAACCGAAAGAGAAAACGGAATATAAATATTCAAAAAACAATGTTTATAGACAATTAGATACACAGAAATAGAGACAGATGGGAGATAACTCAACACCAAATGGAGAAGGAACGTCTTCAGGCTCTCTACTTGGTTTAATCCATCTACCATATTTATTCACGACGAGCCCTTTATATTGCGAAAAATACCAATATTTTGGTATTTTTAACTCTTCTATCAGCATATCACAACTTTTGTTCACCAATGCCAGATCTCTTCCATCACTCCATTGGAACTTTGCTTTCTTCCCCATATATCCATTCAGGAGATGGAGGTATATCTCTAAATTATGACATGCTCTCAGGTTAGCTTTACGCTTCAAAAAGGGTGATGCAGACAGATCGAGCTTCAATACTACATGTCTGTAAGTCGACAAGAACCTTCCAGTGATTGTGCCAAAACTCTTGAGAATCTCCTCACTGAAAATGCCTGGTAATTTTGGTACTATATCTTGCTTGATAACAACTCGTAAGGTTTTAACTCTTAGTTCGTCGAGCCTTCGCTTGAAGGGCAAGTTCCCAACCCTTGGTGCGCCAAAAGTAACGACACTGATTAGAAGATCAGGAATGTAAGTAGCTGCCTCGTAAGCATTTAGGAGTGCTAATGCACCCCCTAAACTGTGACCTGTGACTGTCAAGCTAACCTCACGATCACCTTGCTCCAAATAGAAGTTGACTAGTCTTACAACTTCTTGCATAACTTGTTCAGAGGGACTCAGCTTGTTATACCTAGTAAGCGCACCCCTTGACTTGTACATGCTAAGAAATCCACACTCAACCCTAACATCAGGGTTGTCATCAATAGGCTCCTTAAAAGCCTTGACATTGGACAGCCACTCTAACGGTGCCACAGTACCTCGCCAAGCTACAACTATGTCTCTTCGCCCAATCCTTCGGGATTCATCATCGTTGCTGACTGCAATGTAACCCATCCAATTGGAGTCTTTGCTCAAAGTAGGACTAGACCTCTTGAGCCATTTAGGCAGGTGGACATGAGACAGTGCATAAAAGTACTTAGTCACCTCATAACCATGATGAGTAAGGCCTAATTCTTGAAAAAGCTTGCTCTTGTTATACCGGCAGCTTCCGCAGTATTCAGACAAAGGATCAAAATCAAAGGAATCGTAAGTTGCTTGGGCAAATTCCCCATATTTGAGAATTTCCCGTCGAAGCCACGAAGGCAAAGGGTCTAGAACGGCTTCCCAGTTACACGAACTAGAAAACTCTCGCCATTGTCCTGATATATCCTCCTTTTGAGAAAACGTAGATTGTCCATCGTCAATGAAATCCTTCTCTGTATTCGGCTGTCTCATCAACTGTTCCAAAGACTTGTGGGAACGGCAGCCATTGTCCTCTACACTGGCAGGCTTAACAGCAGCAACGACTTCTTCATTTGTTTTGACCGTGTTCATGGGCAGCACGCGGTTCAATAACAATTTCTTCATCTTGTTAACAATAAGTAAACACAACAAAATCGCAACGACAACTTCTCCAGGCAGAGAAAAAGAGTGGAGACCAAGATTACTTATAGAGCGGGGCGCAGGGTTTGGATAGAATTTTGAATGACATCCTAATCAGCAACGGATTTTGGAATTTCTACTCAAAACAAGATTTATTTATATCGGTAAAATCTTTATTTATTGTTTTAAACCCTTTTTTTTTATATGGACTCACATCAAATTAACAACGCTGGATTTACTTCCCAAATAGCCATTGTTATATGGGGCATGTTTGGTTTAAAACGGAAGTCCTTAGTTCTCAATAGGACATGATTGGTTACATGTGGACAACTTTAATGAGCGTTTGGTAGACTCAGATGGCCAACCTAAAATCGACATAAATCACGTACTAAAACTCCACTTCATGCGGCAGAATCAAAATCACCTTTCATGCGTGTAACACGCCCTTACAAGTTTAGAGTATCTAGATATGATTTTCACTGGTTTAATCGTCGCCGGAGCTCCTCAACAAGCATGGTTCTGGGGACCTCTTCCTCAATTGTTGTCTCTATGTTTTTTATTTTTACAATCCCTTTTTCCATCTCCTTGTCACCCACAAGCACCATCCATGGGATTCTTGACTCTCTGGCACGATCAATGTGCTTGCTGAATCTTGTGCTGACAACATATTCTGCTTTCAATCTGGCATTCCAAAGTTCGCTAACAACCTCTGCAGCTAGACAGAGTTTACTTTTATCCCCCAAAATGCTCAACAGAACCTGTGTTTCAGTCGGACGGGCTGTTTGCTTTCGATCCTTCTGAAGTTGCTCCATTATGGTAAACACACGTTCGATGCCAAGACTAACTCCAACAGCTGGAACCTGCTTCGTGCCAAACATTCCTATAAGGTTGTCATAACGCCCACCAGCAGCAATTGAACCAACCTGTAAAACAAATAACTCATGAACATAACATTAAGTTAATAATGCAACTGCTGATGGATCGCCCACTATTATAAAAATATAGATAGTAAGGGGCAGAACTGTTGTTCACTGGAGTGCCAGAGTGTAGAGGTTATTCCCATCATTGAAGTCAAAATGTGGTACTGAGTCCTTCTAATGAGAAAAAAGTGCTTAGTTTCGTTGGAAAAAACAGTGCAGGTCATATTAACTTTTTCCATCTCATACCAAGAAATAACAATGACCTGCATGGTCAGACATTCTGACTTGTACTCATTGGTCGCATTTTTTCTTTTCATCTTTTTTTTAGGGGAGGGGGGGTTGGGAGTATTAACTAGCAATATGATTATTCAAGAGAGAACATGAAACAAGCACTAAGCAGAGCACACTTGCAATGTGATAACCAGTCCATTCCATTGCCTTGCCATCCCAAGCCAATGTAACCTCTGATGATGTAGTGTACTACAATAAAACTACACAAACTGAAGCTTTATCCTTGATTTGATTTGATTTCCAACACATGCCAATCCAAAAATTATAGGCTAAAAGTGGCTCATCAAAGAACTGTTAAAAGTCAACAAGTTAATACAACTATAAGGTATAACCTGCCTTCTAAGAGGCCATTACAGAGTGCATAAACTTAACTGCAATGAGATGACAGGCTTCGGATATAAATGATGTTCTAGGTAGGTTACACTAAAAGTTTTAGTTTTGGAGATCCTGTTTTATAAAATTAAAAGGGAACTCCTCCCAACAATTAATAAAAATAAAAGTCGTCATTGACCAAGTGTTTGAAAAGAAATATAAAAAAAAAAAAAAGGACGTCCTCACCAGAAATGATTCTTGAAATGCTGAACCACCGTTGCCTAGGGGAAATCTCCAGGCAATTTCCAAAATCAAAGAAAGAAAACCAAAGCAAATTGATACCATAACTTGCGGCTTGAAAATTGACACAATCCAAACAGACGTTGGTCATATAACAATTCTTATGCTCAGTGAGATTTATTATTATACCATTTTCTCTGATACCATCCTTAATGTCTGTCAGTATGAAAAATCAAAACAGCATGATAATCTCCCCCTCCATCTCTTCCTCAACCACTTGTGGGATTGTGAGCATCTTTGCCCCACATCATCCATGGTGATATATAAGGACCAAGTCTTTGTCTTTACAATAAATTCAGGGCAGTTAAATTGATCAGAGAACAACCATTCCACCAATTCCACCATCGAAAGACCATGTCACTGCTACCCTGCCTACTCCCTGCCAGTACAATGCTGACAACAGCAATATACTTCACCAGGACACCAAGCAATAATTTGTTTTCTTGGTGAAAACAAATTAAATTACAAGGAAATCACTAGACTCCCAAGCAATAACGCCAGGATGAAGATTCACGACAGAAACTACGTCTATACCAAACTAAACAAAAAATAAACAAATTCCATCTAACCCAACAATGGGGACCCGATTTGGTCATCCCTGTCAATACAGAGATGAACAGCAATGCTGAAAATGCATACCAGTTACAATTAACCAACAGATATAAAAAATTAGTCCTATCATTTGAAAACATAGTTTTGCCTGAAAACACTAAATCTAGACAAAGTTGTTTCCTCAAGGAATCAAAGATGGAGCACTACTGTTTATCCAAACAACATGAATGAAAAAAAACCAATTAAAGCAGAGATAACAAGACAGGGAGGGGCCAAATTGTAGAATGATATTATTATAAACATATGCAATGTCAAGACATAAATCAATATATTCCATTGGCCAAGAAGCATAACAGATTCAAACAGTTAAAAAGAACATAGTGTGGAAAGGGGATATGAAGACAATGAAGTCACAATGGGTAGACATAATTAGTGCTTGAGGAATCTCATCTCTGCAATTGATCTTCGTAAGAGACATAAATGTTTCTAGACAGGATTCCAATGTCCATTATGCAATTAACCAAAGAACTAACAGGAATTGACTCATCATTCATATTATTCCATCATGTGCGCTAAAAGAACTCTGCTTACAGAGCCAGTGCACCTTTACCAAAAACATAATTGACTGAGATTGTCTCAACAAAGCCATAATCCCAAAATTAATTGGGGTCCAGTCATTCAAATCCTTCCTAATCAAAGACTCCCACTTTTGGTCTCCCAATTCCAATCTGCTCCTCATTTAATAGGCTTTGGTCACCCCTTTTAGCAGCACATTTTTAGATAACTATAAAGCAAAAATTATCCAAGTACATCTTGGCCAAGGCACTTTGTAAAAAAATTTAAAGGCACCACACCAACCTGAGTATTACATTCTTGTCCTAAAACAAACATGCATAAATTACAGGCTCCAATTTTATCAATTATAAATCAAATTATATGCCAAAATTTATCTACAGCTTCTGTAAGCAGCAAGTGTAGGACAGTTATGCATCCCAAGTACAGGGTTTGTCTTCCCTTTTTCACTACAAATTTTTAAAGCCTATAATTTTATATCCAAAACAGTTCAGGAAAAAAAAAAGAAGAAGAAGAAGGAGAAGCATGTTACTGTGTGCCTAATTACTCTCCCATCAACATTCACACTTCAAGTCGCTCAGATAAAAACCAATTTATCCCAAGAAACCCGACATCATAATACTTAATAATGAAGCAGCCCCAATAATTTAATCAACAAATGATCAACATGTAATACTTCTAGTGCAAAAACCCATCGACATAATGACATAATGACTATGCCAAGCAAATAGTCAGACCCAAAGGACAATCATAGGCCCATATTTATGCTATTATGTCAACAAAATTATGCCAGCTATTGCATGAAATTTTAAGCAGTATGTAAAGAACCAATTTATCAGGATATATTGTGCAATCCCAGTAAAGGAGAAAGAAGGTGCTACATATAAACAGAAAGCACAGCCAAACCAATTAAAGATGCACCAACTAGCTTTTCGGTTTGATGGTCTCAGTTTTGCCAGCATTGATTCTAAATTGAATCGTGGGTATAACTGGGTTTCTCAACTTAGATGTCGTTTTTCTTTCCTATACTACAAGAAATCAATCTATTCTGGATCCAACGGAACTCATAGAGAATGATGTGTCGCGCATTCTCTTCCCAATCACATGCCATTGTGTATGAGCATGCAGAACAAATCAGTTTTACCGGTGAAAGCATGGTTTCTGTGTGCTGTCCAGTTTCAATATGCTCTTACCATTTCCTTTTTAACCTGCTCAAATGTTTGCTTGTCTAGTTTGTCAATACTTGAACACATAGCATGAAATTTCTCAGGTGGCACTCCACAAATTTCAAACATTCCATCCAGTAACTTGCGATGATTTAATTTAACCTGTCAAAAAACAAGTCAAAACAATAAGCACTTCAGCCAGCACTGGCAATTGCTTGGTCATCAAATTTAGCCACTAAAAAGACAAAAGCACAAATTTAGCTGCTAAGAATAGAGGAGTTTAAGATCCAATTGACAGCATACCATTCAAATTCAGCTACTTAGGAAACTTGAGTTCAAAAGTCAGTTGAAAGAATCCATATTATTTTAGCAGATGCCGAGTTAAAATATGTTATGAGTCAAACACTCAGGATAAAGTTTAATGATGTCACAAATTAGCTTGGATGCAACAACCAAAGGTAACCTCATGGGCCCATTTTTAAAAAAGCAGTTGAATCTTTGAATATAAAAATAAGGCTATATTCATTGGATCTTTTCACTCTATTTCACTTTTAGATTCCACAGCTCAGCATTCATGCCTTTGAATAGTTGCTACATTTATCGATGTAGGAAAGCCAAAGATAAATTTATGGGTGACAGAGCTTTAAAGTTTATTAGAGTCCAAAAAGTTGAAACTTTGAGTTTAAATCATGGAATTTGGATCATTATAGTGAAGAGACTAAGAACAACCAAAATTGAAAGAAACTATAAATGTCACACTGATATGGATGAAGAGTTAGCAGCAAAACACCAATAGGATCTCTAAACGGATTTTAGGAACCATTCCTAGGGAAAGAGGGCACCACGCCACCTTCTAGGTGAAAATTACCAATATCCAGAAAACTCATCCAGTAACTTCATTCAAAATGTATCGAAGATTCTTGACACTACAATTCTTATAGAAACTGGACTCATAAACAATGCAGGAAAACTCATAGCCTCAAATTAGTAGCTCTACCAGCATCACACTATTTGGGTTTTAAGAATCACTCCCAAGAAGAATGCATCACACTTTCAAAGAACAGAACAAAAATCCTGTGGAAACTGGAATGCTGCAGAAAGAAAATAAGTCACGAGGCTCTAAATAAAGACCCATAGTAATCCTAATCCTAAAAGTAGGACTCTTTAATTCATAACATATAAAACTAGGGAAACCAAAGTAAGAGCTAGCAATCAATTAAATAATGAATGCCATTAGAACCACGAGGACAGACTTCATGACAGTACCAGGATTCCAAGTTCCTAAATTCTTTGAGTTTACATCTTCTTGATCAACTTAGTGACCACACCAGTTATTGAATATCCAGAGGATAAAATTGCATGCCATATGTCAATAATGATGACAGAGCAACACGAATTAGAACAACTGACAATAAGATCAGCATTACATACATTAATAAAGATACGGCTGCATATCTAGTAAGAGTACCTCATAATGTCCAATGTCCAGCTCATCGAGCAATTCTGTCAAAATCTTAATGATCTCAAAGTCTGGCCCCATTTCCTCATATTGGCCAGCAATATCAAAATCACACTGATAAAATTCACGGTATCTTCCCTTAGACGGGTTGTCTCTTCTGTACACCTTAGCTATTTGATACCTCTTGAAAGAAGTGATACCATTCATAGCCACATACCTAGCAAATGGAACAGTTAGGTCATACCGGAGAGAACATAACTCTCCACCCTGCAAAAAGTTGAAGGGGAAAATATATTAAAAATTTGTTACAATTGAGTAATTGAGTTTCCTTATACCAGAACTACTCAAGTGAAATATCAATTTGATAATAACCCAAAGAAGCAGTTATCAAAAATTAACTATTATTGCACTAACATCAACCTCAGGCCACATCTGTTTACCTGGTCAGCAAGATCATAGATCAGTTTTGAGTCCTCCCCATATTTTCCCATGAGAGTCTCTCTCAATTCAAAAGCTGGAGTGTCAAGTGCTGTGGCACCATGCCTCTTGAAAACTTCTGTTATAATTGAAAATGCTTTCTCTCTTATTGCCATTTGCTCTTTTGCAAAATCACGAGTACCCTGATATTTAGAATAATAAGGAAAAATTACAACGAAAGATTCAATGCAAGCCATAATCAGAAGTAATATCCCATAAAACAAGATAACTTTATTTCCATAATTATCAATCTACACATTATTGCTAGACATTTCTTAATGCATCAAATAGATAAATCTCCACCAATAACGAAGTCAATAATATTCCAACTAGAATGAAACTAGCAACATACTTTTGAGTTAATAAAAGAAAAGTAAAATGCAAGATTTCAACACTAAGCAATGTCAAGGTCTAAAATTCTGTAAAATCAATGCGCAGCAACAACAAATATGATGAAATTCAAAATCATGAATTAAAATAACACAAGATTATGTAGTGGCAGTCCCATGTTGGGAATTCCAGCACTGGAGATCACTACTCATCTACCAACCTGACAAAATTCTGAAATCCACCAAAAATAGATAAGTAACACATTGAATTCCACTCAACTAAACTAAGTTTAATCTTAAACAATTTTTGTTCACCTATAAGCATGAAAAGGTCCCTTTTGGAATTCCATATTAATGAACCATGGAGCTTCTTGAGAAAATATGAAGAGTCCGGAGTGAGCACTTCTAACCCACATCAAATTTCTGTGTTGAAACCAAGAAATGCTGTTTTTTTTTTTCACTCTATGTATGCAAGTTGGATTGGCCTTTTGGAAATGTCAGAGCCTTCATGTCAGTGGGCTTTTCGAACTAAATTATGATTTACTAAGATGATTCAGGGAAGTCTAGAGACCACTTTCTGTATGCTCCAAAGATCTGCTTTGGCTTTGGGATATACTGTTAGGATGGATGAATATGATGGGCCAGATGCATGGCATGCTCCTGCAGACTTTGAAAGAGTTGCTTTTAGCTAAAACTTCTCAAACAAGTAGTCATTGAGTCAGTTACTAAAGTCAGTGGCATTATAGGGGCATTAGGCAAAGGTGTCAAGAATGCAGTTTTAGCCAACTTTACTGTCAGGGAAGCATTTCAATACTTGAGCCTTTCTTAACAACAAAGCAAGATGAAATTAACTAGATAGGCCAGATTTCAACTCTATTTTGGATATTAGCAGGCACCCTCTTAGGAGGCTTTTGCTTCTTGGGCTGCCAGAATTCCATGAAAATCCAAAGGCAACAGCTGCTAAAGGTGTGAACTGAAAGTAGCTCTTCCAAAGTCTGCTCAGAAGGGGATCATTGCCCCTTCAACTTATCTAATCCATGATTGCATGATCCATTTACTTGCATTTCCCATGCTTCAACATAAACAATTGTATCACTTTACCTTATGCTTTGGACTTTTATTAATTTCAGTTAAATCAATGCATAGCCTTCTTTAATGTTTCTTAGATGTAGCCATGTCTTAGTGAACTTCCTTTGTGGGATCATTCTGCAGGTATACTATATTAGAATGAACAACCTATAGCTACCCAAGCACACCCTCGATTGAGTAGCTTAAGGCTTTTTGCTAAGGATTTACATATTTTTGAGTGCCTGCACACACACACACACATATTATCTTTGATTTTTATGCTTGCTATTCTTCTGTGTGAACTGACAAAAGCCCAAAATCTAAGTTTGTAACTCAAGTTTTTGTAGGTTTTCTGCTGGGGACTAGGCAAACAATTTTGGAGACAAAAGATAGTGGAAACACATGGATTCCTCGTTCAATACCCTCAGCTGAAGAAGAAGATTTCAATTATAGATTTAATTCCATTAGCTTCAAAGGGAAGGAAGGTTGGATTGTTGGAAAGCCTACATTTTGTTGTACACCTCAGATGCTGGGGAAAGCTGGGAGAGGATACCACTAAGTGCTCAGCTTCCTGGAGATATGGTAGCTTTTTTTTTTTTTAAATGCCTGATGTATGCAAATTGAAGGTTTGAAATATGATATTTATTAGTGTGCTTTGCTCTAAATGGACATCAAAGAGAAGAGAAGCTTTTAGAATAAGGGCCTTTTAGAGTATATTCTTCTCCTTATTTTTACCTTTTCAGAAGAGGGAAAGTAACTGCTCATTATGTGCTTGGATTTTTTGACATTTGAGGTTTGACTTTCTCAGTGTAAAACCTACTAGTTAGTGTTAGAAACACATTAGCAATGTTATTGGTCCAAATTTTTATGTCTAGTCTCAGGTAATAATCTGGGTCCCTTTTTGTGCGTCACAGACAATTAAGACCTCTTTTATGGTTGTTGCAGACGTAGGAAGAGCCAAGTAGCTAATAAATGTTGTAACTTCTGCAGGCATATATTAAGGCAACTGGAGAAAAAAGTGCAGAAATGGTGACTGACCAAGGAGCAATTTATGTTACCTCAAATAGAGGATTAAACTGGAGGGCTGCAGTCCAGGAGACTGTGTCAGCAACACTTAATAGGTAGTTTCTTCTCTGCTAAATGCTAATCTATTTGCTATTGGAGAAATGCTTTATATGGCTATGCTTTGTTGTAGGAAAACATTTGAGTTTGCTAAGAAACCTAACTATTGACATTTCTCTTATGAGCTTGCGATTCTTTTCTGGTTGCTTACATGCATTTTATGTTACATCTGAATAATTTATCTTTATTTTAATTAATTAATTAATTAATTAATATTATTTTTTGCTTCTTCTTATGAAATTTTAAAGAGTATTTCCTTTTCTTCTAGGAGTTATATATTATGTTTGATTTCAAATTAAGCTGAGCTCACCAGATGGAAGATATGTTGCCGTCTCAAGCCGTGGAAACTTTTATCTGACATAGGAACCTGGCCAGGTGAGGTAGCTTCTCTGTTGGCGTCCATTATTCTTATTGGTACTTCTTTTGGCTATATATGCAGGAAGTATCCTCTGCTTCATGTTTGCACTAAGTTTTAATCATCTGGTTTTGGACCGAGTGATCCTTTTTAATGCATTAAAAATGTGGTGGCCCTTTGAAAAAAAGATGTTGGTGCAGCAAATTGACCATAGTTCATGAAACCATCAGCAAGGTTTTCACTGTCTCTGTTTTTACTTATGGTGAAATAAATCTTGTATATTAGATATTAGATATTACTAATGCAGGCATCTAAGTGTTCTACTTTTAAATTACATTAATGTACACTGTAGAAACTCTTAATACCTGCATTTTGTCGCTTTCATCTGTTCAATTTATTTGTTTGCCTTTTCTCTTCTCCTTGTATTGCCTTCCCTGTTTTTGGATAAGGTGATCTTATATTTGACTTTTTTTTATTGTATAATATATTTACCTCTGTAAAGAGAGCTTCATATATCAACAGTATATTTGGCTCATTTGTTGTCTTCTGTCAAAGACTTGCATATTTCTTAACAGTGATTCATTAATTTATACTATCTGCAGGCATTCTGGCAGCCACATAATAGAGCAGTTGCAAGAAGAATTCAGAACATGGGATGGAGGGCAGATGGTGGTCTTTGGCTTCTTATTCGTGGAGGGGGACTTTATCTCAGCAAAGGCACAGGAGTAAGTAAACATGACAATAAGTCCTTTTATCCAAATATTTGACATAATGACAAAAAATTACCTGCATTTCACGCCTGTAATAAAATTGAATTGCTTTCAGGATAAAGAGCTCTTGTGTCTCTAGACCAATATTTTATGACAAATCCAAAATTAAAATCTCAGCCAAAATAGCCACTATATGCATTGTATATACCCGTATAGTAAGGCTAAATAATATAGTGTGTTAATCAGTAGTAGCAAATCTAGCAAGATAGTTGTTCTTAAAAACCTATTTGCTCTCGCATGTTCCATAGAGCAAAAATGTTAATTTCTGCTGGGTGCCATTGTTTCTTACAGTTTGAAACAGTTTTGGTAGACTACTTTAGATAGTTGTCATTGTTATCTAATGTGCATATAAACTTCAGCAGAGAATGGGGTGTCTTCTAATGTAAATGCATTTTCAAGATATAATAGGACATTGAGATGTTGTGTGAACGTTGCTCCTAGAATTTTGTTTTCACCTTTACCCTGGAATTTTAGTTTTCTTGTTATTCATTTATTTATTTGAATTTGATTTCTTCTTGTATTTTTGTTTTTCCTACAGTATAAACTGATTTTATGCACAAAAAAAAAAAATACATACACATATACATGGATATGCACTAGTGCATACTTATATTCTGTCAACCGCAGCCCCTTGTCTATTTCCATTATTATACTTGGTATCTGCTTGATATTTTATTCTTCTGAAGCATTGAAGTGCAAACTTCTTTAACCTTGCAGATAACAGAGGAATTTGAGGAAGTTCCAGAAAGTAGGGGCTTTGGGATCCTTGATGTGGGGTATCGTTCAGAGGTAAAAGGTTTTGACATGAATATGGCCCTTGAATGTCTTATTTGGCGATGATAATTCATTTCTCCCTCACAATAGTTTCGGTGGATTAATGGCCTTGAGGTGTGGTGGTGACATAAGAACTGTGTGGTATAGATTAGAAAGCATCTGTCACATCATTTTGATGACAAAACATTTGTATACTAGTTCCCTATAAGAAGAAACCACCATACATTGACTTTGCTTTTGTTTTCATTTGCAAAGCAATTATGCTTCGTGGGCCATTGACACAAAAGCAGCCTTTTCATGTTTTGTACATGATATCCAAGGCAAGTAAGTCTATCTGGATAATTAACAACGATCAACAAATGCAATTGAGCAGGCTTAGTTATTGAGAGGTATGTCTCAGGCATAAGGCACACCTAGGCCATATTGTTGGTGCCTTCACCACCTCCCTTGAGGCTTGGTCACCGAGGCACAAATTCTCTACACCACTCACCAATAATTCTCGCATCAGGCTCAAATTCTCAATAACCTTTACGTACTAATAAAATTCGGTCTAACAACCAAGAACATATGTACATATAATAAAGATGATACTTTTAGCTCTATTCTTTTGACAGTGATTCTATGCCGATTTCCCTAGGAGAAATCAATGTCATTTATATAAATGTCTCTTAATTGTTTCCATTTCTTTCGCCAACATGAAATTGCTTTCTACATTTGCTTTAGCTACATAACTGCAAACCCTTTTTAGTCCGTTTTAATTTCTTTTTTTCATTTCTACCATACTAGATTACCACTGTAAAATGCCAAATGGGAGTTTGATAGTCAAGAAATAGCAATTTCAAATGGTTCAGGTCTTGTCATGAATATTTTGATACTATGTCAAGAAAGTATTTAATTCACAAGTTTAATTTGTCAGGTAAGATCCAAGAATAGATCATATATTGAACTCGATCAACTACTTTAGCATAAAAAAAGTGAATACTTTTATGTAGAATCGATAAGATTGGAAAGAAGCAGCATTTAACTTGGGCAAGAGGTCCAATCTAGCAGATCTTCGCTTGATTCATATTAAGGGAGGCTTGCCACATTTGTAGCTGCATTGCTGAAGTGATGGAAGCTGACTTTTTGGCACCTGTTAAGAGTGGGGAGTTCAACGTGTGTGATTGATTCACTAAACTGGAAATGAAGCCAATCAGCCTTTGGTCTCTTGATTGGCTTTTCTGATAGCCAGTAGGTCATGGTTGGTCTTCTGATTTAATGGTTGATCAGTTTTGTATACACTCTCCTTTTGGATTAGGAGTGCACATTCTAGTGAGCTTCAAAATTTAATATGGTCCATTTGTCTTAGTTTCTATGTTTTATGCTCTTAGATGGTTTCTTGTGCAGGAAGAAGCCTGGGCAGCAGGGGGCAGTGGGGTTCTGTTGAGAACAACAAATGGTGGCAAGACTTAGAGCCGTGATAAAGCAGCTGACAATATTGCTGCAAATCTCTACTCAGTGAAATGAGTGATTATAGTGAGAGCTATATGGCTAATTTTTATTTCCTTGTTTGACCGACAAGTTCTTAACAGGAGAAGATAGGAAAGTCGATGATTAAGCATAAGGAGAAAATGCTAAGAAAATGTTTGGAAGTTGCAGGATTTCTTTATGGATCAGTCTGTCCACCAAACACAAAAGCAATAATAACCGCCCAATACATGGCGAGACAATGCTTTTACAAGGCACTGGTACTGATGATTTTTGTTTTTCAGGTTTATCAATGGTGGAAAGGGATTTGTGCTAGGAAATAATGGGGTTTTGCTTCGGTATCTTGGTTAGCTTTGCTGCCGTATATGGTAGGGTATTTCTTCGTTCCCTCCTCTGGATGTAATTTGTAACATCATGTTGTTGGGGTCCTTCCATTTGTTTATAAAATCGGGTGGAGGGGGAGCCTGTATAAGCGTGCGAGTGAATGAGTTAGGAAACAATTGTGGATTTTGGCCCAGCCATAACATGGGGAAGATGCATCTCAACCGGTGATATCAACTTTGCAGAATTTGCAAGGCTGCAGGATGTCATGCATTTGGCTCTCTAAACATGGAAACAAAAGCTTAATGTGCTTAGTGGTGTGTAATTCCCATGGAGGATAATCGCTATGTTAACCAAGAGGGTCAAAGATCAACAAGTAAACATATAAATGCGCTTAACCTACAAGTTGATTAGGAAGATATTGGCTTGATTAACTGGTAACATTGTACCATGCATGAAGATCCCATGGAATATGATCCTACTTTCTTCCGGACTATTGTTAGTCTTGCTAACTGTATTTTGTGCTACTCGGATGGCTTTGAAATTATCTCTTTGCTTTTCTTTCTTCTATTTTTTTTTTGTTTTCTTTCTTTGCCGTACGATAGCTTTGATCAGAAGGTTTAAAATGCGCATCATGAGCATTACTGCTGTTCCAGTCATTTTTGGTCATTGCAGCTAATGCAACCGTAATTGCGTGCAATGTGACCGCAATTTGGGTTATGCACCACAATTGCTCATGTGATGCATGTAAACAGATGCCTACGACTACTGTCCACCTGGATTTTAGCGACCACCAGTTTAGGAGCTTGTTTGTTTCTGTTACAATTAATATGACTAGTTTTAACCTTGTGATCTTTCTAATGATTTATACAATTTGTATGGGGCAGCCTTATAGTTCTAAGCGACGAAGCTAATATCTTTAGCATATGCGGCAGCTAATGAGTCACAATTATGATGACAGGAAAAAATGTCTTTTCTGGTAAAATACTGGAAAATGCATATTATTTTTTTCTCTTTTTTTTCTGTGAGAAATCTTGTAAGGTCTGTCACTTTGTCAAAATCTCACAATAGGCTAATGAGAGCATTTGTCAATTTATTTTACTCAAATTTAAGTATTAATTATTCCTTTTTAATATGGTATAAGAGTAAGAAAAGACTACAGAATTTCAAGGATACACTGGCAAACCAATATACTCAGTGTGGTTTGGCTCAAAAAGTGAAAGGCGGGCAGTTTTTGTGGACGTGTGAAGTGCATTGGATGTTTAAAGTGTGCTTTATTTGCAGAGAAGCCATTTGCTATTGAAACCGTTTATGGAAGAGAGAGGGTTGTCGGACAATGGGCTGATCCAGAATGCAAAATTCAAGCAACCATAGAAACTTGTCCTGTTGATTGTATCTCGTAAGACAGTAGTTTTCCTTAATCGCATAATTAATTTTGTCTTCTAACTTACCAAGATAGAGGTTGGCTTCCAATTTGTTACTTGTTGGAAGGTTGGGTTCGTCTGTTTATGCAGCTGAGCTTGTTCAAATTCTAAGTTGTCAAACAAAGCAAACTAAAGTCTCTATGAAGGGACAAAATAAAATTCTTGTGAAACAACAATGTAGTGTCAGCTACAAGGATATCTATCCTATACTTCAGATGACACCTGGTAAGATACATAAAAAAGACAGTTTGTTGCTATACCATCTCATATTGCATAGATCATAATTTGTGAGTCATTCACTTAATCCAGCGTTAGTGTAGAAGACTGAAGAAAAGGAATCATGTTCTCATGCAGTGCTCCTCTAATAATGACAAAGGTTAAACCTAGAATGCCATGTATAGGAGCACCATGCATCAAGTGCAAAATTTCATGGATACATGTCTGGATATGTGCATTAAGTGCCAATGTTACTTCCACCACTTTGGTGGAAAATTTGAACTTAGCAACAATAAAACACCCCTCATATAAGTTACAATGGTTGAATGATAATAAAGAAAGAAAGGTTGCATAATGGGTTAAATATATTTTATCATAAAGGTTAGATGGTGTGGTACTCAACTATTTTTGAAATATATTTAAAAAATTATTATCATAAAATTTGTAAAGGATGATTGAAAAACTGCATTTAAGATAAAATATAAATTATATGAACGGTTAGTAAGATCATTTGGCTTATCTAATACATTAAATACTTTCCTGTTATTAATGAATTACATGCTTCATAAGTTTATTTGGTAGATTTGTTATGGTTTATTTTAATGACAACTTGATTTATGGTAGAATTCATAAAGAGAACGTCGTTGAGCCACAAAGATGTCAGAATCCAGCGTTTCGACCATGCGGAAAAGCTCGGCTTGAAGACTACCACTAACTAACATCTTAGGGATTGGTTCGTCGGCCTCTAGGATGCTTCTTCCTCCAAATTTCTCTGACTGTGATCACTGCGCTCTCGACCACCTCCTTCCTGCGAGGTTCTGTTCCTCCTAATACGTGCGCACGCACAAAACCGCACGTGTTCGGGTTTTGAGTTAGTGAACTACGGTCTACAGGACCAGTGGAATTACGCAGAGTCAACTGGGGAAAGATGTTGGTATTGAAGGAAACAACTTGTATTATGTATTGAGGACCCTTGAATGTCGCGGGTTGATTGTGAGACAACCTGTGGTTCTGAAGAAGTCCAAAGAAGCCGAGAATGGTTCGACTGTGACTACCAGCTATGCAAAGCATTTGGGTGTTCAACAGAGGTTTGAGATTGAAAAGTGTGCAGATGGTGAACAATATGGGGACATGACCGAAGATGGAGATGGTTTGCATGTGAGAGATTTTGCACCAGCTATGACAGCTATTTGTGATAAGCTTGAACAATCCAATGACAAGGTGAATGTTTTGACTGAATAACGCCACGGGTAGTAACAGTTTAGGAAGACGATTTTTTTACTAACTGTCATTATGCATTTTATTGTGTGACATGTTGTCTTGGGACGAGCCTATTTGTAAGTTCAGCTGGACAGAATCTGGATGCTATGTCATGTAGTGAAAATCTAAATGAGAGCATTAACATCCTCAATATCACTTCTTTTTGTTTGCTGGCATTTCAAATTTGTGCAGGTTTTAGTTGTCATTTTATGCTGATTTTTTTTAACTGTTATTGAAGTTGCTTGTTATATCAGACATCAAGAATGATCTAGGCTATAGGGGTAACGGACCTGCTGGACACAAATCTTGGAGCATTGTAAGTCCTATGTTGGTGTTTGAATGCAGCTCTGTTGGGAATCTGTGTTCTTTTTTCTAATGCTTACTGCATGATTTGTACTTAGATATGTAATAGGTTGAAAGAGGCTCACATTGTTGAGGAATTTGAAGCAAAAGTAAATGAAAAGGTGTGTAATTAGGTTACAGGAAGTGTTTCTATCTTGTTGCTTGTCGAAAGTTATAGTTCTGATTTTCAGTTGTGATGCTTATGCTTTGGCAGGATGTGCGCTGCCTACTCCTGTTGAAAGAATTTTCTACGAAGAATTTTGAACAAGTGATCAAGTGTGGAAAGTGGTCTCAACAAAATGATCAGCTGGTAGAACTTGCTATTAAGCATCAGATTTATGACACGGTTGATGCTAAAGGAACTGAAGGAGCTATCTTTATGGAGGTATGCGTTGGTTCTTATATTTCCTTTGTCTCCTAATTGTTTTTATTTCTTTCGCCAACATGAAATTGCTTTCTACATTTGCTTTAGCTGCATCACTGCAAACCCTTTTTAGTCCGTTTTAATTTCTTTTTTTCATTTCTCCCATACTAGATTACCACTGTAAAATGCCAAATGGGAGTTTGATAGTCAAGAAATAGCAATGTCAAATGGTTCAGGTCTTGTCATGAAAGTTTTGATACTGTGTCAAGAAAGTATTTAATTCAAAAGTTAATTTGTCAGGTAAGATCCAAGAATAGATCATATATTGAACTCGATCAACTACTTTAGCATAAAAAAGTGAATACTTTTATGTAGAATCGATAAGATTGGAAAGAAGCAGCATTTAACTTAGGCAAGAGGTCCAATCTAGCAGATCTTCGCTTGATTTATATTAAGGGAGGCTTGCCACATTCGTAGCTGCATTGTTGAAGTGATGGAAGCTGACTTTTTGGCAGCTGTTAAGAGTGGGGAGTTGAACGTGTGTGATTGATTCACTAAATTGGAAATGAAGCCAATCAGCCTTTGGTCTCTTGATTGGCTTTTCTGATAGCCAGTAGGTCATGGTTGGTCTTCTGATTTAATGATTGATCAGTTTTGTATACACCCTCCTTTTGGATTATGAGTGCACATTCTAGTGAGCTTCAAAATTTAATATGGCCCCTTTGTCTTAGTTTCTATGTTTTATGCTCTTAAATGGTTTCTTGTGCAAGAAGAAGCCTGGGCAGCAGGGGGCAGTGGGGTTCTGTTGAGAACAACAAATGGTGGCAAGACTTGGAGCCGTGATAAAGCAGCTGACAATATTGCTGCAAATCTCTACTCAGTGAAGTGAGTGATTATAGTGAGAGCTATATGGCTAATTTTTATGTCCTTGTTTGACCGATAAGTTCTTAACAGGAGAAGATAGGAAAGTCGATGATTAAGCATATGGAGAAAATGCTAAGAAAATGTTTGGAAGTTGCAGGATTTCTTTATGGATCAGTCTGTCCACCAAACACAAAAGCAATAATAACCGCCCAATACTTGGCGGGACAATGTTTTTACAAGGCACTGGTACTGATGATTTCTGTTTTTCAGGTTTATCAATGGTGGAAAAGGATTTCTGCTAGGAAATGATGGGGTTTTGCTTCGGTATCTTGGATAGCTTTGCTGTCGTATATGGTAGGGTAGTTCTTCGTTCCCTCCTCTGGATGTAATTTGTAACGTCATGTTATTGGGGTCCTTCCATTTGTTTATAAAATCGGGTGGAGGGGGAGCCTGTATAAGCGTGCGAGTGAATGAGTTAGGAAACAATTGTGGATTTTGGCCCAGCCATAACATGGTGAAGATGCATCTCAACCGGTGATATCAACTTTGCAGAATTTGCAAGGCTGCAGGATGTCGTGGATTTGGCTCTCTAAACATGGAAACAAAAGCTTAATGTGCTTAGTGGTGTGTAATTCCCATGGAGGATAAACGCTATGTTAACCAAGAGGGCCAAAGATCAACAAGTAAACATATAAATGCGCTTAACCTACAAGTTGATCAGTAAGATATTGGCTTGATTAACTGGTAACATTGTACCATGCATGAAGATCCCATGGAATATGATCCTACTTTCTTCCGGACTATTGTTAGTCTTACTAACTGTATTTTGTGCTACTCTGATGGCTTTGAAATTATCTCTTTGCTTTTCTTTCTTCTATTTTTTTTGTTTTCTTTCTTTGCCGTACGATAGCTATTTCCTTCTTAACCAGGAGGTTTAAAATGCGCATCATGAGCATTACTGTTGTTCCAGTCATTTTTGGTCATTGCAGCTAATGCAACCATAATTGCGTGCAATGTGACTGCAATTTTGGGTTATGCACCACAATTGCTGATGTGATGCATGTAAACAGATGCCTAAGACTACTGTCCATCTGGATTTTAGTGACCACCAGTTTAGGAGCTTGTTTGTTTCTGTTACAATTAATATGACTAGTTTTAACCTTGTGATCTTTCTAATGATTTATACAATTTGTATGGGGCAGCCTTATAGTTCTAAGCGACGAAGCTAATATCTTTAGCACATGCGGCAGCTAATGAGTCACAATTATGATGACAGAAAATGTCTTTTCTGGTAAAATACTGGAAAATGCATATTATTCTTTTCTTTTTTTTTTCTGTGAGAAATCTTGGAAGGTCTGTCACTTTGTCAAAATCTCACGATAGGCTAATGAGAGCATTTGTCAATTTATTTTACTCAAATTTAAGTATTAATTATTCCTTTTAACATGGTACAAGAGTAAGAAAAGACTACAGAATTTCAAGGATACACTGGCAAACCAATATACTCAGTGTGGTTTGGCTCAGAAAGTGAAAGGCGGGCAGTTTTTGTGGATGTGTGAAGTGCATTGGACTTTTAAAGTGTGCTTTATTTGTAGAGAAGCCATTTGCCATTGAAACCGTTTATGGAAGAGCGAGGGTTGTCGGACAATGGGCTGATCCAGAATGCAAAATTCAAGCAACCATAGAAACTTGTCCTGTTGATTGTATCTCGTAAGACAGTAGTTTTCCTTAATCGCAGAATTAATTTTGTCTTCTAACTTACCAAGATAGAGGTTGGCTTCCAATTTGTTACTTGTTGGAAGGTTGGGTTCGTCTGTTTATGCAGCTGAGCTTGTTCAAATTCTAAGTTGTCAAACAAAGCAAACTAAAGTCTGTATGAAGGGACAAAATAAAATTCTTGTGAAACAACAATATAGTGTCAGCTACAAGGATATCTATCCTATACTTCAGATGACACCTGATAAGACACATAAAAAAGACAGTTTGCTGCTATACCATCCTATATTACATAGACCATAATTTGTGAGTCCTTCACTTAATCCAACGTTAGTGTAAAAGACTAAAGAAAAGGAATCATGTTCTCATGCAGTGCTCCTCTAATAATGACGAAGGTTAAACCTAGAATGCCATGTATAGGAGCACCATGCATCAAGTGCAAAATTTCATGGATACATGTCTGGATATGTGCATTAAGTGCCAATGTTACTTCCACCACTTTGGTGGAAAATTTGAACTTAGCAACAATAAAACACCCCTCATATAAGTTACAATGGTTGAATGATAATAAAGAAAGAAAGGTTGCATAATGGGTTAAATATATTTTATCATAAAGGTTAGATGGTGTGGTACTCAACTATTTTTAAAATATATTTAAAAAATTATTATCATTAAATTTGCAAAGGATGAGTGAAAAACTGCATTTAAGATAAAATATAAATTATATGAACGGTTAGTAAGATCATTTGGCTTATCTAATACATTAAATACTTTCTTGTTATTAATGAATTACATGCTTTATAAGTTTATTTGGTAGATTTGTTATGGTTTATTTTAATGACAACTTGACATTATGGTAGAATTCGTAAAGAGAACGTCGTTGAGCCACGAAGATGTCAGAATCCAGCGTTTCGACCATGCGGAAAAGCTCGGCTTGAAGACTACCGCTAACTAACATCTTAGGGATTGCTTCGTCGGCCTCTAGGATGCTTCTTCCTCCAAATTTCTCTGACTGTGATCGCCGCGCTCTCGACCACCTCCTTCCTGCGAGGTTCTGTTCCTCCTAATACGCGCACACACAAAACCGCACGTGTTCGGGTTTTGAGTTAGTGAACTACGGTCTACAGGACCAGTGGAATTACGCAGAGTCAACTGGGGAAAGATGTTGGTATTGAAGGAAACAACTTGTATTATGTATTGAGGACCCTTGAATGCCGCGGGTTGATTGTGAGACAACCTGTGGTTCTGAAGAAGTCCAAAGAAGCCGAGAATGGTTCGACTGTGACTACCAGCTATGCAAAGCATTTGGGTGTTCAACAGAGGTTTGAGATTGAAAAGTGTGCAGATGGTGAACAAGATGGGGACACGACCGAAGATGGAGATGGTTTGCATGTGAGAGATTTTGCACCAGCTATGACAGCTATTTGTGATAAGCTTGAACAAGCTAATGACAAGGTGAATGTTTTGACTGAATAACGCCACGGGTAGTAACAGTTTAGGAAGACGATTTTTTTACTAACTGTCATTATGCATTTTATTGTGTGACATGTTGTCTTGGGACGAGCCTATTTGTAAGTTCAGTTGGACAGAGTTTGGATGCTATGTCATGTAGTGAAAATCTAAATGAGAGCATTAACATCCTCAATATCACTTCTTTTTGTTTGTTGGCATTTCAAATTTGTGCAGGTTTTAGTTTTCATTTTATGCTGATTTTTTTTAACTGTTATTAAAGTTGCTTGTTATATCAGACATCAAGAATGATCTAGGCTATAGGGGTAACGGACCTGCTGGACACAAATCTTGGAGCATTGTAAGTCCTATGTTGGTGTTTGAATGCAGCTCTGTTGGGAATCTGTGTTATTTTTTCTAATGCTTACTGCATGATTTGTACTTAGATATGTAATAGGTTGAAAGAGGCTCACATTGTTAAGGAATTTGAAGCAAAAGTAAATGAAAAGGTGTGTAATTAGGTTACAGGAAGTGTTTCTATCTTGTTGCTTGTCAGAAAGTTATAGTTCTGATTTTCAGTTGTGATGCTTATGCTTTGGCAGGTTGTGCGCTGCCTACTCCTGTTGAAAGAATTTTCTACGGAGAATTTTGAGCAAGTGATCAAGTGTGGAAAGAGGTCTCAACAAAATGATCAGCTGGTAGAACTTGCTATTAAGCATCAGATTTATGACACGGTTGATGCTAAAGGAACTGAAGGAGCTATCTTTATGGAGGTATGCGTTGGTTCTTATATTTCCTTTGTCAATTCTAATGCCTTTGAATTTGAAATAAAGTTCTTTCTATTTCCTTTGAAATTTTCTTTTTTAATTATTACTGTAGATGTTTGAATGCTTATTTTCCTGATCATGTAATTTTGTTCCATCACATGGAAGTTTCATCTTTAAGAATTTGCCTCTACTCTCTACTTTTTGTCTGTCTTTCTATATGCCTCTTTTCCTTTTCCTAGTTTGCTTGATTGCTGACTCTCTGCCTTGGTAAGCTAGATCTTGTAGGTTACCTCTCCTCCCATTGTTCTGATCCTGTAAGACTTTTTTCCCTATCACGATGAGTTTTAACTTTTGGATTTACTTATATCGATAAAATTTTTATTTATTATTTTAACCCTTTTTTTTATATGGACTCACGTCAAATTTCAATGCTGGATTTACTTCCCAAATAGCCATTGTTATATGGGCATGTTTGGTTTAAAACGGTAGAATCAAGATTACCTTTTCACCGGTCTAAATCTTTCCCGGCTCTGACCCTGCAATTTAACCCAGCACGTGTTATGGAATGCACCGACCTCACCACTTCCCGCAACTTCCCATTAATTATAGGGATTTTTGATAACGATTCACTCTCTACCTTGCCCACCAACTTGGACCCATACCTTGGTGTCACTAGCAACCCCAACTCTGTCCTTATCAACATGACCATCACCAGTGTCTATCAAGTTAAACGCCGATACATCCCCCCGCACCGCCTCACAGGACAACGCCGCCACCACATCGACAACCTTCGACAGAGCGGTGGCTTCATGGTCCAAAACAGCACAGATGCCGGACAGCACAGACTCCTCGGTAACATCAATGGAATCTAAATTCGAATCTCCCGTCACCGAAGAATTTAGGGTATCGCATAGGAGACTAGCTATGGCGGCAGAATTGGAGGAGTGGAGAAGATTGTTGAGGAGAATCGTTAGAGATGCACGCAGTTCGAGAGGGGTTAGGGTTTTAAGCAATGCGGTTTGAGGCTGTTTGAGCGACTTAGGGTCTGCATTTTTGGTTTTGGTCGGAGGGCCGATCGAGTGCGGACGAGTCAATGGGCAAGTGCGCCATGCCGGCGGCCACGGCGTAGACAGAAGAGGAAGAGAGGGACGAGCCCTTGCCTCCGACAGTTAACACTTCGCCAATCCTTGCCATCGCCGTTGTGAAGATGCCACGGCCGAGCCAGTTAAGTTGTTTCGACAACGGGGTCAGTCAAGCAGCTGAGCGCTAGGGTACAAAGACAACAGATGATGGCATCTGTGAACTGTACATGTACTACATTCGCAGCCATCCCTCCCTCTTCTTCTTCTTCTTCTTCTTGTTGTCTTCAGAGACGCATCGCCTACACCCACCACCACCAGCAGCAACAGCAGCTCCGTCGTTTTCGTCGTTTATTACCCGGAGCCAGAGGCGTACGTCAACAACATCCGCCACCAGAGCAGCAGCTGAATCGTAGGAAGTTTGTGTCCCAAACGGCCGCATTATTAATTTCAGCACCACTGGGTCTAGCAGCTTTAATAAACCAGCGGCAGCCACCACCGGCCAAGGCCGCGGACGAAGTGCCCCTTTCGGAGTGGGAGCGAGTTTACCTCTCTATCGACCCTGGCATAGTCCTTCTCGACATCGCCTTTGTACCAGACGATTTGAACCACGGTCTGTTCCTTTGTTGCTTTTCTCTCTGCTGCCCCCCTCTGGCTGATTCCGGCCGTATGGCATGATATGATAATGATTTCTTGACTACTTGATTGTCTTCTCTTGTTCATAATAATCCGTGTCCTCGATCGATCGTTTGTCCCGCTCTGTAGTATTTTGTGGACCACTCACTATTTATTCTTCGTCATCTTCTTTTTGCTTGGTAGCGTCAAAATGAAGGCTGTACAAAGGAGTTTGTTTTTCGTGAAGATGTATGTATAATCCAATTGGAATGCAATCCGCTCGACAATCAGACTAGTGGTAGTATTAAAGCGCCAGGCAATTAGGCCGTGCGTTTCTTTCCCCCGGGGGGACTTGCTTGTAAACCTTTTAATCTTCTATTCTATCGCTATTTCTTTGTACTGCCATGGTTGCAATTGTTTGAGGTGTTGCATGACAAGCTGAACGATGACTTACACCGAATTTCACTAATTGAGAAATAATTACACTCTGGATTATAACTTTAATCGCAACTTACCAAACATGGGCCCCTTCCAAGGAAGAGAAGAAGGAGAACTGTATAAGTTTGCGTAAAACATTGTGTGTTACTCTATTCCTATTTCAGGGACTTTGAAAGCGTCATAAAAGAAGTACATCAAACCGAGAGTTTCTTATGGAAACTTTTACACTGGCATGGAGAGGAAAACATTAAAGCAGGCATCATCTGAATTTTATGTGCTCCGGTGTATGGAGTTTAAAAGTTGCTTATTGATTTTTTTTTTTTTTTTGGGTTCTCAAAATTTAATGTCAAGGATAAAAAATGTCCATTTGAGTGCATGGTAGAATGTCCATTTGAGTGCATAGTAGACAGTTAGTTAAGCATTGAACATGCATCTTTTACTTAATTCTTCTTTTGCAAAAATTAAATCTGAGAAGCCAATACTTTGCTTGTAAACTTTATTGTGGATGTGCCCATTTTGTGGTTCTGCAGCTGCATTCTTCAACTGAATCATTTTGGGTTAAGGAATTGAGAGAACATTTATAAGTGAAAATGGTGAAATTTGTATTTTATTGACTATAGAAATATTTACCGTCCTTATAGTGTGGCTATCTGGGTCATTTATGACTGGAGAGGACTGGGATAAAGAAACTGATTTCTGTTAAGCATGAAAAGGTCCCTTTTGGAATTCCATATTAATGAACCATGGAGCTTCTTGAGAAAATATGAAGAGTCCGGAGTGAGCACTTCTAACCCACATCAAATTTCTGTGTTGAAACCAAGAAATGCTGTTTTTTTTTTTCACTCTATGTATGCAAGTTGGATTGGCCTTTTGGAAATGTCAGAGCCTTCATGTCAGTGGGCTTTTCGAACTAAATTATGATTTACTAAGATGATTCAGGGAAGTCTAGAGACCACTTTCTGTATGCTCCAAAGATCTGCTTTGGCTTTGGGATATACTATTAGGATGGATGAATATGATGGGCCAGATGCATGGCATGCTCCTGCAGACTTTGAAATTGGCTAGATAACCCCTGTTTTGCCATTACTACTTTAGATGGTTCCTCTGTTTCATGTTCTCTCTTGCTTTCCGTTCTTTGTTTTGCCATGCTATTTTGGATATATGTCTCCTTTGGCTGGTCACTCTCCTTTATCGTCCATTATGTGTTCTACCATGCTGGTTTTGCCATCCAGCCTTTGTGTTTTGCCGATTGTCTCTTGTGTTGGACAGATTCTCTCTTCCTTTTTGATTGTGTTCTTTATCTTGTAGGGTCTTGCCGAGTGATCACTTTAGTTGGCCGTTGCTCTAGGTTTACCATTCCAAAGCTCAATTTCTGACTCACCTTGGTTTGACATCTTCTTTTTCTTTTCTCTTTAGTCAGCTGGTTGCTTTCTCTTGCTTGTTTTTTGAGTGGTTCCTTTAGGTTTTTCGTTTTGCTCAATTGCTAACACCCTTCTTCTTCCCGTCAACGGCTACCCTATTTGCTCTCTCTCTCTCTCTCTCGACTATATATTTTGCTGTCATCCGTCCCTTTTCACTCAATTGTTCTCGTTTCTTCTCTCCTTCCCACCCAATTGTGTAGGGTTTACCTTTGCCATGTGTTTTTACTTCCATGCCCCTCCACGTAACTTCAAATTACTCTTTTGCCATGTAGCTTTAAATTATTCTTTTGTCCCTTCATTTGGTTTTTACCTTCTTGCCCTTTCATGTAACTTCAAATTACTCTTTTGCCATGTCGCTTCAAATTACTCTCATACCCTCCATTTGGCTTTTACTTTTTTGCCCTTCCATATGATTTTATTTTCTTACACACGTAAACCTAGTTGACAACAAGTACAATCCAAGAAGGCTGTGGGAACAACAAACTTAACGCTCAAAGTGTTAATCAATGTGTACTTACGTAATAATGCATCAACAACAACATTTTTCTTACCTGATTTGTATTGAATTACATAAAGAAAAGTTCCAATAAAATCAACTCATATTGTATGTCTCCTATTCAATTTACCTTGCCCTTTTAAGTGTTTTAAAAACTTATGATCAATATGAATTACAAACTCCTTAGGCTAAAGGTAATTTTGCCATGTTTCTAAAGTCCTAACAAGTGTCTACATTTCTTTATCATAAGTTGGATAATTTAATGTTGCCCTACTCAACTTCTCATTAAAAAATGCAATAGGTCGTTTCTCTTGCATGAGAACTCCCCTAATCCCAATGCCCGATGCGTCACATTCAATTTCAAAGATCTTAGAAAAATCAGGTAAAGCAAGAAGTGGTGCATTACAAAACTTAGATTTAAGCAAATCAAAGGCATCTTGTTGTTCCTTACTCCATGCATGGTCTTGAATGTAGTTTTCTATTCATCACTTTCCCTCATCATAATTTGATGATACCTACTCTTGAGGTCAACTTTAGAGAAGTGATAAGCACTATGTAATTCATCTAGCATATCATCAAGCATAAGTATAGGATGTTGATACTTAATTGTGATTTTGTTAATAGCTCTATAATTGAAACACATCCTCCAAGATCTATCTTTCTTTGGCACAAGCAACACTAACACTGCACATGGACTCATGCTCTCCCTTACATTTCCCTTCTTCATTAACTCATCAACTTGCCTCTAAAGGTCTTTTGTCTCCTCAAGATTACTTTTATATGCTAGCTTGTTGGAAATGGGAGCTCTAAGAATAAGATCAATGTGATGTTTAAACCCTCTCCTTGGTGGTAAACCATTTGGGATCTCTCCAGGGAATACATCATTATAATCCTACAATAAAGATAAAGTGGCACTAAGCAAAGATGAATCAAGGTCAATATTAAAGAAATAAGAATCCTTGTAAAGGATTAAGATCATTTGTTGTCTAACTTGGAAAGTAACCCTAACATATACTCCTTTTGTAAACACAATCACGTATTTTCTCTCATCTTCACTCTTATGAACCTAACTAATGTTCCCAACTTCACCCTAGGATCTACTAGTCTGTGATACTGAGAGGGGGGTAAATCAATATCACACGCCTTAAAATACTCTAATAATTTAAGCCAAAAATGAACTTTTCTCCAGATTCAACGAAGGTAGATCTATTGTTACCTACTGATCACAATAGTCCTCAAAGTTACCTTTCAGACACCTTGCTTATTAGACGAATCGATTGTTCTTGACCAAGTCTTCTTTTAGGTTATGGGTTTGATGTTTTTTTAGCTGTGTTCACAACTCAATTAAAAACACAGAATGTAAATTCAAAGTAAGGACACGAGAGATTTATGTGGTTTCGTCAATGTGACGTACTCCATAGTGGTAAAGTTTCTTCCTTTACCGAGACAATCCACTACACTTGAGAACACCAGTGTGATATTCCCTATGATTACAATGGATATCTTAATCTTCTATTCCTTTAACTATTACAAGTACAAAGCAATCACAATACAAAGAGTGTCACTAACTATGTCTACCTTTCTTATAGCTTGTGTTGCCTCTATTTGATTTGAATAGGCTGCTTCACTACCACTTGGAAGATCACCAAAACACTCTCTAACTTCTCTTGAAGAAGTCTGAAAAATTCATTGAGTTCTCTCAAATGCTTCACCGAATTTCTTCTCTAGGTTATCTTACACAACTTTTGGTCTCACCATCACACGATCTCACTCGTCTCCTAGTCTCACTATCTCACGATCTCACTCTTTTCTAGTCTTATCGTCACACCGTCTCCAAGTCTCACATTTCATCGTTTTTGTTCTTACGTCTCACCATTTCTAGTCTCACCGATTCTAGGTTGCACGTCTCCTCTGGTCTCATCGATTTCACCCTTTTCTGGTCTTACGTCTTACCTGGTCACACGTCTCACCTAGTTACACGTCTCACCTGGTCACATGTCTCACCTGGTCACATACCTCACCTGGTCACACGCCTCACCAACGTTTCTAGTCTGTATCCCTCCCATTTCTGGTCTGCTCTCACGTCTCATGATTTCTAGGTCTGGTCTCTCCCGTTTCACGCTTCGTCGGTCTCTCATTTCTGGTATGTTCTAACGTTTTTGGTTTACTCGGACCATTTTTGGTTTGTCACGCGCCGTTGCACATTCTGGTCTATCATGCCTTGTCACACGTTCTAGTCTGTCACACCCCATCACACGTTCTAGTCTGTCATGCCCTATCGCACGTTCTGGCTTTGCTGGTCTTGGCCTACTCTCACCGTCTTATGGATACCAAGTTTGGTCTCTCACCTTACGTTTCCAAGTTTGCCGTCTTCTCTGATTTCTTTTCTTATAGTGGTTCCCTCAACAAAAAGATAAGTCTTGGTTTATATAATCTTTTTTATGCAAACCCTAGTAGGGTTTACTAGAGCCACGGCGAATTTCCTTTCTTGCCCCTCCATGTGGCTTCATATTACTGTTCCATTCAAAATTCAGCATTATCCTCCTACTTAATTTATTTTCTTGCTTTTTTCTTTCTACTGAAAAACTCATCCCTTGAATGCTTGAATGAGCCACTTCTGCTTGCACACTTAAATCTAGTTGACAAAAATTACAACCCTATACAAGGCTGTGGGAACAACAATCTCCCCCTTTGTAATTGTTGGCAACACTCACAACGGAAGCCATTATGTAACAATTCTTCAAAATCTTCTTAGAGTAATAATCCAGAAGCCGATGGATTACATCTCCCCCTAAATATGCACTCCCCCTTCCTTAATAACTCCCCATACACTATTACTTCTCTCCCTCTTTGCCAACCAATTACAAATTTGAAAAACCTGCAAAGTAGAGATAGAGGATTCACCTGAACTTCAGACTTGAGGAGGCATTTGCACAAACAAACTCATTCTGTGCTTTTTAAATAACTCTATGGACAGAGGTTTAGTTAGAATATCTGAGATTTGATCTTTAGTGTCGACATACTCTAACTGAATTGTACCCTCTTCCACTTAATCCTTGATAAAGTGACATCGGATGTCAATATGCATGCTCCTTGAATGTTAAACTGGATTCTTGCTAAGATCAATTGCACTTTGATTATTACAAAGTACACTCACTGGTAACTTCATTTCAACACCCAAATCGACCAATTGTCTTTGCATCTATATCACCTGAGTACATGCTACACAAGCAGCCATATACTCAACCTCCCTTATCCTCAAAGCAACATTGTTTTGCTTTATACTTAGCCATGCAACACATTTTGAACATAAGTAGAAGCTGTAGCCACTAGTTGATTTTTTGTCATCTATACTTCCTGCTTAGTCTGCATCAGTGTATGCTCGTAGTTTTACAGAATTCATGGCAAGATACCATAAACCCATTTTTAGTGTCCCTTTGAGATATCTTAGGATTCTTTTCACTACCAACACATAAGATTCCTTAAAATTAGCTTGAAATCTGCTAGCGCTGCACACAGCTTGCATGAGATTAGGCCTTGATGCTATAAGGTACAAAAGGCTCCTTATCATCTTCTTGTATTTTGTGAGGCTTGTACTCCTTCCTTCCTAATCTTTTGCTAACTTGCAACCTACTGTCATAGGGGTACTGACAGGTCTGCTATCCTCCATGCCAAACTTTTTTAGCATCTCTTTCGCATATTTTGTCTAAGAAATAAAAATACCTTCTTTACACTATTTTATCTGTAATCCAAGAAAGTAAGTCATTTTTCCAATCAATGACATCTCAAATTCCTCACTTATCTTTTATGCAAATTCTTGGCATCGCTCAGAGTGATCCCCTCTAAAGATGATGTCATCTACATATACTATGGTTATCAGTTGGCTTTTCTCTGAGTTGAACACATATAAGTTATTATCAATTGTTCCTCTTCTGAAGTTCAACCTTCTCAAATACGCATCCAGCCTGCTATACCATGCTCTTGGGTCTTATTTAAGGCCATACAAGGCTTTTTTTAGCTTGCACACGTGTGTCTCATCCTCACTGATTTGTATTCCATCGAGTTGTTTAATATACACTTCTTCTTTTAAGAGCCCATTCAGAAAGGCTAATTTCACATCCATCTAGTAAACTTTATACCTCTTATATACTGCCAAAGCTAAGAACATTTTGATAGTTTCCCACCTTGCTACTAATGCAAAAATTTCATCAATATCTACTCCTTCTATCTAAGTGTAGCCTTTGCAAACCAGCCTAGCCTTGTTCCTCACCACTTTGCCATCTTCATTGTGTTTATTTTTAAACACCCATTTTGTTCCTATGACATTCTTATTAGTGGGTCTTGGAACCAACTCTTATGTTTCATTCTTCTTGATTTGATCCAGCTCCTCATTGATAGCTTTGACCCAGGCTTTGTCTTGTATAGCCTTTTCAATAGATTTAGGTTCATCTTATGAGAGTAAAGCAGTAGCTCCCACAATTCTTCTTCTTGTTGTAACTCTTGCTGATAGGTCACCTATTATCTGATTTCCTTGATGAGCACTGGTCCATGTCTTCTTTGTCTTTCTCTCTTGCACAGTTTTAGTTACAAGAGAATCTCTTTCTTTATCTTCAGACTCACTCTTCTCTGAGTCTGAACTTACTTCTTTTCCCTCTTCTTTATGTTGGTAAGATTCTTCATCTATCTTCAAGTCATCTTCTTCATTGTCCTCAACTTCTCCATTATACATTGTTTTCCAATTTTCATCTATTCTCATATCACTAGAAGTGACCACTTTTCCCAATTTATGTAGAAAAACTCTGTAACATTTTGTCTTTACTGAGTATCCCAAAAAGATGCCTTCATCTGACCTAGCATGAAATTTTTCCAAGTTTTGCTCCTTGTTCTTCATAAAACATGGGCTGCCAAAGATTCTAAGATACTTGGTTGTTGTCTTCTTCCCACTTCATAGCTCATATGAAGTCTTATCAGTATTGGGCTTTAGTAAAACTCTGTTCAATAAGTGCACCGCTGTAAATGTTGCTTCTGTCCAAAATTTTGTGTGAATCTTGGATTCCAGTAGTAGAGTTGTCATTTCAACCGCAGCTCTATTTTTCCTCTCTACCACCCTGTTCTATTGAGGTGTTCTTACTGTTGTCATCTGATGGTGAATTCCTTGCTTCTTAAGGTAATCTTCAAAAGCTCCATTTATGAATTCAATGCCTTGATCTGACCTCAATACTTTGATCTTCTTTCACTCTCATTTTCAGCCAATCTTCTGTACCTCTTGAAGCATTTCAAAACTTCTAACTTGTATTTGAGGTGCATAATGCAGGTCCTTCTAGAATAATCATCAACAAACAAGATGAAGTACCTCTCACCATTCAACCCTTTTGTTCTCATCGGCCCACACAAATCAATATGTACAATGTCAAGTACTACTTTAGAACTGAACTCTTTGGTCTTATACTGCTTTCTTACCTGTTTTCCTTTAAAGCATGCTGAGCAGACATACTCCCTCTCTCTCTTGAGATGTCGAATGTCTCTGATTGTATAAGTAGTGGTCAGCTTCCTCATGTTTTTTTGTGTTAAGTGTCCTAGCATCCTATGCCAGAGTTGATTTTCTTCTTCTTTTGTAAGTAAACACCTATTTGTCTTATCCTCATCAATCACATATAAATTTTCAGTTGTTCTCGTCCTGGCTGCAACAGTATTGCCTTCTTTACTCTTTACTTGGCAACCTTTTTTTGTGAATATCACTTTATGGTCTTCATTGCATAATTAGCTGACAGATACTAGATTATATCTGAGTCTTTCAACATGCAGAACATCTTTTAACTTTCCGTTCCCAATATTTACTGACCCTTGACCACTAATGTTGAGTGAATCATCATTGCCAAACTTGACTCTACCTTCTCTTGACTTGTTCAGCTTTGATAATTTACTCTTGTCTCCTTTCATTTATCTACTGCTTATCCTTGTAGTCAACCTTTATTGCAATTTCAGCTATATTAGCCTTCTCCCTTTTAGCTCTATATTCCTTCTTTTAAACTGGCTTGAAGATAGCTTTCACCTTTTTCTTAGCTTTGACTGTACCAATTGGCTTTACTGTGCCATTGAGTATCTTCTCTTGCTCAAGGAGAAGTGTCATGCATCTCTTGGCATTATGCTCATCCTGCCCACACCTTTCACACTGTTCCAAGTCTCCCAATATAGCAGACTTGTTCTTTGAAACCACTAGTTTAGGCTTTCACCAACAATCCTTGTTAGTGTGTCCTTACTTTTTACAGTATATGTGTTGTTTCCACAGCCTTGTATGGGTTGTAATTATTGTCAACTAGGTTTAAGTGTACAAGAAGGTAAAGCCACATGGACATAAATCCGCCACATAAGCCCTATTAGGGTTTCATGGAAGAGAGTATATAAAGACCTTGGAAGACAAAACTAGGGTAAGGCCAACACAATTGAATACTTGGCAAACACAAACAAGTGTTGGACAGCAAAAGGAGAGAAGGAACAGCACATACCACCGAGAGAGAAAACACGACCAAAACTATACCGTCGACAGTAAAGAGAGAGAAAAACCAAGAAACGCCTAAAGGAGAAAAACGGCAAAGAGTTGAAAGAGAGAGAAAACACAACCGTTGGAAGAAGGAGAAAAATCATATACGACCAAATACAGTAAATGGAAAAATAGAAAGGTCAGCAATTGAGCAAAAACGGCTAAACCTAAAGCAAAACTATTCGGCAAACAAGAAGAGGGAGCAATCAGCCGACCAAAAAGAAAGCAAAACCCTACACCAAAGAGAGAAGACATAGTTGGATAGCAACCAAAGTGAATGGAAAACCTAATGGGACCAGCCAAAAGAGTATACATAGTAGAAAATAAGTGCTAGTCAGCCAAAAAGACAAAGCAAAGCAAGAGGAGTCAACCAAAACCTAGAGCAACCATCCAAAGAGAGGAAAACCTAGTGTGTGATTGGCCAAAAAGAGAAAAACAAGGGAGGAACGGTTGAACAGCAAGTGCTGGACAGCAACCACCAGCGGCTGAAAGAGAGAGGACGTCCAACCAACCTACACTGCTAAGTAAAGAGGTGAATGGCCAAATAGGTGTGAACAATAAGGAAGAGAACGGCCAACCAAGAGTGGACAGCCAAAGCAAGGTGGACGGCTAGGAGACAGCACGACAAGGAGACAATACATGACAAAAGGAGATAACACCAAGGGATACCGTGGACAGCAAGGGAAACTATATGACAGTTGGAGAAAACGTGTAACTCATGTAAGAGAGAAGACAGCACACCATCCATAAGGGATGAGAGGAGAAACCATAAAAGAGGAGACCACTGGGAAAGCAAACCAAGCTATCCAGAGGAGTAAAATGAACAAGTACAAACTAGAAATGGTGGTACAGAGTGTGACCAGCAAGGCGTGCAAACTAGAAACATACGTAAGACATGAAACGGCAAACCAAAAGCGCACATAAGGTGTGTGACCAGCAAAGGGTGCAAACCATAAACGTGCGTGAGACGTATAACACCAAACTAGAAACATGAGACAGGTTGTGAGATGTGGAATGGCAAACCAAAAACGTGAGGCAAGCCGTAAGACAAGGAGACAGGTGAGACCGTGAGACGGTGAAAGCAGGAGCTGTGTGAGACAACCTAAAGAAGAATTCGGCGAAGCATCGGAAAGAACTCAATGTATTTCCAGATTTCTTCAAGAGAGGTTAGAGACCGTTGTGGTGAACTTCTAAGCGATAGTGAAGTAACCATTCAATTCAGCAGAGGCAAGACAAGCTAGAAAAAGGGTAGACATAGTAAGTGATACTCTTTGTATTGTACTTGCTTAGTAATTGCAATAGTGAAAGGAGCAGAGGATTAAGGCATCCATTGTAACTGGAATTCTCAAGTATAGTGGATAGTCTCAGTAAGGGAGAGTCCCTACCATGGTGGATATACGTCATGTTGATGGAACCACATAAATCTCGTGTGTTCTTACTTTGTTTTACATTCTGTGTTTTGAATTAAGTTGTGTGAATGCAGCAAAAGTATCAGCTAACCCATAACTTAACGAAGACCTAATAGGCAAGGTGTTTGAAAGGTGACTTTAGGGACTATTGTGATCAGTAGGTAGTAATAGATCTACCTTAGTCAAACCTAAGAAAGAGTTCATTTTTAAAAAGAGGTTGAAGTTGTTCACATATCTGTGAATTGTGGTGATACTGATTCACCCCCCTCTCAGTATCACAAACTAGTAAATCCTAGGGTGAAGTTAGGAAATTCAATGTGCAAAAACTCACAACAGGTGTTCTTCCCTAAATTTTGTATTGTCTCCCCCTGTATGCAACATCATATCTTCTTAAGTTGGAGACATATACTAGCCTTTTGCATCTGCATTTAATTGCCTTATGACCCTCAAACTTCATAATAAAGAAAGTAACCTTAAAATTGTCTCTTCTTAGGTCTAATCACAACTTATTTTCTTTTGTTCATTACTTGTTATGTAGGCAAGGTTGCTGGCTTCTTTGCTTGTGTGACTTTCATTTCAGTCACCTTCTTCTCCTTCTTCTGTTAAGCTATATCCCTTTGCTAGCTAACCTTCTTTTTTTCATTTTTGTTTGCAATCCTAGGTTGCTTCTTCAAATCTTCATTATTTTCAGCCTTCACTATTCCTGGCTGATTAGTCTTTTCTTTCTAAGACTTAACATTCTCTTTCAACTTCTGTGGCAAAGTCTCATTATCTTTAAGTAATGCAGCCTCAAATTGTTACACTTTCTCTTCATTCTTCATTTCTCTTGTAGAGCTTATTTCTCCTACCACTTTAAGCTTTTATAAGTTCTCTTCACTATTTTTGAGTTGTTGCTGAAGTCTTAGCAACTTTATCTCCATTTCTTCAATTGTTGAAGTCATTGAGCCACGCTCTATAGTAAGGTCTTCACATATTTTGATTTGTTCTTCAAATCTTCTCTTCAAGTCAATATGTTTAGCTCATATTTCATCCTTTTGACTTTTTACTTCCTTAATCTTTACTTCAACTTATTTTATATGGGCCTCTAACCTTCTTAAGGTTCTACCCCTTCTGATTATCTCCTTTGAAGTTGCTTCTAACTCAGCTTCAAGATCTGGTTTTTCTTCATCAATCTCCTCTACCTCTTCAGGGGTTGAACTACCACATCGAGCTGATGCCATAGAGGCATACTCGTCTGATGAGTCTACATCTTCCTCCTCATCGGCTTCTTTTGTCTGGCTCATATAACTCTTAAATGAGCCTCTCTTCTTCTTCTGTGGGCAAGCAGTCTTCTTGCTAGACTTCCTTGACTTGAATAACGATCTTCTCCATTTTGAATTATGCTTATCATCACCATCCTCATCTTCATCATCAAGTTTCACTTTGCACTGAGGAGCAAAGTTTCTAGTCTACCCACAATGATAACATCTCAAGGACAACTATCCTTTTCCCTTCTTAGACCCCTTTTTGAATTTCCTTGTGAAGTAAGCCAACACTTCACCTTCACTTTCTTCCTCCTCATCATCATCATCCTCACTGGATAATTCTTCCTCTTCTCGTATCTTCAAGTGTCTCATAGCTTTGAAAGTTGCCTCCTTTAATAGCTTTGATGTTGAGGAGCTTTTAGTTGACTTTATTCTGATCTTATATGTAATGAGATTGCACTAGAGATCATGCAGTGACATAGAATTGAGATCTCTACTCTCCTTTACAGCTGCCACATTTGAGGCAAACCTCTCAGGCAGAATTCTCAGAATTTTCTTCATAATAGATGAGTCCTTCTTGTTCTTCCCATGACTTCTAAGATCATTTACAACATCAATAACCCTAATGAAGAACTCTTGGATTATCTTATTCTTCTGCATTCTAAGGTATTCATATCTCTCCTTGAAAACTTGAAGCTCGACCTCCTTCATTCTGTCATCACCTTCATAGACCTTCTACAATCTATCCCATATCTCCTTAGCAGATTTGTAATCCATAACTTTAGCATATTCAACATCTGTCAATGCTGAAATGATGAGATTTGAGGCCTTCCCATTGATCTCAAACTACCTTAATTCCTCTGGGGTTAGATCTCTACCTTCTTTTGGAGGCTCAAAACCCTCCTGTACAGATTTCACCACGTTTATGCCCATGGTTACAAATACCACCTGCATTCTCCCTCTCAACATATGGTAGTTGGTTCCATTAAAGATTGGAACCTTTTTGTTGTAAGTAGTGCTGCTGGTACTGGCATCCATTTCTCAGTATGTAGAACAAGTTAAAACTTCTGAAACCCTTCAAACTAGTACACCAAGCTGTTAAGTTTCAAACTAGTGAACCAAGCTCTAATACCAATTAAAGTTCTTAACTTCACCTTAAGATCTACTAGTCTGTGATACTAAGAAGGGGGTGAATCAGTATCACACCCCTTAAAAACTCTGATAATTTAAGCCAAAAATGAACTCTTTCCCATATTCAACTAAGGTAGATCTATTGTTACCTAATCACAATAGTCCCCAAAATTACCTTTCAGACACCTTGCTTATTAGATGAATCGATTGTTCTTGACTAAATCTTCTTTTAAGTTATAGGTTTGATGATTTTTTAGTTGTGTTTACAACTCAATTCAAAACACAGAATGTAAATTCAAAGCAAGGACACGAGATATTTACGTGGTTTCATCAATGTGACGTACTCCATAGTGGTAGAGTTTCTTCCTCTACCGAGACAATCCACTATATTTGAGAACACCAGTGTGGTATTCCCTATGATTACAATGGATGTCTTAATCTTCTACTCCTTTCACTATTGTAAATACAAAGCAATTACAATACAAAGAGTGTCACTTACTGTGTCTACCCTTCTTCTAGCTTGTGTTGCCTCTATTTAATTTGAATAAGCTGCTTCACTACTACTTGGAAGATCACTAAAATACTCTCTAACCTCTCTTGAAGAAATATGAAAAATTTGTTGAGTATTCTCAAATGCTTCACCGAATTTCTCTTTAAGTTGTCACACACAACTTCTAGTCTCACCGTCTCATGGTCTCACTCTTTTCTAGTCTTATCGTCATATCATCTCCAAGTCTTATGTCTCACTGTTTCTGGTCTCACGTCTCATCGATTCTAGTCTCACGTCTCACTATTTTTGGTCTCACCGATTATGGGTTGCACATCTTCTCTGGTCTCACTAGTTTCACCCTTTTCTAGTCTCACGTCTTACCTGGTCACATGTCTCACCTAGTCTCACACCTCACCTAGTCTCACGTCTCACCTGGCTTGTATCCCTAACATTTCTGGTTTGTATCCCAACATTTTTAGTCTGTATCCCTAACGTTTCTCGGTTTCTAGGTCTGGTTTCTCCCGTTTCTAGTCTACTCTCACGTCTCACGGTTTCCAAGTCTGGTCTCTCCCGTTTCATGCTTCGCTTGTCTCTCGTTTCTGGCCTACTCTAACATTTCTAGTTTGTTCTCACCGTTTTTGGCCTATCACACCCTGTTGCACGTTTTGGTCTGTCACACCTCGTTGCATATTCTAGCTTATCACGCCCCGTCGCATGTTTTGCTCTGTCACTCCCTGTCGCACATTTTGGTCTATCACGCCTGTCGCACATTCTGGTCTGTCCCACCCCGTCTCACGTTCTGGCTTTGTTGGTCTTGGTATGCTCTCACCATCTTATGGATACCAGGTTTGGTCTCTCACCTTACGTTTCCGCATCTGTCGTCTTCTCTGATTTCTTTTCTTATGGTGGTTCCCTCAACAAATCAATAAGTCTTGGTTTATATACTCCATTCTATGCAAACCCTAGTAGGGTTTACTGGAACCGTGGAAAATTCCTTTTCTTGCCCCTCCATGTGGCTTCATATTACTATTCCATTTAAAATTCAACATTATCCTCCTTCTTAAATTTTTCTTACTCTTTTCTTTCTACTAAAAAAACTCATCCCTTGAACGATTGAATGAGCCACTTCTGCTTGCACACTTAAATCTGGTTGACAATAATTACAACTCATACAATGCTGTGGGAACAACATTAACTATTCTTATACTTAGCATTCTCAATTGCTTTCACCTTGTTTTTCTCTCTTTCATTTTCTTTTCTCTTTACTCTCTCTTTCTTTTCACTCCTTTTCTTTTGCTTATTTTAATAAAGTCTCACTTGGTCTTCATACACTTGTTTTGGAATCAATAGAACAAATGTGAATGGTTTTCCTTCCATGGTGAAAGAATAATGGTTCTTGTAACCATCATGCAAAACTTTTTTATCAAATTATCAAGGGCAACCCAATAACAAATGCTTGGCCTGTATAGGTACAACATTACAAAACAACTTGTCTTTATATCTATTAATGGAAAATGAAACTATAACTTATTTAATCACTTTCACCACTCCACTGTCAATCAACCATTGCAAATTATATGGCCTAGGATATTTGGTTGTAAACAAGTTCAATTTTTCCACCACCTCTATACTTGCTACATTAGTACAACTACCTCCATCTATGACCAAACAACAGAATCTATCTTGAAATAAATATTGAGTATGGAAAATATTTTCTTATTGTATCTCAACATCATCCTCCTCCTTAACCTGCATATTAAAGGCTCTCTTTGCTACTAAAAGCCTTCCACCATACTCTAGATACTCTATCCCTTCATTAACATCACTAGCATCCTTTAGTTGTGGCATTTGGTCTTTATTACTAGCTTCACTACTAGACATATAGTCACTATTCTCCTTAAGGTACATAGTTCTTTTATTAGGACATTGTGAAACCACATGACCCCTACCTAGACATCTAAAGCATTTGATATCTCTAGTTTTTCCTTGGGTGCCCTTAAGTTTTTCTTCAAATTTGCCCTTTTCAAGGCCGTCCCCATTAGTCTTAGATCTGTGTGAATTGGTTTTAAGCTTAGGAGTCATTCCTACTTCCCCCATTTTGGCTTCTAAACAAATGAATTTGAGTTCTGATTATATCTATAAGTGCTCCTTCCCTTAAGTTACCTCTCAACTTTCATGGTAATATGTACCATGTCTTCAAGCTTTACATAGTGTTGTAGTTTTACCACACTAGCTATGCTTCTATTCAACCCTTGGAGGAACCTAGCTATAGTTACCTCTTTATTCTCCATTACATTTGCCCTAACCATAGCAATCTCCATCTCTTTATGGTATTGTTGTTCCCACAACTATAGGTTGTAATTGTTGTCAACTAGGTTTAAGTGTGCAAGAAAGTAAAGCCACATGGAAAAGTAAGAAGTTAAAAGCCATATGGAGGGGCAAGAACGTAAAAGTCACAGGAAGGGCAAGACAGTAAATCCACCGCAAGTAAGCCCTAAATTGGAAGACAATTTTAGTGGACAAAAAAATACCGTCAAAAGAGAGGGAAAAAGAGAAGATGGCAAAAAGGGGGGGCTGAACGAAGAACAGAGGTCAAGAGGAGACGGCCGAAAAGTGAGAAAAATGGGCAAATACACCATCAGAGCAAAACGGCAAATACACCATCGAGAGAGCAGAACGACAAAAATAGACAACTGGTGGAAACACAAGAACAGCCAAAAAGTGAGCAAAATGGCAAATACACCACCGGAGCAAAATGGCAAATACACCATCGAGAGAGCAGAACGACGAAAATAGACAACTGGTGGAAACACAAGAATGATCGAAAAAGAGGTGGATGGCAAAGAGGTGAACGAAAAAATCAGGAGTGGACGACAAAGGAAAAGGGAGCTAAACGGCAAGGAGACAACACGACAAAGAGGTGGACGACAAAATGAGTTGATGACAAAACAAAATGGACAGTGAGAGAGATCCGGCTGGATGGTGAAAGAGGTGAATGGCTAGATGGCAAAGAAGAGAAAAACCAGCTGAAAGAGAGAAAACTAGAGATGGAAAAAGGAAGAGTCGACAGCAAAACAAGGGTAGACGGGAAAAATAAAAACCACCAGTGGAAAAGGAAAAACGATATACAGCCAAAGAAGAGCTACCACAGTAAACAAAGAGCCACCACCATAAAAGAGAAGGCCGCTACCATAAGAGAGAAAGCCACCACAGTAAGAGAGAGACAGACCACCGGCACACCAACGACAAAACCAAAAATGCACCACCCCTGGAAGAGAAGAAAACCAAAACGTGTGACAGCGTGAGACCAGAACATGGATTGGCGTGAAACCAGAACATGCGATAGCATGAGACAAAGAGACAGGTAAGACTATAAGATGGTGAAAGCAGGAGCTGTGTGAGACAGTTAAAGAAGAAATTCAGTAAAGCATTGGAAAGAACTCAACGTATTTCCAGATTTCTTTAAGAGAGGTTAGAGACCGTTGCGGTGAACTTCTAAGCAGCAGTAGAGCAGCCTTTTAATTCAACAGAGGCAAGATAAGATAGAAGAAGGGTAGACACAATAAGTGACATTCTTTGTATTATACTTCCTCAGTAATTGCAATAGTGAAAGGAGCAGAGGATTAAGACATCCACTGTAACTGAAATTCTCAGGTATAGTGGATAGTCTCGATAAAGGAGAGTCCCTACCACCGTGGATGTACATCACGTTGACGGAACCATATAAATCTTGTGTGTCCTTAATTTGCTTTACGTTCTGTGTTTTAAATTGAGTTGTGAATATAGCTAAAGCATCAGCCAACCTATAACCTAACAAAGACTTAAACAAGAACATCTGAATTATCTATTAGGCAAAGTGTCTAAAAGGTGATTTTGGGGACTATTGTGATTAGTAGGTAGTAATAGATCTACCTTAGTCGAGTCTGAGAAAGAGTTCACTTTTAAGAAAAGGTTGAAGTTGTTCACCTACCTGCGAATTACGAATTATGGTGATACTGATTCACCCCTCTCTCAGTATCACAAACAAGTAGATCCTAAAGAGAAGTCAAGAACTTCAGGTATACTTCTACACTCTTGGAACCTTGTGTAAGACTCTGTAACTTGTTATACAAATTCTTATAATAAGAGTTGGGAATAAATCTCCTCATCACAGTCTTCAACTTATTCCAAGTTTTTAAGGTTCTTTCAAAATTTCTTTTCCTAGTGGTAACTTGCTAGTCCCACCATACTAAAGTATAATCAGTGAATTTTGTCACAACTAACTTCACTTTATTCTCCTCAAAAAGTTGTGGCACTTATTCATTAATTCTACCCTTCGTTCCCAATCTAAATAGACATCAAGGTCAATTTTCCCTTGGAAAGAAGGTATTTTCATTTTCATATTACTAAGATTTTTGTCTACTACTTCCTCTATTTTATTTCTATTATCCCAACCTCTATTATACCTATCATAAACATTTCCATTGCCTCTTATTCCTCTACCATTCCTATTACCATATCCTCTTCTAAATCCACCTCTGAAGTTTCTACTAGCATTATCTCTGTCATCATAATAATCACACCATCTTTACCAAAATCATGTTCAAATTACTCCTTCATGACCCTCCTATTTGGCCTCTTATGATTCACACTTGATTCCCTTTTTATTTTATCCATCTTGTCCCAAACTTCCTAAAACATTTGGTTAATCTTATCAAACTTTTACTCCAAGAATTTCATAAGCAATTTGAAATTTGAAACAACTACATCCTCTTCTCCATGTGGGAAATTTCCTTCTTTAGCATCAGATATTGTGTATGCAAGATTGTTAGTAAATAAAGAATATACCTCACAAAACTCACTCCCTCATGTGTTTACTCTCTACTCAACTATAGTAGTCCTCAACTCTCTTGTTTCCCATAATGAATTATAAAACTCTAAGAACTCTTTCAATAATTTTAAGTAAACTAAATTTAGAACAAACAAAACTTGAATATATCAATCCTAAATCTACCTCTTCAGAGAAGTGACATGATCAAAGAAGATGGACAATAAAGCAAATAAAATGACAAGGAATTCAATGTTATAAGCAGTGTAATCGAACAATAATCGATTATCAAATATAATTGAGTAAATGACTAATTAAACAATGAATCCTTTTTTTTTTGGTTAACTAATAGGTATTTCTATAGGAGGAACAAATAGCAAAAAAAGAAACACAAGAAATTGACAATTTTTTTTTTGGTTAAGTAATGGGTATTTCTGTAAAAGAAACAAATATCTGAAAAGACCCAAGAAATACATGATTTTTTTTTTTTGTTAATTGATAGGTATTTCTGTAGAATGAATGACAATAGCAACCAAACACAACAAACACACAAATTTCTTCTTTTCTTTTGTTTTCTTTTTTAATTATTCAACCAATAATGCAGAACATACGAAAAAGATAATGACAAAAGTATAACTAACCTGAGTTAGAGCCAAGGCTCTGATACCAAATGATACATACTTCGATTATATGTAAATGGAACCCAACACCAATATTGGTACAGGATTATTCTAACAAAGGTTAAAGGATTTGAAGTTCTGATCCAATGATTATAAACAACCAAGAACTAGAACTATAAGATTCAAACACCACTCCTAATAACAACAATGTTAAAAAGATAAGTCTATTGAACCAACACACTTAAGTATGAAAGTTTAAAATTAATTATCAAAGAACCAGAGAAAATAGCTCATACACTCATGAAAATAGGTTTGCCTCGTCTAGCCACCCTTTTTGCCCTTTTTATATGCTAACCCCTAAAAACCATAACTAATAAGATGAGCTTATTAAGGAAATTTTTCCAACCCACTAAATAATAATAAAAACCCATGAAAATAACCCATTAAGATACTAAAATTCATCCAACCCACTACATAATAATATAAACCATGAAAATAACCCATTTAAATGCCCAAACATGGGCTCCCAAATCTACTTTCTTTCCTAAGGTCATGGTCCTCAAATTCCTCCATATATGACACATTTGCAAGCCCTAATGAAGCCTCCATCATCCTTAACTCATATCTAGCAACTTCTTGATAATAAATGTCACATAACAAGTTATTGAGAGTTTTCTTTATTTTCTTTGACCTTGTCTTTATCATTGGTCCTCCAAAGTTTTGTAAAGTATCAACTTCCTTATTGATTTGAATTGGTACAATATGGCTTCCATAAAAAATTACCCAAGGACTTAACTTTGTTGAAAAAGTTAGTGCTAAAGATAAAAATTTAATAAGAGGTTTTAATAGTTATGAATTCAGATGTTTATTTAACACCCAACAAATCTAAATTCAATCACAATTTAAATAGAAGAAATCAAAAAATTCTCATTAGTTAGTAAAAGAAAAAAAATTATTAATAAAAGAAGGTATTTTATCAATTAATAAGCAAGAGGTAGTAACCTGGTAGGAAAAAAGAGATAATAATCAAGAGTGGTGGTAGCAACAATGTGGGATGATGATGATAACGATAAGGGGTGGCATAAGTACTAGCTTTAGAGGAGGTGTTGTAAGGGTCTAAAGTTTAAGAGTTAAAGAAAGCAAAGTGCAAAAACATAATTTTTACATTTTAAAAAATCTGATTTTTAAGTTAAGAATTGATTCTAGATTTTAAAAGGAAATTGGAAGGAAATAACCTTTACCAATTAAGTTGTCTATTATCCATATGAAATTTAATTAGAAATTGAAAAATGCTAATTATACTAAACAAAGCCTAGGTTTCTTAGGATAAACAAATGTTGGCAATTACACATACGTGAATGATCTTAACATGATATTCTCTAATAGGTTAGTGTGAGTGTAGGTGTATATAAGTTACTTTTCTTGAGTTTTTTTTATTAGTAAAATTAAGATTTCTTAAAAGTAAGAAGTGTGCTCACTTAATATATTTACTCTTTACAATTAAAAAGAAGAAAGTTAAAGTTTTTACTTAGTATAACACTTAAATGTATGTAAATAGATGAATTAAGTTAATTGTTTTGTCAAATTGAATTAGAGGAGGAGAAGTTATCTATAAGTGAGTTTTGATCTTAAAAATTGATTTATAATACATGGTGATTACTAAACTATATGTAATAGTTAATGTATTTAGTCATTTCTAAATGTGATACATAATTTCAATTATACTTAGTTTGCCATGTAATATTATGTATCAAATTTATGTTAACTTAAAACATTAATAAAGTAATAATATGATAAAAAATTTTGGTTGAAAGTGACAAAATAATCTTGGTTAGTCCATAATTGTACATATTCAACTAAATATGGCAAGGATGATGAGAAATATAAAGATTATGCATAAATAAATTACATCTAACATCCTATATAAATATAGTATAGTTACAAATCATGTTCCTTATTTTGAAAAATTGCAAAAAACATACTATGATAAATAGTTGTTGTTCAAAATAAATGGAATATATACATATTAACTAAAATAGCATATGAACCTTAGATCTAAATAGTCTTTTTCTTACACATTCTCTCATATATGTTGATTTTCTCACTATAATCTTTTAATAAACAATCACAACATTAGAAATTTCTTGACAAAAGACATGTTTCTTGCATGGACAACAAGGAAAAAAAAAATGGTGATATTGGTTTATATAATTAGGAGAATATGGACTTGAAATGGGTTTATGCTAAATTTATGTCTTTAGTGTTATAAAGGAAAGTTTTAGTGAGTTTGGTTATTACCTTTTCCATTTTTGTTTGCACATTTTCTTTTCTTTTGATTTTCTAATCCTTTTGTCAATGCACAAACCAAAATTTAAAGATTTAAGGGAGGTGGCAATTAGTTACTTTACTTAAGTTTGCAATATTATCTTTTTGGATTTAGCTTTCGGCTTAATCTAAACCTTTACTTTCTTCCTTACCAAAGTTATTGATTCGTTCTTTCTACTTTTAAATCCAACTTTTGGCATTTGCCTCTCTCTCTTTGGCATAAAATAAAATGTGGGTATTATATATATATATAATAGGTCAATATATATATATATATATATATATATATATATATATATATATATATATATATATATATATATATATATATATATATATATATATATGGTAAGTAAATATAATTACTTTAATTTAAAATGAATAAAGGAATAATTATAAGATTTAATTTAAAAAGAAAATTGATTCTCTACTTATATATATATTGACACTTTATATTATTAACTATGAATAAAAAAAGGTTTTTCTTTTACATAGTATCAAAGTTGATTTAAAAAAATTCCCTTAAAGAGGGAAAATCTAATAAGAGAGAGACTTAACATTCTCTCAAGTGAAAGAAACCCTAGTTGTGCTATAGTAATAATATTCTGCCATTTTTTTTATTTCTTTAGTTTAATTCATAATTTGTGTGGTTTTATTAAGCCATTTTTTTGACATTATTTATTTTGATTATAATGGTTGATAATAATGGCTAAATGTATAAATGTGAAGGCTGTAATTTTATATGTTGTTCTTATAATAATAAAGATTACAAAATACAAACTTAATGACAAAACTATTTAGATTAGAGCAAAATGGTACAAGTGTATCTCTATAGTGTTGATAAGGATGATTATCTTATTAACAAACTACTATTTGACTCTAAAGCAAAAAACGTTTGGTTAAAAGAAGATGCCAAGATATTTTTACAATTTATAATTTTATTGATGCTAATGTAATTAAATTGTTAATCATTATAAGTCACTTAAAGAACTTATGAACTATTTGATTTTTTTTATATTCTAGCAATGATAACCTATCTTATTTATATAATGTTTACAAGGAGTTTTATTGTGTAAAGAAGCAAAATATTTTAAATGAGTGTACAAAGAGTTTAATGCTTTTTTTCCTTTTAGTTTTGATGTGAGAACTCAATAATTTCAACATAAGCAAATGACTATTATAAGTTTCCTTATATAGTTGTTATAGGAATTTAATGTTACTTAAACTTAAAGATTACTTCTTTTCATGACATCTTTACTTAATTAAAATGTGCAAAGAGATTTTAGGCTCTTCCTCCTAATACTATTAGTGCCCCTATAAGTTAAAGTACTTAGAATGAGACTACTTGTAGTAATTATGGTGATAAAGGTGGCCAAGATACTAATGGTTGTGGTTTTGGTTGGAATGGTGGTTGTGGACAAAAAGATCAAACTAAACAACCTACTATTGTTGCAATGAATTGTTTATGCATGACATAATTGTTGAAAACTTCATAACAAACCTCAATAATAGTATCATGTCATTAATATTAATGATTCAAAAGAATGATCATATTGCTAATAGGTTTATGCTTATTTTTACTAATGAGTTTGCTTACTTTAATCAATATTAAGCCTCATAATGATTCTTTACTCATAGTTTAGTCATTAATGATCAATCAAGTAAACCAACTACATGTCTTGTGTCATCCTTTAAAAAATGGGTCATTGACTCAAGTGAAATTGATCAAATAATAAGTAACATAAGTAATCATCTTTTACCTCTCTTAAAAATCTTTAAGTGTCACTTTAGTTGATGGTTTAATTACTTTTGTTGTGAGTTTTAGAATTATTATTCCTACATTAGACCTATTATTGTCTTTCATCTTGTGTTTACCTAATTTTTTTTTATTCAATTTAATCTCTGTTAGATTACTCAAGTTATAAATTGTTTAGTTTTATTTTTTCCTAATTATTATGTCTTTTAAGATCTTATAATAAGAAAAATTATTAATAAAGAATTAAGTTTAAAGGTTTATATGTTTTAGAAACTATAACTTTGAAAGTAATAAAACTTAATACTTAGTTAAGTGCTCTAACCTTTCTTAAACTTCATTATTAATTGGGGCACCTTCCTTATTCATTTTGAAAAAATTATTTCCCAATTTACAACATTTGTCATCTTTAGATTATTAGTTTTATTAGTTTGTCAAATATAATCGTGCATCTTATTTGTCTAAGGTTAATAAACAAGCTATGTCTCTTTTTGAGTTAGTACAAAATAATGTTTAAAATCTATGTTTAGTTGTCTCTAAACTTAGTTTTCAATACTTCATTACCTTGGTTGATAATTATTCTCAAGTTACTTGACTATATTTAATGAAAAGTTGTTCATAATTATTTTTCATATTTTGTACCTTCTATACTAAGATTAAAACGCAATTCAATGTTTTTGTCCCTATTTTGCAAAGTGATAATACCCAAAAATACTTATTTGAACCTTTTAATTCTTATTTGAAAATGAAATACTTCATTAATCTTTATGTAATAACATTTTGACTTATAATGGTGTTGCAAAAAAAGAAAAATAGACATTTAATAAAAATTGCTAAATTACTTCTTTTTCAAATGAAGGTTTTTACACAATTTTGGGCTAATGTTATTTGTACAACTTATTTCTTAATTAATCGTTTACCCTCATTAATTATTAAAGGTGATATTCCTTATTTTGTTTTATTTTTATATTATTTATTATTTTTAATTAAATCATATATTTTTAGGTGTACTTGTTTTATTCATTATGTTTATCCTCGTTAGTCTAAATTAGATTTGAAATCACTCAAGTTTGTCTTTTGGGTTATTTTTATCTTTAAAAAGGATATAGATATTACTTTCTCAAATTAGGATATTATTTAGTCTCTTTTAATATTACAATTTTTTAAAATATTTCATTCTTTCTTGATTCTCATATTTATGGTAGTAAAAGGAGTAAGATGATTTTCTTGTCTACAATGTAACAACTATTATTGGCTTAACTAAATCCACTAAACCACTTATTACTTAAATGTATTTTCATCATGTTTTATATCATGATTCACATCCTCCATTGACTCCCTCATCTAAAGGTACATGAATACATATTCAACTAATTTTTTTCTTTGTATCTCATAGACATTTATCATCACCATTGTGTTACTTTATTTCTTTTTTAGATTTATTTTATATTCTTAAGACAATAGTTGACACTTTATATAATCTTAGTTAGTGGGCTATAATGAAGAAAAAGATTATGGTTTTAGACCATAATGGTACTTGGGAATTAACATATCTATTAAAAGGTAGGCAAATTATTAATTGCAAATGGGTATCTATTGTGGAAGTTAATCTTGATAGTTTTATGGATTGTTTTAAAGCTAAACTTATTATTGAAGGACACACTCAAAGTTATGAGGTAGATTATTCTAAAACTTTTTCTCTAATGGCTAAACTTGTTTATAAAATTATTTATTTCTCATACTACTATTAATGACTAGTCTTTGTACCAATTAAATGTTAAAATACCTTTTTAAATGATGATTTGCAAGAAATATTATATATAAAGTAATCACTTGGATTTGTTGCTTAAGATAAATTTGACAAGGTTTGTCACCTAAAACATCTTTATATGAGTTGAAATAAAGTTCATATACTTGGTTTGGTAAATTTAGTAATGTAGTTCAAGAGTTTAGTGTGAAAACAGGTAATTGTGATGACTTTGTATTCTATTAGCAATTTAAAACTGGTATGGTTATTTATATTAATAATATCATTATAATAGAAAGTAATAGTGTAGGTATCTTAACATTTAAGTTTTTCTTTAAAACACATTTTTAAACAAAAGACTTAGGTGTATTAAAATATTTCTTAGGTTTTAAAATTATAAGTAGTAAGAAGGGTATCTTTTTATATTAAAGAAAGTACATCTTTGATTTTTTTGCAAGAAATTACAAAGTTTAGGTCAAACTTTGTAATACTCCTATGGATACTAACATGTAACTCATAATAAATGATAAAGAATTATTTGTAGACCTTGAGAGATACTTGAGATTGTTTGGAAAATTAAACTATCTTACAATGACTTGACTTAACATTACATATCTTGTTAATATTGTAAGTTAGTTTATGTCTTCTCCATGATATACTCATTGGGCAACTTTAGAATAAATTTTATGTTATCTTAAGGAAGTTTTGAGACATGGTATATTATATAGTAATTATAGTCATACTTATATTAAGTGTTTCTCAAATGTAGATTAGGTAAATTTCAAATTGATTAAAGATTTACTATATGTTATTATGCTTTTATTAGAGGAAATTTGATACCTTAAAAGAGTAAGAAACAAAGTATGGTATTTCGATTTAGTGTAAAGATAGAGAATAAAGCCATGACATAGTCTACATATGAGTTATTATGGATATATCAATTACTGTGAGATTATAATTAAAAATTTGACACCTATGAAACTATGGTATGACAATTAAGTTATTGTTCACATTGTATCAAATATAGGTTTTTACAAGAGGACAAAATATATTGAAATTGATTATTATTTCATTCATAAAAAGATTTAACAAAATCCTATTTTGATTAACTATATTTTAATTAGAGAGCAGTTAGGTAATATTTTCATAAAAATTTTGAGTGGTCTTAAAATCAACTATATTAGTAACAAATTAGGTATAATTAACATCTATATTCCAACTTGAGAAAAAGTGTTGTAAATATAATAAGTCAATATTATATATATATATATATAATTACTTTAACATAAAATAATCATAAGATTGATTATAAGATTTTATTTTAGGAAAAAATTGATTCTTTTTTTATATTTATATTAATAACTTGTATTATGAATAATGAATAAGAAAGAGTTTTTCTTTTATACTAAGGATTGAATTTTTTTTGTGACATTTTTATTTTTGCCTTTTTTCTTGGTTTGCTTTAATGTATTTACAAGAGGAAAATAACCAAACAATCAAGTTATTTGAAGTTCTCAACTTCTCCCTAGGATCTGCTAGTTTGTGATATTGAGAGGATGGGTAAATCAGTATCACCACAATTCGCAATTCACATGTAAGTGAACAACTTTAACCTCTTCTTAAAATCAAACTCTTTCTCAAACTCGATTAAGGTAGATCTATTGCTACCTACTAATTACAACAGTTCCCAAAGTCACTTTTCAGACACCTTGCCTAATAAATAATACGGATGTTCTTGTTTAGATCTTCATTAGGTTATGGGTTGGCTAATACTTTAGCTGCGTTCATAACTCAATTCAAAACATAGAACGTAAAGCAAATTAAGGACACACGAGATTTACATAGTTCTGTCAACGTGACGTACATCCACAGTGGTAGGGACTCTTCATCTACCAAGACTATCCACTATACTTATGAATACAGGTTATAATAGATGTCTTTAATTCTTTACTCATTTCACTATTGCAATTACTAAGCAAGCACAATACAAAGAGTGTCGCTTACTATGTCTACCCTTCTTCTAGCTTGTCTTGCCTCTATTGAATTGAAAGACTACTCCACTACTGCTTAAAAGTTCATCGCAACACTCTCTAACCTCTTTTGAAGAAGTCTGGAAATACGTTGAATTTAATGCTTTGTTGAAGTTCTTCTCTACGTTGTATCACACAACTCCTGCTTTCACCGTCTCACAGTCTCACTCTTCCCCTTGCCCCACGATCTCACTGTCTCACTACTCGCCTATCAGTTTCTCTCTCTCTTGCTGTCCAGTTAGATTTCTCTCACCGTCCTGTCGAATCTCTCTCTTACTGCCGAATTTATCTCTCTTCGCCGAATTTCTCTCTCTCTTCACCAGATCTCACTTTTCTGTTTACCATCGACTTTCTCTCTCTTCCCGCTAGTCTACTCCGATTTGGTGGTCAAGTTTCTCTCTTTTCCCACCAGTTTGCTCTGATTTGGCCGTCAGGTTTCTCTCTCCTTCCGATTTGGCCGTATAGGTCTTTGTCGTCCACCCACTTTCGACTGTTCAGCCATGTCGGGTTTCTCACTATGATGGTTTGGTTTTTCACTCTCTCGTCACCTTCCTCAACCACTTTTCGGCCATTTTACGTTCAATGTTTAGCCCCCCTTCGGCCGTCGGTCGTCTTATGCTTAACATTTAGCCCCCTTTCGGTCGTCGGTCATCTTACATTCAACGTTCAGCCCCCCTTCAGCCGCCTCCTTCTCTCTCAACATATTTGCCTTTTTGCTCAATTTTTTGACCATCAATGGTTACATTTTCTTCTCCTTCCCGTCAACGCCTGTTCAATTGTTTCAACCGTCCACCTTTGTTCTTCGTTCAACTTGGCCGTCTCCTCTTTCTCTCTCCCTCAATCAAGTTTCTTCTTTATTGTCGTCAGTATATCTTCGTTCAGCCCCCCAATTTTTCACTTGATGCTACTATTCACGATGGCTACTGTTCACGACTACTGCACTGTTCACTCGACGACTACTCTTTTCTTTTGCAGGTGGTGTTCTTTTGTGTAGATTTTGGTTTTCCTCTTGTGTTTTGCTGTGTATTCAATTGTGTTGGCCCTTACGCGACAGATTTACGTTCTTGCCCTTCTATGTGGATTTACCTTCTTACCCTTCCATGTGGCTTTACTTTCTTGTACACTTAAACCTAGTTGACAATAATTACAACCCATACAAGGGTGTGGGAACAACAATCTCCCCCCTTATAATTATTTGCAACACTCATAACATAAGCCACTATGCAACAGTTTAAACTCCCCCTAAATATGCACTCCCCCTTTCTTAATAGCTTCCCCTGCACTGTTACTTCTCTCCCCCTTTGCCAACCAATTACAAATTTGAAAAACTCGTAAAGTGGAGATGGAGGATTCACCTGATTTTCAGGCTTGAAGAGGCATTCACACAGACAGACTCATTCTGTACTTTTCAAATAGCTTTGTGGATAGAGATTTAGTTAGATCGTGTGTAGCCTCTTTAACAAATTTATGTTCAACTTGTGAGAGTAAAGCAGTAGCTCCTATGATTCTTCTTTTTGTTGTAACTCCTGTTGATGGGTCACCTATGATCTGATTTTTTTAATGAGCACTGGTCCACATTTTCTTTGGCTTTCTTTCTTGCACAATCTTAATTGCAAGAGGATCTCTTTCTTCATCAATCATATACAAATTTTCAGTTATTCTCTTCCCAGCTATAACAGTATTGCCTTCTTTACTCTTTACCTGACAACCTATTTTTGTGAATATTACCTTATGGTCTTCATTGCATAGTTGGCTGACAAATGCTAGATTATATATGAGTCCTTCAATGTGCAGAACATCTTTCAGCTTTTCTTTTCCAATCTTCACTGACCCCTGACCACTGATGTTAAGTAAATCATTATTGCCAAACTTGACTCTACTTTCTCTTGATTTGTTTAGCTTTGATAATTTACTTTTGTCTTCCGTCATGTGCGAAGTGCATCCACTATCAAAGATCCACTACATATCCTTGCAATTAGCCTTTAGTGCAATTTCAGCTATATTAACCACCTCCCTTTTTGCTTTATATTCCTTCTTTTGAACTGGCTGAAAGATAGCTTTCTCCTTTTTCTCAGTTTTGACTACACTACTTGTTTTTACTATGCCATTAAGTGCCTTCTCTTGCTCAAGAAGAAGTGTCATACATCTCTTGGCATTATGGCCATCCTGCTCACACCTTTCATACTGTTCCAAGTCTGCCAATATCCCAAACTTGTTCTTTGAAACCATTGGTTTGAGCTTCTACTAACACTCCTTGTTAATGTGTCCTTGTCTTTTACAGTATGTGCAAAAACTCACAACAAGTGTTTTCCTCTGAATTTTGTATTGTCTCCCCTTATATGCAGCATCGTATCTTCTCGAGTTGGAAATGTATATTGACCTTCTCCACCAGCAGTTACTAGCCTTATGATCCCAAACTCCACAATAAAGGCAATGACCTTGAAACTGACTCTTCTTGGGTCTAATCACAGTTTGTCTTCTTCTATTCATTACTTGCTATATAGGTAAAGTAACTGACTTTTTTGCTTGTGTGACTTTCATTTCAGTCACCTTCTTCTCCTTCTTTTGTTTAGTCGTAGCCCTCTACTAGCTGACTTTCTTTTCTTTCTTAGATGTAACAGCTATGGGCTGCTACTCTTTAACCACATCCATCATTTTTGGCGTTAGCTTTGGTTTGATAACTATCTTCTTTTCTTCAGTTATCTTCACTTGAGTCACAGCCTTCTTTTTTAACTTCTGTGGCAAAGTCTCATTCTTCTTTTCTCTTGTAGAGTTTGTTTCTCCTACCACTTTAAACTTCTGTAAGTTCTTCTCACTCTTTTTGAGTTGTTGCTAAAGTCTCAGCAACTCTATCTTCATTTCTTCAATAATTGAAGTCCTTGAGCCAAGCTTTATAGTAAGGTCTTCACATATTTTGATCTGTTCTTTAAATCTTCTCTTCAAGTCAATATGTTCAGTCCTTATTTCATCCTTTTGACTTTTAACTTCCTCAGACTTTGCTTCAACTTATTTTATATGAGCTTCCAACCTTTTTATAGTTCTGCCCCTTCTGATTATCTCCTTTGAAGCTGCTTCCAAATTATCTTCAAGATCTGCCTCTTCTCATCAACCTCCTTTTCCTCTTCAGAGGTTGAGCTACCACCTTGTGTTGATGCCATAAAGACATACTTATCTGATGAGTCTTCATCTTCTTCCTCATCAGCTTCTTTTATTTGACTTACATAGATCTTGAATGAGGCTCTCTTCTTCTTCTGTGGGTTGACAATCTTCTTAGACTTCTTTAATTTGAATGATAATCTTTTCCTTCTTGAATTCTGCTTATCATCACCATCCTCATCTTTATCATCAAGTTTCACTTTGCACTGAGAAGCAAAGTGTCTAGTCTGCCCACAATGATAACATCTTAAGGCCAATTGTTCTTTTCCTTTCTTAGACCCTTTTTTGAATTTCCTTGTGAAATAAGCCAATACTTTACCTTCACTTTCTTCCTCATCCTTATCATCCTCACTGGATGATTCTTCCTCTTTTTTTTTTTTTATCTTCAAGTGCTTCATAGCTTTGAAAGCTGTCTCCTTTGATACCTTCGATGTTGAGGAGCTCTCAATTGACATTATCCTCATCTCATATATAATAAGATTGCACTGGAGATCATGCAGAGACATAGAATTGAGATCTCTACTCTCTTCTATGGCTGCTACCTTTGAGGAAAACCTTTCAGGCAAAATTCTCATAATCTTCTTCAAAACAGATGAGTCCTTCTTGTTCTTCCCATGACTTCTCAAGTCATTCACAGCATCAATAACCCTAGTGAAGAACTCTTGGACTATCTCATTCTTTTGCATTCTAAGATATTGATATCTTCCCTTGAACATTTGAAGCTTAGCCTCCTTTATTCTGCCATTACCTTTATAGATTCTGCAATCTGTCTTATATCTCCTTGGAAAATTTGCAGTCCATCACTTTAGCATACCCAGCATCTATCAATGCTGAAATGATGACGTTTGAGGCCTTCCCATTTATCTCAAACTGCCTTAACTCCTATGGGATTAGGTCTTTACCTTCTTTTAAAGCCATAAAACCCTCCTGTACGCATTTCACCATGTTTATGCACATGGTTGCAAATACCACTTGCATTCTTGCTCTCCACATATGGTAATTGGTTCTGTTGAAGATTGGAACCTTCTTGCTGTAAGTGGTGCTAGTACTGTACCGACTTCCATTTCTCAGTATGTTGAACATGTCAAACTTCTATATCCTTTCAAACTAGTACACTAAGCTATTAACTTTCAAACTGGTGAACCTGTACTATGATACCAATTGAAGTTCCTGACTTCTCCCTAGGATTTACAATTTGTGATATTGAGAGGGGGGTGAATCAGTATCACCACAATTCACAATTCACAAGTAAGTGAATAACTTCAACCTTTTCTTAAAAGCAAACTCTTTCTCAGACTTGACTAAGGTAGATTTATTGCTACTTACTAATCACAATAGTCCCCAAAGTCACCTTTCAAACAGCTTGCTTAATAGACAATACAGATATTCTTGTTTAGGTCTTCGTTAGGTTATGGGTTAGCTGATACTTTAACTGCGTTCATAACTCAATTCAAAACATAAAATGTAAAGCAAATTAAGGACACATGAGATTTATGTGGTTCCATCAACGTGACGTACATCCATGGTGGTAGGGACTCTCCCTCTACCGAGACTATCCACTATACTTGTGAATATAGGTTACAATGGATGTCTTTAATTCTCTACTTTCACTATTGTAATTATTAAGCAAGTACAATACAAAGAGTGTCACTTACTGTGTCTACCCTTCTTCTAACTTGTCTTGCCTCTGTTAAATTGAAAGACTGCTCCACTGCTGCTTAGAAGTTCACCGCAACGCTCTCTAACCTCTTTTGAAGAAGTCTGGAAATACGTTGAGTTCAATGCTTTGTCGAAGTTCTTCTCTATGTTGTATCACACAACTCCTACTTTCATCATCTCATGGTCTCACTCGTCTCCTTACCCCACAATCTCACTGTCTTACAGCTCGCTTGTCCATTTCTCTCTCTCTTGCTATCTAGCCAAATTTCTCTCTCTTACCGCTGAATTTCTCTCATTGTCCTGCTAGATCTCTCTTTTACCGCCGAATTTCTCTCTTTTCGCTGGATTTCTCTCTTTTTTCACCAGATTTCTCACTCTCAACGTATTTGCCTTTTTGCTCGATTTTCCAACTGTCGATGGCTACGTTTTCTTCTCATTTCTGTCGATGGTTGCTCAATTGTTTCGGCTGTCCACCTTTGTTCTTCGTTCAGCCTGACCATCTCCTTTTTCTCTCTCCCTCCGTCGGGTTTCTTCTTTGTTGTTGTCAGTATATATTCGTTCAGCCCCCAATTTTTCACTCGATGCATCTGTTCACAACGACTGCATTGTTCACTCGATGACTACTCTTTTCTTTTGTAGGTGGTGTTCTTCTATGTAGGGTTTGGTTTCCCTCTTGTGTTTTGTCGTGTATTCAATTGTACTGGCCCTTACGCGACAAATTTATTTTCTTGTCCCTCAATGCGAATTTACGTTCTTGCCCTTCCATGTAGATTTACCTTCTTACCTTTCCATGTGACTTTACTTTCTTACATACTTAAACTTAGTTGACAACAATTATAACCCATACAAAGTTATGTGAACAACAATATTAAAAAGATGGATGCTTTTAAAAAATTTAGGTTAATAAAGTAATTGTTTCTTATTACATTACTTTGTTAGTATAAGTAAACACCTTAATTTAAAATAAAATGTAGATAATCAATCAAGTTGTTTTTAGATTAAAAATAAAATAGTTATAGAAAAGCCCATAAAGAAAATAGGTTACAAGATATTAATAATAAGAGTAAAGAAATTGTTGACTTAAGTTATAAATAAAAAGTAAGAAAGTAAAAAGAAAGGACACTTTTTGTTTTCTTCTTATTTATCTCTAAGGATATTATCATAAAAGTGAAGTAAGCAAAAATTTTTCTAAATATAATTAGGTGTAATAGCTTCTTTGCTTGATGCCATTCTATAAAGATCTCATGATGATAACTCAAATAAGTCATAAGCAAATTGATATCTTAAAGTGGTAAAAAATGACTATAAAATTCTTTTGTGTTGATAGTTCTAATTAGCTTACAATTGTGAAAGAAGGGAAATTTAATTATTTTATATTATTTTTAACAACAAAATAATGAATAATATTTTAAATAAATTTTAAAAATGTAAGATATGATTAGTAAATATATTTTATTTTTACAAAATATTAATGTAATTAAATATTTGAGATTGTAATATTTAACTATTAGATTTTGTATGAGATTGTAATTAAATTTTATTGATAGAAGTGACAAAATAATAATTATAAAAATATTTTATTAGTAAACATAATTAACTGAATAATAATTATTGAAAATGTTTCAAAAATAAAATATAAAATTTATAGAATACTAATTTTTTGATAAATTTAAATTGTAAATATTTTATATAGTAATAAAAATTATTTTTTTAATTATTAAATTATAATATGTTTTTATATTAACAAATTGTATTTTTAAACTATAAATATATGTTACAGAAAATTTTATTAAATATAAATTATACTGTTTATTAAATATTAATAAAATTATATTGAATTCTGAAAGATAAACTTCTAAACTTGTAGTCGCAGTATTTAGAGCGAAACTTGGGCATATTGTCTGTGCCCTAAAAGTCAAAGGTAAAATTACAAAGCACTCCCTACGAAGATCGTGCCCTTTGATCCAAGCCCTCGCCCAGGGCCGAATAAAGCCGCGTCTCTCTCTCTCTCTCTCTCCTTCTGTCCCGACGGCCTCAATCTCTCTCTTTGTTTTTCCTCTGTCTCTCTCTCTTAAACCAACCATCTCTTGCTTTCGCTCTCCGTCTTGCAATTTTAGTGAAGAACCGTCGGTCTCTCTCTTCTTCTTCCCCTCCGATGTTCTTACGCTCCCCTCGCCGGAACCTTAACCGGCTTTTATCCGCCGACAATATGTCCGTCTGGGACTGTTCGAGTTTTTTCTTTTCTTAAATTTCTCTCGCTGGATTATAAGCCCTGTCGCCCAATTTTGTCATTTACGATTTTGATTTCGGGATATTAGGGTTTCCATTCTTCTATTTGTCTGAATCTTGTTAGTGTCTACGTGCTTGATCAACGAAACAAAAAGGACGCCTATGGCTCCGGGGCGTAAAAAAGGAGCAAGCAAGGCGAAGGGCAAGAAGCAGTTGAGTTTGGGCGATCTTGTTCTTGCTAAAGTCAAAGGTCACCCTTTTTGGCCTGCCAAGGTCTCTGCTTTTTCTTTGAACATTTTCCAAGATTCAATTTTTGACATATTTGTTTTATCTCTTCTTTCTTCGTTTCTCGGTAATCTGAAATGGGTTCCAAGATTTATTTTTGGCAGTTTAATTGGACTGTTTAGGATTTCTAATTAGGTTAAGTTCAATTTTTGCAGTGCTGTTTGGACTTTCATTGCCGTGTTTTGCTTTGGGACTCTTTTGTTTTTTAGGATTAATCGTGGTATGCATACTTGGTTTTAAAATGCAAAGTGCAGCTATTAGAAATGGATTGTTGCTTCTTTTGATGTACGTTGGGTTGTTTTAAGGTCCATAGCTTCTTTTGATGTACGTTGGGTTGTTTTGTTTGTTATGTAATTCGGTATATTTTAATTGTTGCTCTCTGCTGTGCATTCTGATGTACTAAGTTGTGTCGCTGAACTGTGAAACAAGTGTATATTTGCTAAGGTTTTTGGATTTAATGAATGATCTTTGATTGATTAGTGAAGGGTGTTGTGTGTATATGTGTGTGTTTGAGTTTTAATCATTTTATTGTTGGCATGGACTTTTTTATCATTTCTTGTTCTGCATCCGTTGTTGAAGTCTTTGCAAGGTGATGCTTAATTTTGTGGGCTTCATCCTACAGTTGGATTTAGCTATCTTTCTTAACTGGTAACAAGGGTTTCTTTGAGCATCTTGGAATTTTTTTTTATAAGTCCTCTCTCCTTTCTGAGGTGTTCTTTTATATATTCTTCTTTTCAGTTTTTACATAATTCTGATACACTGAAGTCATTATTTTGTTCATTGTTTTTAGAGTGAGCTATATTTTGCAGGTGTGTAACATGATGGTATTGGTATTTACTTAGAATGGTGCTTCTGTTTTGGATTATTGTGATTTTACTTTATCAAACCTTTCTATTTTTTCCCTTGCAGACTAATGTTAATTTGTGGAATCTTTTCTGGTATATGCCAATTTGTAAAGTACTGAACTAGATTTGTGGATTTTGAATTTTCAGATCAGCCAGCCAGAAGACTGGGATAAAGCTCCTGACCCCAAGAGATATTTTGTTGAATTCTTTGGAACTGAGGAGATGTACGTATATTTATTTCTAATTGGACACATTGTCCATGCATGCTGAACTGTAATGATGATGACTTTATTGAAGTGCATATGATGAAGTAATTAATAGTACATTGTTTGGCAGTTTTGCTTGTTAGGCAGGAAAAATTTTGATAAGGTAAATTACTTGAAGCATGTTAGCTGCAGCTGAAAAATTTGCTTCTGTGCTCCTTCTCTACCCTTCTTCTCAAGGGATGGAGAAAATGTGGTTTGTTGAATTTTAAGATTTTTGAGTGGGTTGGAAATTTTATGCTCTATTCAACTAGATTTATATTGATGCTTAGTTGAGTTGATGGTGTTTGTAAGCAGTCTTTGTGCAAGTTACTTTGGATGTCTTTATGTGTAGGTCAACAAGATACAAGAATAAACCAGAGTACCTAGACACTTTAAAAGACACCGTAACACTCCCCTCAAAACACCCTAAAGACTTTGTAATAAGTCAGCAAGCATATAGAAGCTACGCTAGGTTCTAGCATCAAATCAGCTCCCTTGTACATTATTTGTGTGGTTTCATTTCTTTGGAGGGTGTTTGACAACATAACAAAGAGAAGACATAAGTACCCACACTTCAAGGCACAACATAGCAGTATCATATTATTGCAATTTCTGATTTTATATGTTAGAGGGTGTTTTTGGCCCTAGGATTTTCTAAGGCTACTATCATGTGTACTATGTTTTGGAATAAAAGAAAAATGCGGCATTAGTGCTATTTGGAACAATTGGTTTCTTTTAACTATTGCCTTGCATTGTTCATGATTTCTCATTATGCCTCAACTGCCCTGAAGCAATTTACTGTTTTTCTTACACTATCTTCTAGTAATTTGTAGTTCACAGTATGGGTTTGTGGTTTGTCAGCTAGAAAAGTCTTTGGTGAAATGGCTTTGAAACTGGGAGGTAAATAGATGATCATTTAACAGTTTGATACTCTCTGCAATAAATGTTGCATTGTAATAATTCTTTGTCCCAACTTCTGGAAAATATTCTTTTTGTGTGGGTGACTTAATGGGCAATTAATCTTTAGACTAAGTCTGAAAGCTTCAGTTTATATTGTTTAGATGTTGATCCATTTGTAGATGGGGCAAGTGATGCATTGGCAACGTCAAATTAAAAGAGAAATGCTAGGAACAGGAGCTGTTTTCACAACAGCACCACTAAGAACTCCTAAATTGTGCTAATTAATGAATGATAAAAAACCTAGAGACTATTTTGCTTTATCAACAGTTTTTCAAATCCAGAAAATAAAGGAGTAAGAAGTCTGTTTTTTTCTCTATTTTCATTGCAAACACTGGAAGATTGTTGGATTGTATGTAGTAATGGGATGCATTTCAAATCATGAATTGGAAATGAAATTTGCACAAATATGTGGCTACATATAGAAGCCTGAAACTTAGAACAGCATTGAAAGTTGTCAACTTGTTTTTTCAAACCTTGCTGAGTCTAACCCATTGGCCTCCCCATCATCATTTTATTTATTCTTTCCATTTTTCACTACTAATGATTGGATTTCCATATCTAGCATTATGAAATGTTTCAATTAAATTATATCCATGCACATTTTGGGGGCAGGATTATAGTTTTAGTTTCAGATTTAAGATGTTCCTTTGTGGAAGTCTAACTTAGTGATACTCTTCCTGCCAACTACTGGCAATTCCAGTGCTCCATTTGCCTCTTTCCATTTTCCATGGGGTTATTTTCCTGCTCCCGCATGTGAGGGTTGGGGTGGGGGTGGTAATGTTTGGCTTAGACTGGAGCCTTACAATTTGTAGTACCTGCTTTTGGGTGTATTTTGCTACAATACCACAACAGCTTCTGCTGGTCTCTACCTCCTTTATTGCCAATATTAATAACACAAAAAGAAAAAAAAGGAAAAATAAGCATATTAGGATTTTGGGGTGAGATTGAAAAGAATTTTTATGGCTTGATTTGTGGGTCTGGAATACTTGGTTTGTTTATTCTGTCCTCCTCTTGCAGAGCCTTTGTTTCAGCTGCTGATATCCAGATATTCACAAGTGAAGTGAAGAATAAATTGGCAGCACGGTGTCAAGGTAAGACAGTTAAGTCCTTTGCCCAAGCTGTGAAGGAAATCTGTGCTGCATATGAAAAGAAGAAAAAATCCAGTGGCTTGGGAGATAATGCGGAGAGATCAACTCTTGGTTGTGATGCTTCATCTGTCGACAGGACAGATGATATGGAGGTTGACTTAAATGATGGGATGGGTGCAATCCATGGAGAAATATTGGGTGAGAGCACTGATACTTCTTGTTCTAAGTTGAAGCATCACTCACATGAACAAGGTGAAACTTACGATGGTAACATAAAGCCTTCTCTTTCAGGTGATGTGGTTAATAAATTGTCTCCAATCATGTCTTCCTCAAGAAATGCTAAAATATCCAACAGTGCCAAAGTACAGGAGGTATTATCTACATCTAGTTTAGATGATCCTTGTGATGAAAAGGATGAAGTCCCTAATTACATAAAAGATGATCTTATTAGTGTGAAAAGAGCTGGTAATGGTGCTTGGATGAATGGCCACAAGTATAAGATGATAGTTTCTGGGTCAAAGAGGGAATTGGATGGTTCAAATGAGCATGGTAGAAGTGGTAGCTTTGCAGTTACATCTTTGAAGTGTAGTAGATCTGATGATCATATTTTATCTGATTCTGGTGATCAACCAACAGACATAGCGAAAAGCAAAACTTCTGCTGATGATTGTTCACAGGAGCTTTTACCAAGTGCTTGTGGGTCGGATCCAGACCCCAATGGCAAAGAAAAGGCAAAAAAACTGGTAAAAACTGAAAAGGTTATCAAGGACTCAGATGGTATTAATGAAAACAAGGTCAATCTCATAGGCAAGAATTATGGTAGGAAGAGGGGGACCCAGATTGCACTTGGAAAGCCAAAGGTTGAAACTTCTGAAACTTCACAACCTGCTAAAAGGTCAAAGTGTGGATATGTGGAAGACAGTGCTTCCAAGGCTTCTTTTCCAAAAAATGCGAAGACTGATTCTTTAAGCTCTAATTTTATTGATGAAAAAAAATCTATGTTACATGCAAAAAGAGAAATTCTTTTGGCTTTACAAGCCCAAACAGGAAAAGCTAATTCTGGTAATTCTATCCAAATTGGAAAATCTAATGCCTCTAGCAAAGCACATAAAATTAAATCTGATGTTTCTGTTCTAATAAGTAAAGCTAATTCTGATTTGCATGCCCAAATGGTTGGAGACAAGTCTGATTTTCCTGTTTCAATGGATAAAGTTAAAGCCAGTGTTACTGGTGATGAAGCGGTTTTGCCAGCGACAAAATCATGGGCGGGCATTGGAGGTGATGTCTGGTTCTGTTCTCCTTAAACCCAATGAGGTAACAGAAAAAAGTGTGGTTGAACAGAAGAAAGATCTGTCTTCTAGTGCTGGTAAAGCTCCAACTAGTCAACCACCCAAAAGACGGAGAGCTGTCTGCCTTTATGACGATGATGATGAAGATGAAGAGCGAAAAACTCCAGTTCATGCTGGTTCAAGCACCATTGGAAAAGAACCTTTTCCTGTTCGTGATGCTTCCAAGATTGCTCAGCCAAATATTGAAGGTTCTACAGGGCTTGCACATAGTAGTTCAGCTTTAAAGGAACCATCTTCACAGCCATGTGTGAGTTATATTTCACCTAGCCAATCAGAAATTATGAAGAGGCTTGATGCTTGTGAGCCCATGCGTGGGAAATTAGATCCTAACAAACCATCATCCAAGGATTCCAAACCCATTTTGGCTTCACCTGAGAGGTCTCCTTATTCACTGCTTGCCAGTGAACTATTTATAGAACGACATAAATCAACTAAACCTTTAGTTAAACTTCCCTCTGTGGGTAGTCAAAGAAAGACTCAGCCTAGTTTTGGTAAGGTATCAGTTCTTGTGTCAGAGGGTTCAAGTGCTCCTGAAAGTCATGTGGCTAATCAAGCCAATAGGCCAACTTTATCTGGAGAAAGGTTGAAGAATGCTCCTAAAGGAACTTCAAGGTTGAATGATGCTACTGTTTTGATGGAAACTATAACAGAGTATGGTCCTTCACCTGATGAGTATTGTGACTCTACAATGTTATTGCCATTTATTTTTCTATGGATCTTTTCTTGTGTAATTTCAGACTGGAAGCTGGTATAGGAGATGGAAGTAGTTCCTTGGTTGAATCCAAAACTCCGGATTCTGTCATGTCTATGAAGCATCTTATTGCAGCTGCCCAAGCAAAAAGGAGACAAGCTCACTCACAACAATTTTCTCTTGGAAACCCTGATTATGCTATATTGTCTGCTAAGGATATTCAAGAAACTAGTCCAAGCCCATCCCTGGTCCAACCATTTTTATTTGGCACCTGCAATGCAATACAGGCAGATATACAGGGCATTCATCATCAGTCAAATTTAATTTCCCCATCTGCTCATGGTAATCAATCAGTGCCACATTGTCAAATGGATAATGAAGAAACTGAGGAGCAAGATTTTAGTTCTGGAAAAAGGGCTGGTGGAGGTTCACTGAGTGGTGGCACTGAAGCTGCTGTTGCTCGTGATGCTTTTGAAGGGATGATAGAGACTTTGTCAAGGACAAAAGAAAGTATTGGACGTGCGACTCGGCTTGCTATTGACTGTGCCAAGTATGGTATTGCAAATGAGGTAGGTTAAATGTCTCAGTTAACTCTTTCTTGATTTGGGATCTTGTTTCTTATCAAACCTTGGTTTTTCCTCAGAACCCTTTACAATTGTTAATCACCATCTGCTATGAATTTTAGTTCTTTGTTGAAAATATTCCAGTGATAAGTCACCAATTGGGTATGTTATTTTTGTAATTTGAAACCTAGTTTTCAAATGAATTTTTCAACAAAATTTTCTCCCTTTCAATGGCCTTTTGTGATAAATAATGGCTTGAACACTTCATGTTTTTTATGTGATGCAAAGAACATAATGTTTTCTATGGCCTTTGTTAGATTGTTCCTAGAAAACCAGTAAAACGATACATGGTAATCCATTTGAGAATTTAGATGAAGTATCTTGTGTTTATATGCATCTCATGGCAAGAAGCAGCCAGCTGAATGCCTCCTCCTACTTGGCCTTTTTCCACATTATGTATATGGCTGATTTACTTTTATTAGATTTTTTTTTAATGGTGGTACTTACACTTATGTTATTGAGGGAAAAGAAAAAGGAGGGAAGGAAAAGTGGAAACTGCTAAGCAAGGGAGAATGCGTACCCCTTTCTACTTTGTTTGGAAAACGTGAGGTTTTAATGCATAATTCTAATATGGCATCATTAAAGTTTCTTTGCTTTTAATGCCTTGTAGTTGCACTTTTCCCTCTAGGAACAGGCTTTTTAGGCCACTATAGACTGAGTGTTCTGTTCCCCCCCCTCCTTTTTATCCTCATTTCCATCAGACTAAACAATTTAAGATCAACTCCAGCTTTGACCCTCACTTCTTGACATTAGTATCTTCCCATGATTTCCTTCAACTTAAACATAATGTTCAAGATAGCCTCTTCCTTTGGTATTTATTGATGTGTTTTCTCATTAGGGATTGAAAAATTTGCACAAACATTCTTGACAGACATTTTCCTTTGTTGGTAAATATTTCAAACTTTATGAAAACGTGTATTAACTTTTATCTTGATCATTCATATAAAAATATAGAGACTCACTGCACTAAATTCTGATTTACAGCCTTATTGTTGTTGCATGTTTTGTGTGTATCAACCTGAATGGTGAAATGGATAAATTTTGATTCCTTGAAAAATTCACATGGCATATTCAGGATAAATGATAGATTTAAGGATTTATTTTTTTTAACAATTCTGTTAACTAGGATCTTTGTCTCATCTATTTGGTTGGTGAAGTTTTTTTCTTAGATGTTTGGTAAGGCTATATGGTGTAGTTTTAAATTAGATTTAGAGTTGATAGGGCTGCAGTCTTTCATGGTGACTATTTGACCTTCCTTTGTTGCCCGAGTCTTTTTTTTTTTTTTGGGGCATGTGTATGTGTGAGGAGGGAAGTCAAGTAGATACTTTACTTAAGTTGTGTCCTATCTTTTGAAGTAGCTTAGAGCTAGAGTCACCAGGAGAAGATTGTGAGCTGATTCCCATCAGTGGAAGTGGAACTCAGGAGTTCAGGTGGGCTTGCCTCCTCCTAGTGATATTCGGCTCTTGTTTTGGGAGCTTGCTGTCGGAGAAAAACTACCCAATTTAGGATGGTGGAGTTACTCTTGTAAGGAGTATACTCGCAGAATTTTCTGTTCTTCCTCTTGTTTATTTAGTGTTGTGTGGAGATTGTAGGCTGTCCCAAAGATAACACTCGAGTTTGTTTATGAGAGTGAGTTTCAAATAGATTATATAGCTCAGGCAGTGAATACTATAGTGTAAAAGCTAGTTTTTTGCACTGGTTGAGTGTACCATTGAGGGATGTACTTGTGGAACTTTAGGTATATGGTTTCACTTGCTAGGAATTGAGAAGGATCATAAGTGTTGCTTTTCAAAGGAATTAAGATGAGGAAAGCATAAGCAAGTCAATGTGGATGCATTGTCAGAAGGAATGAAATTTATTGAAATGTTGTCACTTGCAGCGTTGTCATTTTTATGTTCTGTTGTTGTGGATATATGCCTGTAGATTGACTTACAGATAAGGAAAATGATTTTGCAGGTTGTAGAACTTCTTATCCAGAAGTTGGAAAGTGAACCTAGTTTCCATCGTAAAGTGGACCTGTTCTTTCTTGTGGATTCAATAACACAATGTTCACATAATCAGAAAGGTTGATTCTTCCTTCATAATGATGATTTTTTCTGTTCTATGATAAATATCCATTTTCTGTAGAAGAATACTGATGTCTGATACTTAGTTCATATTTATCTGCATGATACAATCTATAATTATGAAGGTTATTGTTCTTCTAAACAAACAATTTCCAAAATTCAGGTATTGCTGGAGCATCATACATCCCAACAGTTCAAGCAGCATTACCAAGATTGTTGGGTGCTGCTGCGCCACATGGAGCTGGTGCTCATGAGAATCGTCGTCAATGTCTTAAGGTGATCTTAGTTATATGTTATTTCAGGCAACTAACTGAAAGGCAAGTCTTGGTGTTATGGTAAAGTTACTTTATTGTGGCCCAGAGGTCACAGGTTTAAGTCATAAAAATTGCCTTTTTATGAAAAACGAGGTTAAGGCTTCATACATTAGAACTCCCCCGATCCCACATGGGAACCTCATGCACTAGGATGCCTTTTAATTGTAACCAACTCATGCTGAGGATAAAATTGATCCTTTCCTCCTCAGGTCCTACGGTTGTGGCTTGAGAGGAAAATCCTACCTGAAGCTCTTCTGAAGCACCATATAGATGACATTGGAGTCCCAAATGATGCTGCCTCTGCTGGATTCTCCCTTAGACGTCCATCTCGAGCTGAGAGAGCTGTAGATGATCCTATTAGAGAAATGGAAGGAATGCTTGTTGATGAGTATGGCAGGTCAGTCATTTACTTTTCCATTTCTATACTTATTGCAAATGAAATAATGGTATTTTCTTCATGATGTTCTAAAGTATTATTTTGGAGCTTTTCCTTATCTGATTAGTAACAATGGTGATGTTACCGTTCACTTTAAGAGCCATTTGCTGCAATAAACTTTCTCATGAATATGGTTACATGTTCAGCAAAATGGTTAGACTTACCCCATATGATAATGTATATGATTTTGTCAAAATAGAGGACTAGAGGAAATCGAGGGAGCAAGGGAGGAAACTAGTGGAGATTAGTTTAGAGTGAGTGAAGCAGAGTAGGTGGACAGTAGTGGGAAACAGGTAAGCTGAGGAGCAGAAGCATAGTAGAATAGGAAGAAAAGAGTGCCTAACACCAAGTCTTGGAACTAAACTGGACTGCAAACTAAGATGGAGGGCCTTATTTATAGGCTCCAAAGAAACATGAAAATATGAAATAAAACAGAAGACAATAGGAGTTCTGATCCAATAAAATTGAAGACAAATTGAATTCAGTAGGCACGGCAAAATCAACTTGCTCCAACTCATTTTTTATGTCTGCTGATGGTACCTCAGTGCGCATATTTGTACAGCCTTTGTGCTGAAATTCTAATACTATCCTAACACAGAATGCACTTAATTTAAAACTTTTTAGCAAAAATTCTAACTCATATAACAGGGAGTTCAATTAAGTTAAAGAAATTTAATGGAGAAATCATCATGAAGAAAATAATGTTGGGGCTGAAGAGAGGGAAAGGGGAGAGGTAGGGTTGCAGTTGTGGTTTTCACATACTGTATTGTCAAGATTCAAAGGTAGGTGACTTTTTACTTATTTATTTATTTTTTTGTTATTTGTTATTTTCACTTTAATCTGGATCACCATTCAAAATTCTTTCAATGAGGGTGAAAAAAGAAAAGAATGAAGGAAAGAAAGAAAAATGGCTGAAGAAATATATTTTTTTCCCCGATGAGCCAAATGTTGGTTTTGAATGTGAGAACTTGTAGTATAGAGGATCAACTTTAAACATTAGGCTAAGGATTTAGTCCAAAATTTCTGAAGATGATTAGTGAATTGTTTGTTGGAACAACTGTTTCATCACTTTTTGCTCTGCTGTAGCTGGTGTCAATTGATTTTCTAATACATTTGGTTGTCTTGGCTGTTGCATCAGCAATGCTACATTTCAGTTGCCTGGCCTTCTGCCTTGTAATGTGTTGGAAGATGATGAAGAGGATTTTCCAAGCAGTTCAGTCAAGGAAGAAGATGGTGTGTTGTCACTTGCAGAACCAGCTTCTGCATTGGGAGAGTCTGAAACATATACCATTGCTCCAAATGAGAGACGCCATTGCATCTTAGAGGATGTTGATGGTGAGCTTGAAATGGAAGATGTATCTGGAGACCAAAGGGATGATAAATTCTTCTTGACAAGTGATTCTGTTGAACTGGAAGTATGCCCATATTTCTCAGATGGAATCAGAGAATCTGCAGTTGAAAATCCCCTTGGGTTGCAGGCTCTTTCAGATGACTTTCCACCACTGCCTCCAGACTCTCCTCCGTTACCCCCACCTTTACCTCCCTCACCACCTTCATCCCTGCTGCCACCAACCCCAAAATTGCCATTGCCGCCACCTCTGCCCCCACCAACTCTTCCTTTAGAACTGCCTCTGCCTCCTGTAGCACCTGCAGGCCCACCACCATCAATGACACCTCAAGTCTCATTACCAATTCAACCAAACTTAAAGCCCCAATCAGTCCTGCCACCTCTGTCATTGCTGCAGTCAGCACCGCAGTTGTCATATAAACCAGCTATTCCTCATGAATATTCCTGTACACCTAGTGTATGATTCCTCATTGTTTTTGCATCTTATTTTCAGTGTGTAGATTTCTATTCTACTGTGTGACCTATTTAGCTTCTCTTCAGGGTAATCAAATTGTCCAAGTGTCAGTAAATACTTCTCAGGGCCATCATATGGACAGTATCATGAAAACTGAGTTGTTTCTGCCGCAATCCCCTTGCTTTGCCCCTTCATCCATCTGCAACTCGCAAGAACATTCAGGATTTAATTCGTCAAGGCAATTGGAATATGGACGCAATGACATGTATAGATGTCCCCGAGCTTCCGAACAAAATCCACATATGCAACCTGGAAATACATCTCTTGCACAAAGGCCTCTGCATCCTGTCCTACCACAACCAGCACCCAGTCATTTCTCATTTGTAAATCCCACAATTCAGCATCATGTGCAGCATTCATATCCCCCTCGATACCCATTGCCATCTCATCCAGATGGAGTCAGGCGATTTGTAGCTGATGATAAGTGGAGGATGCCCTTGAGCGAATTTAGTAGCAGCAGTCAGCATGGCCTTTGGATGAATTCAGGAACTACACTTAGTGGTCCTTCTTTTTGCCAGGAAGGTATGCAGTATTAAATTTTTGCTGTTATGTTTAACTACTTCAGAATTCCAAAGTCTGTCTTATGCAGACATTGCATATAAACATGTTTGCTGTGGAACCTATTTGTTGCTAGGTTTAGACCTGTGTTTTTGTTTGTTTTTTTTTTTTTTTTAAATATTTCAATCAATTAATTCACCTGTTCATTGTGTGGGGCCATTTCTATATTTTCCTGTCAGGAAGGAGTTGTTATATCTTGAAGTGGTTATTACAGATGCCTAGCCATCTTGATTTGAACATGTGAATTTTTTTATGGAATTGGTCAAAGCCCCTAGTTTTGGGTTGGGGACCAAGTATCTTTCCTTGTCTTAACTTCAAAATGCTTTTTCTAGTTTAGTTCTTAAGGTTATTCATCTTCTTTTTATCTGTTTTGCATGTGGTTATGAGGAGATTGTGTATTTAAGTTCGGTTAGGTGTCATTGATTATTATAAGCTTCCTTTGCAGCAGCAGCCCAGAAAATTTTATTTGTTTGTTCTGTTTTCGTCAAGATGGATTGAACATCATGTATCCCTTGCAGGGTCCATTCAGCCGCCTGTTGAAGGACCAGTTTCAAATAATATGAACTTTCAGCTCTCTTCCACTAACACTTTGCCGCCTGGAGCTGCCATTCAAGGTATGCTCATCCCTTATACAATTGCTTCTTTTGTCTTAAGAGATTCTTTATCAGTGTCTGTTGCTGAGGTCCATTTATGTATTATTTTAAAGCAATTATAGCCTTAAAAGTATTTTTGCGGTTGTATTCTTTCAGGTCACGGAGTTCCACATATGTTGCCACTTAGACCAGACATGTCTGCCCTTAATTGCTGGAGGCCATCATAGAATTAATTTTGAGGCTTCTTCAGACATATGCAAGTTTCATCACTTTTCATTTTCTGCATTTTTATGAAATCATGCAAAAGATTTATCATGATTGAACTTCATTTTCTTTTAGGAACAATTCTTCCAAATTGTGGCACCTTTTTTATTTATGTGATACTTCGAAAAGTGATCCTTCTTGTATATTCTTTTAAGAAAGTTCCTTCAAAGTTGTGGTGGCTCATATATTTGCGTGTTTCTTTAGTTTTGGTGGTGAAGTTGCTTGATGAGCAGAGCTGCACTAGTTATGGGTCTTTTTTTCATTGTTTTCAGTGATCCTATGTGGACCATTGGACTATTTGTGTACAGGTTATAACCATTATTGTCCCGATAAGTAGTGTTTTTGTTGAAGTACAGTTTCATATTAAAATTCAAGATTGAGTATTTTGGTCTGGCCATTCATTCCTACTTGTATAATGCATTATTTATCTGTATAAAAGAAAATATTTCACAAATGTTTTGGAGAAAAAAGTATAATTCTTTCTTTGGAAGGTGCCAACCGTGTGTTTGATGGTTCTTGCAGGGCTCTCAATGGGAATGCAAGCTGTAAATTTGCTGTGTACTCCTTGAATGAAGGTCTCACTTGTGGATGAAATAACCAATTGAAAGGCAGTGTTTAAACCATGCAGAAATGACTGTATATTGTATTTTTTTGTGAGAAATCTATCCAGGGAACATTTGCTTCTGAGTATGGGCCCATGTTTCTGACTTGGTTAGTGCATTCACTTCTTAACTCTTGTAATTATACTGAATTTTGGTGTGTGTGTGTGTGTGTGTGTACATATTTGGGACAGTTTATGTTATTATATGTGCTTTGGATTACTTCCCAGTGGCATTGAAATTTTTTAATTGCCTCCAGTAACGTGTGTTCAGATTTCTGATCCACAATTAAGTTTTGCTTTTGCTTAAGTTAGTCATGAAATTTCTTTCTTGATCATTATGCGTTGTCTGTCACTTTAGACCATGGACAGTTGCCTTCGTGTGGCAGTAGCATGACTGTGATCATGTGTTCACTTTTCTTCAAATTGACACTGCAGAGTTAGGGACTGAGGGAAGTACATTCTTTAGTGTAAGTATGGGAGCTGAAAACAGAAACTGATTTGGCTGGCCTTTTTCATGTTCATTTTTTTCATGTAAAAAAAATGGAAATTGTAGTGCAAATTGAATTATAACATGGTTGATAGGTGACAAAAACTTGCTTTTTAGTGCACTATGCTCCATGGTGCTCGTGTAACCCTTAATCAAACCTTTTAGTCAAGAATTTGAAAAAGATAAAGAGTGAATGACCTATCTTTGCTTGCTTTAGTCTACATAGAGAGGTGTGATATGATTAGTGCTTAGGACTAGTTATTTATAAATGGATCATAGCAGCATTACTATCAACTTATGTAGTTTACAATGAGAAGTAAAAAAAACTGCCTTATTGTAGAGTGCGAATTGTTAGCTTCATATGTGAACTTTTTGGAGCCACTCTTATTTGATCAATAGACCCTTAACATGTGTCCCAACCTGCACCATTTACTCCTGTGCCTCTACCAATGCCACATGCTCCTTTTTTCAAGCTAGTAGTGAAGATTTGGAAATAAAGTTTCGTTCTGACTCAGTTCCTGTACTAATATTTCATTGATTGCCACCACTCTGAAAGTTGTTCTAGATTGGTCCAGACACTAACACTTGAGAAATCGATTTTCCAGCCAAAAAGAAAAAATGATCCATTTGATCAAAGTGAATTGTCAATTGGAGAATTTATTCAATTACTTTTAGAATAAGCCTTCTATGAATTGTCTTGGGGAGTTATCCACACGTCTTCACCAATATCTCTTTCTTGATTTGAAAGAACCGATTCAAGATCCATTTGGTTCTCAGATTCTTTTCCTTTGCAGTTTTGGCCGAGTTGTGGGAATTTGAAAGGAGTGGAAGGTAGAAAACCATTGTTGAAGGTGAAATATGGGGTGGAATGGGGGTTGGAGAGAGAGATAGATAGAGTTGCTATGGTTGAAAGTGGTAGATTAATATATTTGCCATCCCTTATTGCTACAGCTGATGGAATACTCTTGTTTTATGATTCTTTGATTGAAATGATTAATTTGTGCAATATTTATTGGTGAAATACAGAGCATTATGTCTGTGGGCATTCAATTTAGTGCCTATGTAAAAACTTATGAGTCATAACAGGATTGTTATACTCCGTGATAAGTGCTGATGAAAAAGACATACTAATCTGGTTGTTTGTTTCTTTGTATTGTTGCCTCTCTTTGTCCTTTCTCTCCCCCTGAAACTCTACGCTAGTGGTTTTTTTTATTTTTTTTTGTTCCCCCGTTGGGAAATGACTTCTACATTCTATTTTACTGTTTGATCTGTTACCCCTTTCTTATGTTCTTGTATCCTTTGGTTATCTTTACTCCTCTGTTTTAGCTATTGTCTGATGTAGTGTGGTTTTTTCTTCTGGGGTGAGGGAGGGGCAACCATTACTATGACCACTCTTGCAGAAAAACTTTATAAAAAGGCTTCTGTGAACATTACCCATGATAGAGTTGCTGAAGTAATAGTACTCCTAAGGAGAAAGTCAGAGATCTGCAACACCAATTTGAAATCTAGGATGAAGTCTACCATTCAAAACAAAATGATAGGTCAATGACTTACCATAACATGGTGACACAATATTTGGTTGTCCGAGAGGTATAAATGCATCTTCATGGGAGTTTATCTCACTCAACAGAATTCTCTTAGGCTTCCTTCAATGGAACTGATTATCTCCTAGTAACAGACAAACATAGTACTGTGATATTTGCCCATGATGCTTTATAAGGGTGTGGATGCTTCTCTGGGGCTAATTGCATATTTTAAACCATTCCATCTCACACAATATTCATGCCACACTTTCATTAATAATAGACTTCCACACCTGTTTCCAACATCTCACTTTTGTAAGAGGTAGTGTGAAACTTTTCTTTTCTTCTTCCACCTTCAAGGAAGGAAGCTGCAATTAGCTTACCTCTTCAATCATTCTTGACCAAAGGATCTCCCATGCTTATAGAACATTGTGGTGAAACCAAGAGCTCTGAGTCCAAACTGATGATAGATAGCTAGAAGATTTAAGCTATTGAGAGTAAGGCTAGGCCATTGAAAGTTTGGGGTGATGGGATTTAGGGCTAACAAATGGTATCTGGTTGATTTAATGTGATGGAAACAAAGTAGAGGTATTGAAAGGAAAAATGGAAAACTACTGGTCTCACACTAATAGTGTTGAAGATTCTCTAGGGTCTCACAAGTACAGCCACAATCCATCAGGGCTTGCTGAATCATTCCTAGGGAAAGAAAGTGTCACTGTCTAGGAAAAAAATTATCAGCTTGCAGAAATTAATTACTACTTCTCCCTGAAAATATTACATGAGCACACGTATATATAGGTTCCTGACACTACTTGTAGAATTTGGACTATTGTGCTAGTTAGGGAAAATAAACCTGTTTAATGTAGGCATAGTCTGTACTAACTCAACTACTAATTGCAGTCTGAAAACAGAACTTAATAAACAAAATGTGAACAGCAGTCATGAGTAGTACTGGTACAGTAACAGTTACTCTGCAGTGGACTCTACAACATGAAGATGAGGTCTAGGACATCATTTTAATCCCATTTTCATTTAAATTGATCTTTCTTGAGTTGCTTGATGTTAGCATCATTGGCAAAGCTAGCAACTTGGAATCTACAGAACACTTCTTATGTTCCATGTTTTAGAGTGCCATGTGAGAACATTTAATGTCTTCTTCCTCAAATGCCTCAATTTTTTGCCTTCATAGATATTCTGTTTCAAACTTTCTGGCATTAAGTTGCTGACAGCTTATGGCCTTTACTCTTTTTAGCTCTTTATATTTCAAACCTTTTGACACTTTTCCTGTTGACATTTGATATTTATTTTATTTGTTATTAGACACATAATTTTACCTATATCAATTTTCTCCCAGTATACTTCAAAGTTCAACCTGATTCTTACCTCAAGATGTTACTTAAAAGGTTGCACTTCAATCTTATATTTCTCAACTTCATTTCTCATTGTACTTGAGTGCTAAAGGGGTGAGAGTTTTATTGGTCATTTCTAATGTTGTATAGATCAGAATTTGTGATGTGTGAGATTCAGGTTCTAGAGTTGATACTGGTGTTTGTTATACATGTAACTTATGTTCTGATGTCTTTAGATTGTTGAACAGGAGAAATAAACAACAACAAAGCCTTAATCCCAAATTTAATTGGGATCTGCTACTTGAATCTTTTCTTGTCATTATGTTCTATCATACACTAAGTTAGTTGAGAAGCCTAATTGTTTTAAATCCATCTTAACTAAAGATTCCCACATCAACTGTGGTCTTCCTCTCCCTCTCCTCTCACCAATTACTTGAATTTGATCACCACCTTTAATGGGAGCATTTACTAATCTATGTTGGACAAATTTGTTGTACATTGCTGTTGCCATCCACGAAACATTGTGTGGATTAATTGCTTTAGTTTTGTCATCTGATTGCTTAAATTTCTGTTGCCTCTCAACCATTGACAATAGTTATGGGGAATATAACTGTGAAGAGATGCTTTCAGTATTTGGGCTTTACCTTATAAAATTTATGCAGAATGGCTCAGTTGATATATTTCCCATCCATGTGGTTTTGTATCTAATTTGCCTTGCATGGGGACATTGTCATCAACTGCATTATTTCATTCACAATGATGGACATTCTGAGGCTGAATTGATTGCTCTTTTTTAGCAGCTTCAACAAATTGACCGTGGTTTGGCCTACAGTGACATTTTGATTCGATTTAGTCAGGAATATCTTGGATTCTGCATGCCCTCTTGTTTACTTTCTTTTAGCTATACTATGTAGCTAGACAATCAGCTCATATCTGCTTATGCCTTACCCTCTAGCATTAGACATTGCAGCAAATTACATTAAATTTCATAATAAGGATAGCTGGTGCATCAATGAATTTGATCTTTTTGTTTATTTATTTTTAATTGAAAATTGGATATCAATTTTTTTTGGTTTTATATATGGCAAACAAATGATGGCTTGAAGGGCAAGCCTAGGTGTGATGAAAAGAATACTTCACTGTGACCAGAAAGTCACAGGGTGAAGCTGCAGAAACTGACTTTTTATGAAAACAAGGGCAAAACCAGTACATTTGACCCTTTCTCGTACCTCTTAGTGTGAGAGCCTTGCATACTTTCTTTCTGTTTATATATGACAAACTATTATAAAATGAAGTAGACAAAAGGTAAAAATTGCCTGACTACATGAAATAATATTAATTTTCTGTAGTAACAAATTGAGAACATAACCACACGGTCGAGTTCACTATTAGATATGCAGCTTTGATGAAATAAAAGACTAAAATACAAAAAGAATATTTTAGAGTTTGCATATTTAGGCTTTCTGTTTTATTTTTTAGTAGAACTTTATCTAGATATTCAGTAATAAAAAATTTAAGAGGATTATATTTGGATTCTTGACTGAATAATCTATTATAAAATTAAATAAGAATAATCTTTAATGGTGAATTGAGCCTTATAGATTATATTTTGTCCATTATAGTTTGGTTTTTATTACATAATAACAAGAATCAAATATATACTAACAACAATCTTAATTGGAAAGTGCACCTATTATAACTAAAAAAAGGCAATCAGATTATGGCAAAACAAGGATAAATTTATAGACGGATATTCAAGGATTTACATAAAATAGAATAGGTTTTATATGAATTTCAAAAACCTTTTGCTACTGTAATATATTATTTACATACAATAGATTCAATTAGGCTTTTTATGGCCCTTATGTTGGTTTTCTGCTGCTCTTCATGAGAATATTGGGGCACTTGCTCTAACTGCTGACATTTATGTTGGACACTACAATTGGGATTTATAATTCTTCCTACTATAGGTAAATTATGCAGTTATTGTGTTTATGTGGAACTCAAAATCTTCCTATAAAATGGAAAACTAAGATATGTGGTGCATAATTCTGTGGTCTTAAAATTCATCTAAAATCATCTCTTGTGAAACTTTGTTGGATGAAATTATTTTTTTATCACATTTTACAATAAATGGAAGTTGAAAAAAGAAATTGCTCACATGTTGTGTAAACAGTGGGTTAGTGTTTTTGAATAAATTAATTTTATCAAATTTGATTGGATTGTAGTTAGAACAAACCTTGGCAGTACATTTTTATTAAATTTTTTATGTAGACTTACAAGCAGTGGTCCATATTATTTAACATGCTTGTTTTAGGGATTTCCTTGCTCTCAAAAGGGTCTTTGTGGTGTTTGAACAGTGAAAAATATTTCTATTGGATATTTATTAAGCTAATTTTCTAGTTACTTAGGACTTGGAATTTAATCCATATGAAGCTATTTTGTAAGTGGACAGTCATCCAAGCAGTACAATATTGTTGAATTGATGCTTCTATCAAGAAGTGCTACTGAATCAGTAAGTCATTTATTGTTGCACTGTAGTTGGAACTGGAAACATGGACTGGCTGCTGGAGTTGCCTGTGTAATATTAAGATCAAATCAATAAGTGCTAGGGGCCTGAAGGATTATGTACCATTCCAATTTCCAGGCAATACAGCAATAGTAGTCATGATTAAGATCTCTGAATTTCAGTGGAATTGGGGAAATTAGCACAAATGGTCTGAGATATTCTTTACATGGTAATCTAGAAGTGTGTCTGTGCCTTTGATGTTTGTTTATAATGCTATTAGAGTTTAATATAAGATCCATTCTTAGACCTGACCCAGCAGTCTAATCTTTGGGTTGAAATAGTTTCTTAACATAGTATAACCAAGAGATCATGAATTCAAATTGTGTTGCCCTCACATTTAATTATAAATTTTTGCATGTAACACAGGTCTATACTTTATTTACACTTTCAGCCCAAGAGAACTGAGCTTTCACATGAGGGATGTATTCGAGTTTAATATATGATCCATTTATAGGTCTCACATGGTATTAAGTTTTTTGGTGGAATGATTTTTTACAAGTACAACAATTTACTTTGTGTTGGGATCCAAATCTCTTAGATTATTGTATGTGTGGAGCTAGAGTTGAAGTATTGTGTGAGTTCTCTTGGATCCAAATCTCATATTGTTGAGCTTGCCTATGCTTCGTCAGTTTTACCTTTATTTGGCATTAGACCTGGTATGCTTTGTGTCTGGAGGAGGCTTTTCAAGTTTGTTTCTTGGTTTTTTCCTTTTTGCTTTTTTGTTGGTTTATTTGTTGACATGGATGGGCTTGGGTGGGAGCAGAAAGGAAGGGAGCACAGTTGGGAGTTTGTGTACAGTGGGGCTCTCAATTGGGTCCCTTTCTAATGTGTGTGCAGCTTTGACCTCTGTTTTCTGCATTTTGTGAGTGAGTAATATGCCACTGGTGGGGGGTTGAGGAAGAACTATGAGATCAATGCTTTTCTTTTTTTTTTTTATTATTTTATTGTTTTGACCGCCATCTGGGTTTAGATGAGACATATCTTGTTTTTACAGGTTGGGGCGAAGCTCTCAAACAAAGCCTGTTGTTGTGATGGTGCTTGTGGTTCCATGGGCAATAAAGTTAAAGCAAACTTCTGCAAAAAATTCAGGTAAATATTTGACATGGATTTTTGAGCTAAAGCAGTGCTCATAATTTTGTGTTATTAGGTATGAGTAGTTTTTCTAGGAAGTCTTTACAAAAAAAAAAAAAAAAAAAAAAAAAAAAAAAGAAAAAGAACTAGGTAACTACAAGTGCTTCAATTTTTTGGAATATAGTTTGCCAGTTTATACATCCTCAAGAAATTACTAAATTGATTGTTGAAATCATTAAAAAACCTCCTACATGCTGTAACCATAAGTGCTTCAAATTGATTGTTGAAATCATTGTATACCACTACAGTTGCAAGAGCTTCATTTTCTTTTGTTGGCATCATTCCTTTTAAATTTTACTGCTTTTTCTTAAAAACTTGCTCACCATATGGTTCTACCTGGCTACAAATGAGGTTGATGTAAATGGAATTTGGACCCAAAGTTTTTATTAGGCCATAAGGATGTCGAATCTCTCGTCGAATTTGTGTCTTTTTGTTTCTTTTTTGTTCCCTTGTTTATCACGCGGGTGGCATTTAAAGCAAATGTTTTGAACCTAGACACTCAGAAAATGTTTGGTAATTTTGGTTACCTATTTTAAAAGCCCTCTCTTTTTCCCACCTTTCTTTTTTTTGTTTTTCGACAAAAGTATAGCAAATGACAACCAGGCTATTATCTGAAGGACAAGTAGGTCACGCGGGGTTCCTTTTTCTGATTATAGCATCTCTTTAAACAAGAGGAGTGTACCGAATAGCCATGTTATGATGGCCATCTTCATCACTTGATTTAATTCACTTTCACAACCATTACTTCGTGGTCTATGTACCAATTCCTACCTTGCCACAACTTCATTCCATCGCTTGGAAATATGGGGACTGGGGAATGACATGACATAGGATGTAATGCTGAGGACAAACCAATTTTCAAAAATTACAAACATGAACATGGTGATGTTGTGGTTGTAAAATGTTTTTTTTTTTTTTGGTGCGTATATGTTGTATATTTTATTTTTTTTATGTTATAGATAACTTCAATTTTTATTTTTTTTTTGTTTTTTATGTTAATGTTTATTGACAAGCCCAAATGTATATTTGATATGAATATAATTAATCTTATTTTTTAGTATATTGGACTAGGCTATTGTGCTTGTCACAGAAAAAAAAAAAAAAAAGAAAAAAACTCATTGTGTGTGTAGGGATTGTTATAAATTGTGAAAAAGAGTGATTAATTTAAGGTATACCTATATGATATTTCGTAGACTTATTATTACCTTTGTCGTCGCTCCTCGTATGACATAACGGAGTTTTCTTTTTTGATCTTTTATTTTTGAATTGGAGTAAGGGAACATTTGGAAGATGCTATTTTGATTTGCGTGCTGTTGTGATCCAATGTGATGTGTAATTTATTTTGTTTAGAATTAATTATTGTCAATTGTATGATACTCAGCTCTCATTCCTTGTAGATTAATTAAAAGAAAAAGGGACATAGCAGGAAAAGAAAAAGACGACCGTAAAATGGTCGAGGCCTGCTGATGATTGGTTACCGAGTCAAAAGATGATGATGCATTTTTTTATGCCCCATTTAAAATCATTTTAAAAATAAAAATAGAGAAGAAGCAGACATGAATTGTTCATGGAGTTATTGATTAAATGAAACCAACTCTGGCCTTTCATGGCCATTTCGAGGCATGCAGGTTTGAATTTAACAAGTTTTACTTGACATTGACATTGGCCGCCCCCATTTGTTTATGTCCCTGGCAATTTTCAGAGAATCACCCAACAGCGGGTTTTCTAGCCTAACAGTGAAGTCGATTTCAGAGATTTTGTGCTACGCTCTCTCTCTCTCTCTCTTTCTCAACTAAATCATACCAAGTTAGTGATCACGTCGTATTTTCTTGGACTTAAACTAACATCATTAATTTTTGTTCTTTCATTAAATCGATATCTTTGATCCAATAGACCACTAACACGTATGTGACGTATGTTACGACATTATTTCATGCTTTGATATATATATATATATATATATATATATATATATATAATTCGATCCAATCCATTTTGCTTTCTCTTCATTTTCTATCTCCTGACATTCTTTTTTTAACACTTCTTTCGCAACCTTTCTTTAAATCCAAACAAAGCATTAGGGTCACGGGATTGACAACTATCCAGTCCATATACTGTTACATATTAAATTTGATCAAAATTTAACAAAGAACACCTCAGTCCCGGTACCAATTTATTTGTATTACATGTACTTTAATTTCTATTCCTCAAAAGTCTTTTTTTTTTAACATGTAAATTAATCAGAATTGTATCGAAAAACACTTCAGTACATAGAAAGTTACAATAAAATATTCCACTCCTATACCAAGGAGTATAATCGAATGATGAAAGTCCATTACTTCTTAAAAATATGTTGACACTTCAGTTCTCACTCTCTTAAAAAAGAAAACGGATAAACCTATATCTATTTACCATGACCCTTAAAACAAAACTATGCTACAAAAATAGCAAACTATATCTAGTACTAAACAACAAACTGAATTCTCTCGTATCTCTGTCATATTTACAATGCATCAACTATTTCATTATAGTCAGACCATAAATAGTTTGGACTTGGATATTGTAAGTTTTGTTAGGGTATTGATGAAGGAGTTGCTCTTGTGTGGTCTATACCTACATTCATAACGCTCTCTAACGTCTCTTAAAGAAATTTAAAAATAGTTCTTTCAATATTTTGCCAAATTCCTTCTCTGTTTCACACAACTCCTGCTTTCAACGTCTCACGGTCTCACTCATCTCTTGGTTTCACCGTCTCATTAGTTCATGGCTTGCCCTTACGCTTTTGGTCTGCCGTTGCATGTCTATTGGCCGGCACCACGCTTTTGGTTTTGCTAGTTTAAGCCACATGGCCTGCCTCACTGTTGTTGCACTTCTGTTGGTTGCACCACTCTTCACTGTGCCATTAAGTGCCTTCTCTTGCTCAGGGAGAAGTGTCATGCATCTCTTGGCATTATAGCCATCCTGCACGAACCTTTCACATTGTTCTAAGTCTACCAATATAGCAAAATTGTTCTTTGAAACTACTGGGCCTTCACCAACAATCCTTGTCAGTGTGTCCTTTCCTTTTACAGTATGTGTAAGAACTCATGACAAGTGTTCTCCTCTGAGTTTTGTATTATCTCCCCCTGTATGCAACGTCGTATCTTCTCAAGTTTGAGACATAATCTGACCTTCTCCACCAGCAGTTACTCGCCTTATGACCCTAAACTCCACAATAAAGGCAATGACCTTGTAACTGCCTCTTATTGAGTCTGATCACAGCTTGTCTTCTTCTGTTCATCACTTGCTGTGTAGGCAAAGTAGCTGGTTTCTTTACTTTTATGACCTTCATTTTAGTTACCTTCTTCTGTTCAGCCATTGCCCTTGGCTGGCTGACTTTCTTTTCTTCCTAAGACATAGCAGCTATGGGCTGCTACTCTTTAACCACATACATCCTTTTCAACCCTGGCTTTGGTTTAATAACTGTCTTCTCTTCTTCAATTATCTTCTCCTAAGTCACAGTCTTCTATTTCAACTTCTGTGGCAAAGTCTCATTTTTTTTTTCTCTTGCAAAGCTTGCTTCTCCTACCACTTCAAACTTCTGCAAGTTCTTCTCACTCTTTTTGAGTTGTTGTTGAAGTCTCAGCAACTCTATCTCAATTTCTTCAATTGTTGAAGTCCTTGAGCCAAGCTCTATTGTAAGGTCTTCACATGTTTTGATCTGTTCTTCAAATCTTTTTTTCAAGTCAATATGTTCAGCCCTTATTTCATCATTTTGACTTTCAGCTTCCTTAGACTTTGCTTTAACTTGTTTTATATGGGCCTTCAACCTTCTTATGGTTCTGCCTTTTCTAATTATCTCATTTGAAGCTGCTTCCAACTCAATTTTAAGATCTGGCTTTTCTTCATCAACCTCCTCTTCCTCTTCAAAGGTTGAGCTACCACCTTGTACTGATGCCATAAAGATATGCTCATCTAATGAGTCTTCATCTTTCTCCTCATCAGCTTCTTTTGTGTGACTCATATAACTTTTAAATGAGTTTCTCTTTTTCTGTGGGTTAGTAGTCTTCTTGCAAGACTTCTTTGATTTGAATGATAGTATTCTTCATTTTGAATTCGGCTTATCATTACCATCCTCATCTTCATCATCACCATCCTCATCTTCATCATCAAGTTTCACTTTGCACTGAGAAACAAAGTGTCCAGTCTGCCCACACCGATAACATCTCAAGGATAACTGTCCTTTTCCCTTCTTACACCCTTTTTGAATTTCCTTGTGAAGTAAGTCAATACTTCACCTTCACTTTCTTCCTCCTCCTCATCATCATCATTCTCACTGGATGATTCTTCCTCTTCTTTTACCTTCAAATGCTTCATAGCTTTGAAAGTTGCCTCCCTTGATACCTTCATTGTTGTAGAGCTTTCAATTGACTTTATCCTCATCTCATATGCAATGAGATTGCACTGGAGATCATGCAGAGACATAGAATTGAGATCTCTACTCTTCTCTATGGCTGCCACCTTTGAGGCAAACCTTTTATGCAAAATTCTCATAATTTTCTTCACAATAAATGAGTCCTTCTTTTTCTTCCCATGACTTCTAAGGTTGTTTACAGCATCAATAACCCTGGTGAAGAACTCTTAAACTGTCTTCTTCTGCATTCTAAGAGATTCATATCTCTCCTTGAACACTTGAAGCTTAGCCTCCTTCATTCTGCCATCACCTTCATAGACTTTTTGTAATCTGTCCCATATGTCCTTAGTAGATTTGTAGTCCATAACTTTAGCATACTCAACATCTGTCAATGCTAAAATGATGACGTTTGAGGCCTTCCCATTTATCTCAAACTGCCTTAACTCCACTAGGGTTAGGTCTTTACTTTCTTTCGGAGCCACAAAACCCTCTAGTACATATTTTACCACGTTCATGCCCATGGTTGTAAATACCACTTGCATTCTTGCTCTGCACATATAGTAGTTAGTTCCGTTGAAGATTGGAATCTTCTTGCTGTATATAATGCTAGTGCTAGTACTAGCTTCCATTTCTCAGTATGCTAAATAAGTCAAACTTCTAGATCCTTTCAAACTAGTACACCAAGTTGTTAAGTTTCAAACTAGTGAACCTGCGTTCTAATACCAATTGAAGTTCCCAACTTCTCCCTAAGATCTACTAGTTTGTGATACTGAGAGGAGGGGTAAATCAGTATCACCACAATTCGTAATTCGTAGGTAAGTGAACAATTTCAACCTCTTCTTAAAAGCGAACTCTTTCTCAAACTTGACTAAGGTAGATCTATTGCTACCTACTAATCACAATAATGCCCAAAGTCACCTTTCAGACACCTTGCCTAATAGACAATTCGGATGTTCTTGTTTAGGTCTTCGTTAGGTTATGGGTTGGCTAATACTTTAGCTGGATTCATAACTCAATTCAAAACACAGAATGTAAAGCAAATTAAGGACACACGAGATTTACATGGTTCTGTCAACGTGACATATATCCATAGTGGTAAGAACTCTCCCTTACCGAGATTATCCACTATACTTGAGAATTCCAGTTACAATGGATGTCTTAATCCTCTGCTCCTTTCACTATTGTAATTACTAAGCAAGTACAATACAAAGAGTGTCACTTACTGTGTCTACCCTTCTTCTAACTTGTCTTGCCTCTATTGAATGGAAAGGCTGCTCCACTGCCGCTTAGAAGTTCACCGCAACACTCTCTAACCACTTTTGAAGAAATCTGAAAATACATTGAGTTCTTTTAATGCTTTGCCAAATTCCTTCTCTACATTGTTTCATATAACTCCTGCTTTCACCATCTCATGGTCTCACTCGTCTTCTAGTTTCACCGTCTTACTGGTTCATGACCTGCCCTCATACTTCTGGTCTGCCATTGCACATATGTTGGCCTGCACCACACTTTTAGTTTTGCTGGTTTAAGTCACATGGTGTGCCTCACTACTGTTGCACTTCTATTGGCCTACACCATTCTTCTGGTTTTGCTGGTTCAAGTCACACGGCCTACCTTACGCCTCACCTATCCATTTCTGGTTTTTCTTCTAGCCGGTGGTCTCCTTTCTTCTGCTCTCCCGTTTCTCTTCAACTTTGGCTCTCCCAGTTCTAGTTTTTACGTTGTCTCCCTCTTTTGGTCTGTATTCGTGTCTTTTTCTCTGGTGTGTGTGTGTGTTTCTGCTCTTTCGATGGAGTCTCTCTCTTTCTCTCAGTGGTGTATGTCTGGTCTAGTTTGCTCTTCTAATGGTGGGTTTCTCTCTCTACGGTGGTGGATGTCTTCTTTCATGGTTTGTATCCATTTAGCTCTCCCGGTGGTCTGGGTTTCACGTTGGCTCTTCCATCACCTTCCTCAGTCACCTTTTGGCCGTCACCTATTTTCTCTCTTTTTCCCTTATTCTGCCGACAGTGGTCTGTCTCTTCTTTGGGCTGTCAGATCTTTCTCTCCTTCCCCTGTTCTATTGTTCACTTGCCGTCGGTGTGCTTTAGCCGTATGTTGTGTTTTTTTTGTTTTCTCTATTTGGCTGTCCACACACTTTTGTATTTTGCCATGTATTCAATTGTATTGGCCCTTACCCTAGTTTTATCTTCCAAGGTCTTTATATACTCTCCTCCATGAAACTCTAATAGGTCTTACGTGGCAAATTTATGTTCTTGCCCTTACCTGGCAGATTTACTTTCTTGGCCCTTCATGTGGTTTTACTTTTACTTTCTTGGACACTTAAACCTAGTTGACAACAATTACAATCCATATAAGGCTGTGGGAATAACACTAAAAAAATGCTACACTCAACCACTGATAATCCATGAAGCATAAGTAAGGCATTAGCAATAGGGTTATCCTGCGACAATAGGGCATGGCCAGCCTCTTAATTTGCAACCTAATTGCCTTACCCATAAACATGCAAAAGGCAAATAGGTTATTCCCACTACATGAAGTTCTTGCAAATTTTGATAAGATTGGTTGGCTTGTGAGTCTTTAACTGGAATGGAACCTTTTACTATATTACATCCTTGGGTATTTTTTTGAATTTAACTCTAACCAAACCTTAAGAGCTTGAAATACCAAGCTAACTTTAATTCTTAAATTATTTACCATATATCTAATGTAAAGGTTAAACATAGCTTAATGTGTTAGTCAAAACCTTTTAACCTAATACTCCTTGATGAGGACCTTTTTAGGTCTCATACTGAAAGGGGGTGAATCAATGTGAGATATTCGCTTTTTACAAATCTATCAGGATTTAACCTCTATGACTTATTAGAGTCAATGATCCAATTTTTATTTCTTCTTTATGTGAGAGGGACCATACAAATATCAATCAAACGCAAGCATTTAAGAACATACAACAATTTTTATGTAATTCACCCACAATGTGTGAGTTACGTCTACAGTGTAATAGAATCACTCCTAAATCACATAATCCACTCTTGTTATCAAGGGACACAACAATGTTGTAGAAGGATCACTCCTTAACCACTTGTGGAAGGACTACCCCTTAACTACTTACAATGATCTCCCAATCAGGGAGTTGATCTCCCGATTACTCCAAGGGTATCCCAACCTTTTTCAACAAGTTTATCAAGAGTTTTATAATGAAAACTTTCCTAAGAAAGATCACTCAATGTGCACAGGCTGCTATTGCAGAAAATGGATCTTTTCCTTCCTCATTACTAGTTTTTGCTCAGACTTTGCTGGTCTCTTTTGTCGTGGCAGGTTCCTTTTGCTACTGTCGGTGCTACCTCACTTGCTGCCTTGGCAGGTTGCCTCACCTACTACCTTAGCAAGATCTATTCTCTACTGTTGGTACTGCCTCCCTTATTACCTCAGTAGGTTCTTTCCTCCTGTTGCTGGTACTACTTCCTTTGACCTTGACAGGTTCCTTCCCCTACTGTCGATGTTGCTTGCCCTACTGTCAGGCATGTTTTCTCCCCTGTTACAGTGATTTTTTGGACCTGCTGTCAGGCACATTTTCTCCTTTTGTCACTGTAAGCTACTGGACTTGCTGTCATGACACGTTTTCTCCTCAGCTGCTATAAACTATCAAACTTGCTGCTATTGCTACCTGCACATGCTGTTGTCGCTACTTACATGTTCTACTATCGCTGCATGCATACACTGCTATCATTGCTTGCACTTTCTACCTTGGCAAGTTACCTCACTTGCTACCTCAGTAGGATCTCTTCTTTATTGTTGGTACTGCCTCCCATACTACCTCGGTAGGTTCTCTCCTCTTGATGTTGGTGGTGACTGTTGGGCATGTTTTCTCCTCTTACCACTGTAAGCTACTGGACCTGCTGTCGTGACACGTTTTCGCCTTAGCAACTACAAGTTATCATGCTTGCTGCTATTACTACCTGCACACACTATTATCACTGCCTGCACGTTCTGCTATCGCTGCATGCACACGTTGCTATTGCTGTCCATACATGCTGCTATCGCTGCTTGCACTTTCTGCTAGTGTCACTTGTTAACAACCAGTAAGTCCAAAGGTGATTCTAGTCTCTAATCTACCTTTTTCCTCCATTGAAGCACCAATTTGGTGACTCATCGTTACTATCTCATTGGGCTTTTGGTACAGGTCAAGTGGAACCCTAATGTCAATGGTTCCAGTGTCACGCTACTACTTAAAATACCTCTCTAGAGTTAATCGCTAATGGGAAATCAGAAAATAGGAAATTATGGACCCCTAATCTATCTTTCTCCTTCAGAGACATGCCGTTTAAACATCTTAACGCCACCAACTCAATAATGTTTATTTTACAAGTCATTGCTCCATTATAGTGTAGTAGTTTACTATTACTATTATTATTGTAACTCCTTACTGATCGACTTAAAGTGGTAGGAGTGATTGGTGGGATCAATGTGATGGTAATCCTTATATTTGTGATCTATGGAAAATATGGATTGTAAGGGATAATGAAGAGTTTTTTAACAATTGGGGAGGATTGTTGATGTTGTGATTTCAAATAAGACGATCAAGATAAGTCGTAAGTTTGGGTTCATCAAATTTGGTAGCCAACATAAACTATCGATATTGCTTAAAGATTGAATGGGGAGAGGTTGCTTCAGTATCGATTGGGAGTTAAAATTACCAATTATCCTAAATTGAGAGCTAGGATATTAGGCACTTAATGGTCATAAGAAAGACAATACCACTCATGGGGAAAGGAGGCAATTGTTAAAAAGGCAATAGGAATGTCTTATAAGGATAGTGTTGTGAAATTATTAATAGGAGAATGTAAATGGTCATTCGAAAAACAGAAGGTATCCATGCTCTAAGCAAATCAATTACCTATCATTCTACCATACTATACTAAGGCCTTTAAGTTAAATTGGCTCCATTAAAGTATATTTGGAGTGGTTTATGAGTTGATGTTAATTGAAAGATTAGTTGAAAAGGGGCAATCACCATCTTTTTAAGATTATAATAATAAGAGGCTCTGAGGTCTTGTTGACATTTTACACTAAAGAAGATATGAAGGAGTTTGATAGTAATGAGGAGTGGATCCATAGATTGTTTCTAAGTGTAGTTCCATTATGTAAAAATAGAGTCAATTCAAATTAAAAGGCCTAGGTCTCTTTAAAAAGGCTGTTGCTTTAGGTGTAGTCTGGTAAGTTTCTTTCTTACTTAGCTAATAGAAATGATACGTATATTTAAGGATGAATTTATAATCAAATCAAAAAGGGCAATTAGGTCAATTTCATTTTCTAATGTTAGTAAAGATTGAGGTTATTATCCCTTCATGGTAATGGTGGAGGTTAATAGGTGGATCTTTATTTTGAAAATTAAACAGAAGGCGTTTCTTAGCAATAAGTTAGAAGAGGGATGCATTATAATAGGGAATCTCTTAAAAGGTGCTAGAGTCTCTTCAAATGGGATATCCATCTCAAGCAACTACTCTAGTTAAAGTTTGATTATAGCTATTGAGGTAGTCTAGAAGTGGTGACATGATAAGGTTAAGGAGAAGTAGTCACAACCAAGGACAATGACAAGTCCATCTTAAGAGTTTGGATTGACAGTGAGGGTAAAGACCAAAGTTAGGTTGCTTGGAAGCCCATCTATTATGAGCATTAGCTAAAACATTACAATGAGTCTGGGAAGCGACAAAGGCCTATTGAAAAGAGGGATGACTGGTAGTCTAAATTATAAAGGTCCTAATAAAAATGAGATAATGGGCAATTAGTGCAATCTATGTCCCAGTGCTTTTCTGGTCTAAGGTCAAAGGGTTTACAACTAAGTAACTGGGGCAAACTAAAAAGTTAACTGAGTAATAAAGGAGGTTATTGGTGCATCTTTGGTAAGTAGGAAGGATGAGGCAATGTGAGTAGCTACTGATGAGGAAGGAGTAGAAGGTTCATAGATGTGGTTATAAAAGATAAGGAATGCTTATAGGCAACAAAGGAAGTTAAGGTGTTTTTAAGAGGTAGGGTTATAGGTGGTTAGGTAAATTATGGCCTAATGACCATAATAGGGATGATAAAGGGGTGTTACTAGGGCATGTGTCGATAGTGGTCACACTTGTAAAGAGAAAAGGTAGTGTGAGGGGAGAGGACATGGTAGGAAGGGCAAAGGTGTAGGGGTGATCCGACACAAACTTAGCAAATCAATTCAAAGGCTAAGGTTGTCGAAGTGTGAGATTATTTCAAAAAAAAAAAAAAAAACTTAACTTATAGACGAGCACATTCGGTTTCACAATGAGGTTATTATGAGGGAGTCAAGGAAAGTGCTTGAGTTGGGTAAGACTATGGGATTGACTACTCATAAAGGGGAGAAAGTAATTATCAAGTGGTTGTCTTCTATAGAAGAGGATAATAGGGACTATTGAGTCAGCTTTGACTATTGAGGCAAATAAGGGTTATTCTTTCTCATTATGATTATATACTCAATTAATGTCAAAGGTTTAAGGAGATTACAAAGCAATTCAAAGATGGATTAATCAAATTAATATAAGTATTTTATTTATGCAAAAGATGAAATTACATAATCTAACATAACCAATCTTAAGACAACTATAGGAAGGGTAGGACATTCATGTGTTAGCTACTAAATCAGTAAGCGCATAAAAGGGTTTGGCAATATTTTGGAAAAACTTTGTATTTCAATTGCAACATAAGTTGTTTGTTTACAAGTTCATGGTATTAACAAGGATAATTGCACAATTAGGAAAAACTATTATATTAATTAACGTTTCATGCCCAATTGTCATGTGGAACAACAAGAGCTTTAGAAAGAATTAAGGGCTTTTAAAAATAAATTTATGGGGTGGTAGTGATTGAGAGGTGATTTCAATATAATGTCAATAATTAATCAATGGGTGAGGGTTTTTTATAATAATCATGTGATCAAATAATTTAATAAGTTTATGTACAATATAGAGTTAATGAATATACCAATGTAAGGGATGTGATTCATTTAGTATTTTTTTGTGAGAGTCCATCAATGAGTTAAATGGACAAATTCTTAATCAAGGCTAACTAGTTGGTAGTGCTACCAAATTTGAAGCAATGGGGTGTTCATAACTATTTGTCAAATCACTCTAATGTATGTTTAAGGGTTATTGGAACAAATGAATGCCCAATTCCATTTAAATATTTGAACCATTGGAGTGATGATAAAATGCTAAGGAGGAAATTAAGTCTATGGTTGAAACACTCAATGGGTGAATATCCAAGGTATGTGCTTTATGATTGAATAAAGTCCATAAAAAAATTTTTGAAGTCCTAGACTACAAAAGCATGGGAGGGAAAGACAAAAGAATTTAAAGATTGTAGAAATAAGGATAGAGAAATTGTCATTGAAATAGGAAACCCAATCATTTTTAGATAAGGAAAGAAAAAAATTGTTGCAAGCAAAGGATGATTATTGGATTGCCCTTAAGAAGTGGGAACAAGAATAGTTTTAGAAATCACGTATTTAATGGTTAGTAGAGGGTGATAAAAATACAAAATTCTTCTAGATTATTGCTTCCAATAGGCATCATAAGAATATGATATACTACATTAAGATAGGAGGACTCACATTCACCAAGCCTATAAAGATTAAAGGTGCTATTGTTTCACATTTTAGAAAACATTTAGGCGTATCTTTACCACAATATCTAAAAATGGATGATAGTTTTTTTTTTTTTAACTTAAGAGGGCAGATAACATGATCCTCAAAAGCTTGTTTACTACATCGGAGGTATGGGAGGCAATCAAAGACTATGATAGGAATAAGGCACCTAGACTAGGTAAGTTTAACCTTAATTTCATCAAATGCAATTAAAAGGTGGTGGAACAAAATGTAATGAAGTTCATGTAAGATTTTTATGCGAATGGCAAACTATGTAAATTTGTCACCTCAACTTTCTTGGTCCTTTTACTAAAGGTTGATGAAACAGTCTTTAATTCAATTTCATCCAATCTCCTTAATGGGTTTTATTTACAAAATATTAGTTAAAGTATTATCTAAAAGAACCTAATTAATAATTAAGGAGGTGGTAAGGAGGTTTCAATTTGCTTTCTTTGGAAGTTGTAACATTTTAGAAAGTGTTCTTATAGTTAATGAAACAATTAAAGAAATGAAGAAATTGAAGGAATGAAGGGTTATGATAAAGATTGACTTTGAAAAGACATACAACTCAATAGAATGAAGTTATTTGATAGATGTATTAAAACTCATGAGTTTTAGTGATAGTTAGAGGCAATAAATGTTAGAGTGCATGTAAACTCCATAACTTTCAATTTTGGTTTAGTAGTAATCCACACAATAGTTAAAATGGTGAAAAGTTTACGATAAAAGGATCCTCTTTCTATATTGTTATTCATATTAGCAGTGGAGGGTTTAAACTTTCTATTTAGAAAAGAGGCAAAATAAGGTCTTATCAAAGGTATATTTATTAAAGACAATGTCAAGTTAATACATTCGCAATTTGTTAATGACATAGTCATCTTCAATAATGCTAACAAGAAGTTTGTGAAAAATTGTAAAAGACCCTTAAATGCTTCCAATATTATTCAGGATTAAAGTGAACTTAGTAAAGATAGTTATGTATGGAACCAAAAAGTGTGACACTAGGATTTAAAGGTAGATTAACTTTTAAAATTACAACATTGGGTCTCTCCTTATGAAATATCTTGAGCTTTCATTGGGGGAAAATCTAAAGATAAAAGGTTTAAGGGATCTTATCATTCAAAAAATGGAGGTTAAATTGTTATAGTGGAAGACAACATTTCTATATAAGGTTGGGAGGTTAATCCTTTTAAAATCTTGATGCTATCTCTTCCAATATATTATATATCCAAGTTCACATGCCAAAATAAATGGGATAATAGTTGGAAAAGATACAGTGATCCTTTATTTAGGGTAAAGAAAATGACCACTAACGTATGCACCATATTAGCTAAGGTCTTATGTATAAAAAGGCAATGTCATGACAAACTAGGGATTGAGAGATTAAAGGATACTAATTTGGAATTATAGTCAAAATGATTATGGAGGGTAGAAAATGAGTAAGGCACATTATGGATAAAAGTCCTTAAAGCAAAATATAATGAGCAATAGGCATGGCTATAGGGATGGTTGGTGAGGTGTTTATAAACTCTTTGATATGAAATATAGGAGTGATGAAAATATGGGATGTGTTTAGTATGGTAAAGAGGGGTAAAGAATATGGGAGTGATGAAATCTAATTTTAATTATTTGATAAGGAATGATAGGAAGATGGATTTTTGGAGTTAAGTATGGATTAGTGACACTTCTTTAGTATAGAGGTTTCTATGTCTCATAGCCTCAATAGTTAAAAAAATTGTCCTAGTTAAAATTGTCCTAGTTAATAGTTTTGGTCAATGATTGGCAAATAGGTAGGTGTGAAAAATCTTATGGCATCACAAGCTCTTCAACTAGCAAAAGGATATGTACATTGAATTTATGTGCTCATTGAACACACAAAGGCTTTCTCAAAGGGAGATAGGTTAATTTGGTAGGTAGAGAGTAAGATGGTTCATTCACCTTAAGGCCATTTTGTAATTTACAAGATAGTTTTTGTAAGGAGTATGATGCAATACTATCTCAAGTGTGGCAGAGATTAGTCCCTCCAAAGGTAGAGATCTTGGGTGGCAATTAATCTTGGGTCCCTCCAAAGCATTTATGTTAGATCAATGGGGATGGTGATCAAGATAGAAACTACACAATCTACAGAAAGGCACTAAAATCTGTCTCTCACTTGTCTTTTTATTGTAACCTTGTTTAGATAGCATATAGTGTAGGTGTTTAAGGTGATAAGGCCTTTTGTGGGTGGTTTCGAGGACGATGAAGCAAGTATGGGACTTATGGCATAGACTAAATAAGGATGTAGGTTAAGGAAGATTTGGTTGATAAAATTTTATGCAATTGTCTAGTATGTGTGATTGGCTAGGAATGAGAGAACCTTTTATAAGAAACTTTTCTTAATAGAGAAAATGTGTGACTTGATTCACATTAGAATGTGGTGGTAGTCAAATGCTAAGTAGCCCTAAAATAATCTTATGATTGATGATTTTTTTATTTAATCTTGGCAATATTCAACTTATTAAGAGAAGTAGGCCACATCTTAGTTATTTGGCATAATCGCCGAGTGGTATAGTTAAATTTAATATGAATGTCACTATAATTGACTCGTTGGGGATGACATGGATAGGCAAAATATTGCAGAGGAAGGATAAAAAAGTATTATACCTCTTTTCTAAAGTAATGACCATATCAAGCACTAATAAAGTATAGCTATTATCAATTAAGGAGGTGGTGATACTATGGAGTCAGTGAGAAGAATTAGGTAGATTTCCATTAATTATTAAAAGTGATTAACTTTATGTTAGTGTTCAAAGACATTAGTGACAAAACCAAGGATCAAGTTTCTTTTGTTTTCTAACCACATAAGTGCAATTCCTTGCAAATGCAATGGTAAAGTAAAAAAGGGTCAGACACATGGATTTTGTCGCATGGGTATAATGGGTGATTATAGGATGAGATTTCTTCAATTTTCCATATACAATGGGAGCTTTTATTTTTGTTTGCAACTTAAATCCATTTAAAACCAAGCATTTTGCTTGGGGTTTATGAAACAATTGATTTTTTACATAGGGTCAATGCACATTATTGTATAACTAATTATTTAATAATATCCTCAGCTTATTATTCAAAAATGAAATGTCAAGCTAACTAATACAATAGTTAAATCACACGACCTTGTGTAGAATGGTTTCATAAAGTTTTTCTCAAGAATATGAAGTTCTCACTCACATTAAAGCACTCTTGCCCTTTTACTTTCTCACTAAACCATCTTAATCTTTTCATTTCTTTTTTTTTTTTTTTTGCTTTTTGGCACATTAATATTTTTATATTTCTTATGACAAATTGTAGCTTATTTTTAAGGTCATCTAAACTTGTTTACAAACATAAATATATAGACTTCTAAGGCCATATTAGCCATTGTGATGAAAATCTTTTGTCATATGAATAATCAATCATAATCTATATTAAATTTGGAACCTTTGTCTTTAATGCATTGATTGACTAACCTTGTTTATAGACATAAATATATAGATTTCTAAGGTCCTAGCAGTTATTATGATGAAAATCTTTTGCCATATAAAATATCAATTACAATATATATTAAATTTGAAACTTTATATCTAATGTATTGATTGATCATAACACTTGATCCAATTTACCAATCCAAACTCTTGACCTAAATTTAGCATACTACAATTTATTTGCTTTTGTCACATTACTCAACTATAGTAATAGGTCCAATTGACCAATTTGATGTTTACACAAAAAATCAAATTTTGGAGTAAATAATCATTTGCTTATCTAAACCTTCCACCAACATTGTCTCTTTAGTATCTTTAATTCATCAATGAAATTATAACAATTAATTTAGTGGACCAACCTAGACTCTTTAAAACCTTTTAACTCCTTTATTTTTTTTCTTTTTATGTTTCTTTTCTTTTCCTTTCATAAATTATTTTAATCTTCTTAAATCTCTTTCAAATAACATCTTCTTCTTTCCCTAATCTCGTTCAAATTATTTTCTTTTATTTTTCATAAACTTATACAAATTTAAATTCTTTTCTTTTATTTTTCACAAGTTTATCCAAATTTTTTCCTTTCTTTTCAACTTCATAATATGTACACCCTTTAATAAAACTATCATCACTCTTTTTACAAAATTTTTAAATCACTTGTTTTTGTATTGGAAAGTAGACATGTTTAACTTTCCAATCATTATGGCTAATCATTTAATTCACCTTCAATTGAGTATAATAGCCTATGAAAGTTAATTGATAGTTGACTCATTTCTTTTATTCCACTTATCATGCTTATCTTTATGCTAATGTGTTTGTATCAATTAATTTGTTTATTAATCACACTTAAATAAACACATTAAGAATACTTAATGTTCTGTTATCACCAAAACTCTATGAAACCTTAAAGTCATGATAATCTCTCTGAAGTTCTCGACTTCTCCCTAGGATCTATTAGTTTGTGAAACTGAGAGGGAAGTGAATCAATATCACTACAATTTGCAATTCGCAGGTAAGTGAACAACTTTAACCTCTTCTTAAAAGCAAACACTTTCTCAAACTCAACTAAGGTAGATCTATTGCTACCTACTAATCACAATAGTCCCCAAAGTCGCCTTTCAGACACCTTGCCTAATAGAAAATTTGGATGTTCTTATTTAGGTCTTCTTTAAGTTATGGGTTGGTTGATACTTTAACTGTGTTCACAACTCAATTCAAAACACATAAGGTAAAACAAATTAAGGACACACAAGATTTACATGTTTCCATTAAAGTGATGTACATCCACAGTGGTAGGGACTCTCCCTTACCAAGACTATCCATTATACTTGAGAATTTCAGTTACAATGGATGTCTTAATCCTTTCCTCCTTTCACTATTGTAATTACTAAGCAAGTACAATACAAAGAGTGTCACTTACTGTGTCTACCCCTTTTTTAACTTGTATTGCCTCCGTTGAATTGAAAGGCTGCTCCACTACTACTTAGAAGTTCACCACAACACTTTCTAACCTTTCTTGAAGAAATCTGGAAATACGTTAAGTTCTTTCCAATGCTTCACCGTATTCCTTCTCTAGGTTGTCTCACACAGCTCCTACTTTCACCGTCTCACGATCTCACCTGTTTCCTTATCTCACGACTCACCTCACGTTTCTAGTTTGCCGTTCCATGTCTCACTGCCTGCCTCACGTTTCTAGTTTGGCACTTCACGTCTCATGCACGTTTCTAGTTTGCATGCTTTACTGGTTTCACGACTTACGTACATTTCTAGTTTGCATGCCTTGCTGGTCACACGCCTCATGTTTCTAGTCTTTTTCCTCTTCGCTAGTCTCCTCAACTTTGCTGGTCTCCTATTTCAGCCTATGTTTTAGGCCTCTCTTTTTAGGCCTCACGACCCGGTCACTCGTTTCAAGTCTTATGGCCTGGTCACCAGTTTTTGGTCAGTCACGCTGTCGCACGTTCTGGTTTGCTCTCCTAGTGGTGACATTTATGGTTTGCTTCTCTTACAGTTTTGCTCTCTTGCCGTTCTGATCTCCTGTAGTTCTCTTGCCATGCTCTCTTTTTTCCATGCTCTCTTGTTGTGTTGTCTCTCTTGCCTTGTTGTCTCCTTACTGTCCAGCTGATGGTTTCTCTTATTGTAGGGTTTTGTCTCACCAAGGTCTCTCTTCCCATTGGTATGCTTTGACCGTGTGTTATGTTTTGTTGTTTTCTCTATTTGGCCATCCACCCATATTCTGTCATCCAGCTGTGTCGAGTCTTTATTTTTCGTCCGCTCCTATTTGGCCATCTCCGATTTTTCTCTTTTGCAACCCCACTAACGTGTGTTTTCTCTCTCTTCCAACGACTGTGTTTTCTCTCTCTCTCTTCCACCTCTTTGCCATTTTTCTCTTTCGAGTGTTTCTCAATTTTTCTCTCTTTACTGCCGACGGTATATTTTTGGTCGTGTTTTCTTTCTCGGTGGTATGTGCCATTCCTTCTCTCCTTTTGTCGTCCAACACTTGCTTGTGTTTACCCAGTATTCAATTGTGTTGGCCTTACCCTAGTTTTATCTTCTAAGGTCTTTATATACTCTCTTCCATGAAACCCTAATAGAGCTTACGTAGCAGATTTACGTTCTTGCCCCACCAGGGCTTACGTGGTAGATTTACATTCTTGCCCCTTCATGTGGATTTACGTTCTTGCCCCTCCATGTGGATTTGCTTTCTTGCCCCTCCATGTGGCTTTACCTTCTTGCTCTTCCCTGTGGCTTTACTTTCTTGCACACTTAAACCTAGTTGACAACAATTACAACCCATACAAAGCTCTGGGAACAACACTCTCCATTTTTTATGATGACAAAACATTAATGCAAATAAGAATATAAGAACATTTACATACTCATACATCAACATACTTCTCTAATTGTTGTAATAAAAAAATGTTTAAGGTGAGAAAAGTGTCATATATTTCACCTTTTAATTCATCAAAAAGATTCTTTCTCTTTTTGTCAAACAATTATTAAACAATATGCATTACAATAATATAATGACATAAAGTTATATGGATCAAATTGCTTCTCCCTAAAAATTATGTCAAAAATGCAACCTTAAAGAATTTATGCACGAGTGACTACCATCGCGCTCTTTAATTATGTAATACAAGATCAATATATAATGAAATGTTTAAGCATTTGAAAGAGATACTTAATCAATGGATATTACTTGATGCAATCTCTTACTCCTTTTATGGTTATGCAATTCATGATATTAGATCTTTTAGCACTAAAGTGAAAAATACTACTAATTGTGTCTCTATACTTCTTATCAACTATACTCTTACTACATTCATCCTTCTCAAACTTATTTAATGTAGAAATTAGTGTGTTATAAGGCTTAAAATAATCTAAAATATAGTCTAAAATCTAATGCTTTCAAAATCTAAAGGTTATTACATATAAATTTCCAATAATCTATCTTCTAAAGCCATTTCAATGTGTTTAGAATCTTTGAACCACTAGATTGGTGTTGTTTTCCTTTTGATATAGGATCCATTTGCATAAAGGAATTTGAAGTTCCCGACTTCTCTTTAAGATCTACTAGTTTGTGATACTGAGAGGGGGGTGAATCAATATCACCACAATTCGCAATTCGTAGGTAAGTAAACAACTTCAACCTCTTCTTAAAAGTGAACTCTTTCTCAGACTCGACTAAGGTAGATCTATTGCTACCTACTAATCATAATAGTTCCCAAAGTCACCTTTCAAACATCTTACCTAATAGACAATACGGATGTTCTTGTTTAGGTCTTTCTTAGATTATGGGTTGGCTAATACTTTAGCTGCGTTCACAACTCAATTCAAAATACAGAACGTAAAGCAAATTAAGGACACATGAGATTTACGTGGTTCCGTCAATGTGACATACATCCACAGTGGTAGGAACTCGCTCTTACCGAGAGTATCCACTATAGTTGAGAATTCCAGTTACAATGGATATCTTAATCCTCTGCTCCTTTCATTATTGCAATTACTAAGTAAGTACAATATAGAGAGTGTCACTTACTGTGTCTACCCTTCTTCTAGCTTGTCTTGCCTCTATTGAATTGAAAGGCTGCTTCACTGCCACTTAGAAGTTCACTACAATGCTCTCTAACCTCTCTTGAAGAAATTTGAAAATATGTTGAGTTCTTTAATGCTTCACTGAAGTTCTTCTTTACATTGTCTCACACAGCTCCTGCTTTTACCATCTCACGGTCTCACTCATCTCTTTGCCCCACGATCTCACTGTCTCACGGCTTGCCTGTCTGTTTCTCTCTCTTTTGCTATCCAGCCGGATTTCTCTCTCTTACTGCCTAACTCCTTTTCTCTCTCTTAAACCTTGGTTCTCCATTTAGCCCCCTTATTCTGTCATCACTCTTCTTCCAACCGACGATCTCCAATCTAGCCATGTATGATTTTTCTCCTTCTTTTCTCTCTCTTTCCCTGTTCTGCTATCGGCTAACTTGGTTGGTCGAATTGGTTTTCTTTCTCTCCTTCCTGTCGACTCCTCTGTTTTGGCCATTGGGTTTCTTTTTCACTCATTCCCATCGACTCCTCTGGTCTAGTAGTTGGGTTTCTCTCTCTCCTTCCCATTGATCTACTCCGATTTGCTCAATTTCCAACCTGCCCCTTTCTCCGTATCGGGTTTTCTTTCTTTTTGTTCCCTGTTTTACCAACCTTTTGTTTTTGGTTGTCGACCCATTTCTCTCTCTTGTCCTGTCATGCTTTCTCTTTCACCGTCTAGTTGTGTCAACATGTTTCTCTCTCTTACCGTGTCATGCTGTCTCCTCGCCGACCACTGGTGTGCCGGTGGTATGCCATTCCTCATGGGTTTCTCTCTCTTGCTGTCACACTGTTTGCTCTGATTCACTTAATCTGCCGACCTCTCCTATTTCCGACTGGTGGCTTCTTTTCTCTCTCTTCCAAGTGTTTTCTCTCTCTTCATCCGATGACTTCACTGTACGGCTACTGTTCACTCGACAACTGTACTATTCACTCAGCGGTTACTCTTTTCTTTTGCAAGTGGTGTTCTTTTGTGTAGGGTTTGGTGTTTTGCCGTGTATTCAATTATGTTGGCCTTACCCTAGTTTTTTCTTCCAAGGTCTTTATATACTCTCTTCCATGAAATCCTAATAGGGCTTACTTGCAGCGAATTTACTGTCTTGCCCTGACGCAGCAAATTTACATTCTTGCCCTTATGCGGCAGATTTACTTTCTTAGCCTTTCATATGGCTTTACTTTCTTGCACACTTAAACCTAGTTAATAACAATTACAACTCATACAAGACTGTGGGAACAACAGAATTTACACTACTCACTTGCATTCTTTGTGGTCATTTTCTTTTGATATGTCATTTAAGTTCAAGCACTCAACCTTTTTTGTTAAAACCAACATAATGAAACTTTCTTATTTTAAAAGAAGTTACATCAATAATATAAACGAATGATTAATATCCTTTGTTTCCCTAAAGTAGGTCAATCATGGTAGTATCTTTATTGAAGAATTTATTGTATATTTACAAGATAAAATCAAAGATTGGTATTCAAATAACTTAGATTCATATGGCTAAGCAATATTGTCATTTCACCTTATGACTTCACAAAACAAACCATAATAGTACCCCTTAATCATGCAAAATAATACACAACTTGCTTAATATTAATCATGCATGACCACAAAGAGACAACAACACAAAAAAGCATTCAACATAAGTATAAATAAGATTGTTTAATCATAATAAATGCACCATATAGCTAAACGCATGACAAAAGAACAAGATATAACTATAATAACATTAATGATTCCTTTAAAGAATCAATTAACTATGACAATTATGACATATCAAAGGAAAATAATGTATGAACCAACATCAATTCAAAACACACATATGCATAACAACACAATAAACTTCTAAAAATCAATATAGTTGCAGTCATGAGATTTTAAGATTTGAAAAGTGATCTCAATAGATACTTCATAAGATTCTTATCTTAATATCTTTTTAAAGTTGTTGAGTTGTGATAAGGACCTTCTTAGGTCTCACACTGAAAGGGAGAGGAGGTGAATTAATGTGAGATGCTTACTTTTTATAAATTTGTCTAAATTAAACCTCTTGGACCTATTAAAGTCTATGATCCAATTTTATCTTACTTCTTTATATGAGATCTGGCATATGAATATCAAGCAAGCACAAGCATTCAAGAACACACTGAAGTTTTACATGGTTCACCCATAATATGTGAGCTACATCCATGGTGTGATGGGATCACTCCTACATCATACAATCCACTCTTATAATCAAGGGATACAAATGATGTTATGAAAGGATCTCTCCTTAACCACTTACACTGATCTCCCGATCACCCCAAGGGTTTCCCACCCTTTTTCAAAGAAGTACATACAAAGGTTATGACAAAAACTCCCCTAAGAGATCTCTCAATGTGCACAAGCTACTGTGGTAGAAAACTAATCTTCTCCTTTCATTCTACTATTTTCTTTTTCGCAAGTTCTGTCCTCTCTACTAGTCTCAATTCTCTGCCAGTTCTCTTCTCTTTGCAGGTCACAACTCTCTACCAGTTTTGTCATTCCACACTGTTGGTCTCTATCTTCTCTCTTTTGTGTTTCATAATTTTCTCTTTGTCGTGTTCCCTGCTTTCTCTCTCTACCATGTTTCACAAGTTTCTCTTTTCCTCTGCTAGGTTTTTCTCTACCTCTGCCAAGTTTCCCTCCTATCTCTACTAGATTTCTCTCCTGCATCTATCGAGTTTCTCTTTAGCCATGTTTTCTCAACTTTCTATTATTCTCCCTTTTTTCTGCTTTGCTTCTTTTGTTCTCTACCTCGACCAATTTTCTTTTGCAGTCTCTCAGCTATTCACAATTCTCTCATTATTGTTCACTCTTTTTCTCTCTCTTGGCAATTTTTCATCTGCTTTCTCTTTATGTTTTTGTAACTCTCTCTTCCTATTTTTACCACACTCTATTGGTGTCTCTACCACTCTTTGTCTACTATACTCTCTATCGTTCTCCCACTTTCTATTTTTACATTATTTATTCTTTTGGTGGCTACATGGGTATTTATATGCATTTAGTTTAGGGTTGCCCTATCATCAATGGTCAACATTGATTTTTTGAATTTAAGGTTGTCCTACCATCAACAATTAGTAGTGATTCCTTAATTTAGGGTTAACCTACCATTAATGGTTAGCTTTGACTCCTTGAATTTCAAGTCAACAGTCAGCATTGACTTATACCCAGCATGTGACTTACAGTGCCATTACTAAACACAATGCCAAAGGCAACAACTAGTGCTTTCTTTACAACCAAAACACCACCAGTAATCTAAATCAACTCCTTGTTGTTGGCAGCACAAGGTGGGGCTGGTGGCATCCTAATTTCGACCTTACTTTCTTTCCTCATTCTCATCAAATTCCACCAATGCTATCTTCCTTACCCCTTGAATAAATCAACTACCAACATTTTGTAAATGTAACAAACACAGATCAAAGGTACTTATAACATCAAATCAACAAAAATAAATATATTCGATGCTATTGACAACAAATCCAACATTAGCCATCAAAGATAAGCTTAATAATCTCCCCCTTTGAATTTGTTGGCAACACATTAAATCCATAAGTCCACACTCAAGCACAAGCAACAGTGTCAACAAAAGGCAAGACCTTTACTTTTTACATTCACAGCTCCCCTTAAAACATGCATCTCCTTTTTTACATGTAGGCCTAATACCATTGGAAATGACCTCAATTTGTTAACTCCCCCTTTTTTCTGCTTTTCTTCCTTAACAATTTCTCCCCTCTATTTGATTTTTCCCTTTGGATTTATCAAGCTATTCCCTCTTTTGATCAGTATATACTCTTTTTGGATTTATGCAAAATATCTTCCCCTTTAACAACAAATTCAAAGAATAATAGAAAAGGGAGGAAAGGGGTCTAGAGGCATACCTCAGCCTCTAGAGGGTGGCTAAATACATAAGGTCAGCCTTAACTTATGGAATATCTCTCTTAATAGAGGTTTGTTGAATATATCTACAACTTGCTCTGTGGTAGGCACATAATCTAGCTTTACTTCATTTTTCTCTAGTAGGCTTTTATTCTTTCTTTCAGTCACTCCATTTGTTAGGATGTGTAGGGACTAGCATATTCATGCTTCTCCAAATAATTTTCAAATTCATTACAAATGTATTCGATCTCATTGTCTATCCTGAGTCTTTTAATTCTTCCCCCTAATTGATTTTTAGCCACCCTTCTATAGCTCTTGAAATTATTGAGAGCATCTGATTTATGTTTTAAAAACATAATACCAATTATTTTTGTAAAATCATCAATATAAGAAATGAAGTACCTATCATCCTTTGATGATTTTCTCTTATATGCTGATAGATATCTAAATGAATGAACTCCAATGCCTTTTTTTTTTTTTGAATCTCCACATTTTTGTGGGTAACATTCACCATCTTCCCTTTTTGACAAGTACTACAAATGGTATTTCTTTCTCTTCGTAACTTGGGTACACTTTTCACAACTTCATTTTTGGACAATTTGTTCAGCCCCATTTGTCCAAGATGTCTCAATCTTCTATGTCACAACAAATTGTTATCTTTGGTACTTATGTAGCATGTGTTTATACTGCTGAAAACCTATTATAAGTTTCCATTTGTTATTTCTCCAATTATAAGAACAGCACCATCATTTAATTTTTTTACTGTGTAGTCACTCTTGTTGACAGTAAGTTCACGTCCATCATCACAAAGTTGGCTAACACTAATTAGATTGTGTTTTTGCCCTTCAACATAAAGCATTTCCTCTGATTTCAGTTTTTCTGCACTAATTTCAGTAGTACTAACACTTTTAATCTTTAAGGCACCATTATTACCAAATATGACTGACATTCCATTATATTTTTCTACTTCCTTCAGTACCTTAGAGTCTTCTGTCATATATAAAGAGTAGCCACTGTCAAGGACCCATGACTTTTCTTTCTTAGAAGCTTTTAAGGTTACTTCCATAACCATAGCCATTTCCTTTCCTTTTCTTCTTCTTTGGCCAAACGTAGGAGCATATGTAAGTGTTTTCTTTTGTATTCTTTGACCGAGCAACAAGGTCAAGCATTCCTCAGCAATATGTCTAACCTTTTCACATCTTTCATAGATTTCTTCCCTATAGAATAAGGTCTTTGTTTGCTTAGACACTCATCGAACTTTTTGGTAGCATTTTCCTTGATAGTATTTACTGAAAGAGACTTTCCTCTCACTTTCATGGCTTGAATAAAGCTCTCTTCATACTTATTCAATTCAAATTTAGCCTTGTGGAGCTTCGCTTCAAATTCAACACTTCTTACACTTATGTAATCACCTTAACACTAAGATCATTGTGTATTTTGCCTTACTCTGTCTTAAGTACATTCAACTCCTTAATTCTTTTCAGGCACTCCTTCTCTTCTGCTTCAAATTCCTTTTCTTTCACTTGCAGATCAGATTTATCAACATCATAATTTTTATTCAACTTCTTGAGATTCTTTACCTCCTTTTCCAACTTATTGTTTTTGTTTAAATAAGTTCTCAATTCATTCTCAAGTTGCTACACTATCTTTTTCTCTTCCTCTTCAATTGATTTTTTATCACTTTGAGGATTTTTTTTCATCATTTACCTATGTAACTAATACATTTTTTGCAACATCATCATCTAAATCATCATTAGTTTCTTCTTCAGAATTTTCTTCATCCAATTTGCTTAATAAATTTCTTCTTTTAGATCTGAAAAATTTCTTTTTCCCCTTGGCACTTGAATTCCTAGCTTTAAAATAGCTAGATTTCTTTGTTCTCCTCCTTGGGGCAGACTCATCATCATTAAAATCACTGTCTGCTTCTTTTCTCTTTGGGTAGTCCACTGCAAAGTGCTTAATGCCTCCACAACTAAAGTCCTTCAAGGCTAATTTTTTGTTGTACTTCCCTTTTCCTTTCCTTATATTTTTGGTAATATATGTCATGACTTTAAGTTTAGTATCATCATCTTTTACTTTAAAGCTGCTGTTGGATTCTTCTTTTTGTTCTTTAATCTTTAATTTCTTTATTGCCTCAAAGGCCAACTTCTTCTCTGCCTTAGGCTTCTTCTCTTTCTTTATTGGAGTTATTCTTATTTCATAAGTCACAAATATACCATGTAAATAATCCAAGAGCAATCTATCCAAATCTCTCTCTTTTATGGAGGAAACTTTGACATTTAAAGCTTCTAGTAAGGTTCTAATATCTTCCTTACCATAGTAGCATCATTGATCTTATCTTTATAGCCTTTAATGAAGCATACAATCTCATTTACTCTTGTAAAGAAGACATCCACAAATTCATCATTCAATATTTTTGTATCTTTAAATTTGTTCCTCCAGATTTGTAACTTGACTTTCTTCACAACCTTGTTTCCTTCATAAATATTCTTTAATTTGTCCTAAATTTGTTTAACTGTGTTGCATCGCATCACTTTGGTGAATTTTTTATCTGATAAAGAGGCACATAAGACATTTCTACCTTTTCCATCATACTCTAAATTCTTCTTATCAGTAGGCGTCATAGTAGCACCTTTAGTAGCAAGAGTAAAGCCACTAACAGTAGATTCAAACACATCCAAACTAAGTGACAACATATATGGAAGCATTTTATTCATCTATAATTAATAATTTTGTCTATAAAGCGTGGGAATACCCTTGTTATTAACACTGTTTATACTTTCCATGACATTAACCAACAGTAGATGTAAAGATTCTTAATAGTAGCAAAAACATTTCAAATTAAATTATGCAGAATGGATCAATAGAGGAACCTCACCCTGATACCAAATGATAAGGACCTTTTTGGATCATATACTGAAAGAGGGAATGGGTGAATTAGTGTGAGATGCTTACTTTTTACAAATCTGTCTAAATTAAATCTCTATGACCTGTTAGAGCCTATAATCCAATTTTATCTTATTTTTATGTGAGAATGACCGTATGAATATCAAGCAATCATAAGCACTCAAAAACACACCAAATTTTTACATGGTTCACCCACAATATGTGAATTATATTCTCAGTGTGATAGGATCACTCTTAGATCATACAATCCACTCTTGCAATTAAGGGATACAGATGATGTTGTAAAAGGATCTCTCTTTAACCATTGTGGAAGGATCACTCCTTAACCACTTACACTAATCTCCTAATCACCCCAAGGGTTTCTCACCCTTTTTCAAAAAAGTACATACAAAGGTTATGACAAAAACTCCCCTAAGAATTATCTCTCTATATGCACAAGTTGTTGTAGTAGAAAATTGATCTTCTCCTTTTATTCTGTTGTTTTCTCTTATGTAGGTTCTGTCCTCTTTGCTGGTTTTAACTCTCTACTGATTCTCTCCTTTCTGTCAATTTTGTCCTTCCTCACTGTTGGTCTCTACCCTCTCTCTTTCTGTGTTTCACAACTTTCTCTTTGTCATGTTCCTTGCTTTCTCTTTACCATGTTTCATAGCTTTCTCTTTGCCTCTACCGAGTTTCTCTCTATCTCTACCAAGTTTCTCTCCTACCTCTACCGGGTTTCTCTTCAACCATGTTTTCTCAATTCTCTACCATTCTCCCTGTTTTCTACTCTGCTTTTTTGTTCTCTACCTTTGCCTGTTTTCTTTTGCATTCTCTTGGCCATTCATAACTCTCTCACTGTTGTTTACTTTTTTGCTCTCTCTTGGCAATTTTTTTTTACTCTCTTTTGGTAGTTTTTCTTTTGCTCACTCTTTATGTTTCTATAACTCTTTTTTCCTGTTTTTGCAGCTCTCTCTTTTTGCTTCTGTAGCTCTCTCTTCCTATTTTTGCAACTTTCTCTTTCTATTTATGCAGCTCTCTTATTTTGTGTTTATATCGCACTCTGTTAGTGTCTTTGCTACTTTTTTTTTATTATGCTCTTTCTTGTTCTCCCACTTTTTATTTCTACCTTATTTATTCTTTTAGTGGCTACATGGGTATTTATATGCCTTGAATTAAGAGTTACCTTATCATTAATGGTTAGCATTAATTCCTTCAATTTAAGGTTAACCTATCATCAATGGTCAGTATTAACTCCTTGAATTTAAGATCAACGATCAACATTAACTTATAATCAACAAGTGACTTATAATGCCACTACTAAATGCAATGCCAAAGGCAGCAACTAATGCTTTTTTTTATAGCCAAAACACCACCAGTAATTTGAATCAACTTGTTTTTTTAATAGCACAAGGTGGGCTTGGTAGCATCCTGATTTTGACCTTGCTTTCTCTCCTTATTCTCGTCAGATTCTACCAACACCATCTTCCTTAACCCTTGAATAAATCAGCTACTAACACTTTGTAACTATATCAAGTACATCTTAAAGGCACTCATAACATCAAATCAACAAGAACAAATAAATGAGATGCTGTTAACAACAAATTCAACATTAATTATCAAAAATGAGCTCAATAAGTTAATTAATAAGGTTTAAGAACATTGTATACATCTCAAAAATGGTTTTATCATTTCTTATATCTTATATAAATAGGTTAATCTTGGTGTCTTTAACATGGGTGGTGCCTTTATAAATGACTTTAAGCATATCTTATATCTCCTTTAAGGATTTACATAAGGATACCTTATTATACTAATTTAAACTCAAAGAATAATAAAGTATGAAAGAAACTTTAAAATTAAGGATTTTGTTTCTCCTATACTTAGTGTTATACTCATAATTTTTTTTTTTACTTCTTTCCCTTTTATGGTTTTAAAACTCTCCTAAGACTACTCTCAACTATTTACCAAATATGATAATCATGGAATTGTAGAAACATGTTCATCTTATTTCTTTTTCTTATAGTTGTAATTATTTCCATAAAAAAAGGGTGGAATAAGGATATTTCCATATTTGACATAACAAATAAGTTTTAAAAATGCAATAGATCAACTCTAGAATTTTAATCTTATAGAAATAAAGACTAAGTTTTGATACCTCTTAATAGTCTTTAATGTAACCTAAGAGGGAGGCAAATTAAGCCTAAAAGATCAAAGGCACTTAACTCACACTAACCCAACTCTAAGAGATCAAATCATAATAATGAATATAAAAAAATAGTATTTACACAACATAATAATAAAGAAAGATTAAGACTTATCTATATATATATATATTCACATACAAAACATAATGATTTATAGAGATTCAACTACTCTCTAAGCTTTAGTTTTATTCTTAAGGTCACCATATTGAAAGTTTTTAATTGATTATTGCAATATTCTTCATGTGTAAATATTCTTCTTAGGTAAAAATCAAATTTGTCACAACTTCACTTGTTAATTCAATGTCAAACACTCTAATCACTCTGGTACTTATTCTAATGCCAATCTCACCAATACAAAAATAAGGTCACATAACTTTGTACAAAAACTTTCACTAATCTTTTCTTAAGAACACAAGGTTCTAAATTAACACTATAGCACTTTCGCATTTTCACTTTCTTTACTAAAAACTCTTGTTTTCATTTTTTTCTTGTTTTTCATTTTTTTCTTGTTTTTCATTTTTTTAACTATTTTGATCATTAATACTTTTCTTTTTTTTATTACATGTTGTAATTCATTCTTAAGGCTATATTAATGTATTTGTATACACAAATACATAGACTTATAAGATCATACTTGCCATTGTGATAAAGATGTCTTGCCATATTGAGAATTAATGAAAATTTATGCTGAAAATGGAAACCTTATATCTAAAGATGAATTGATTGCAAGTACTTGGTCAAATCAACCAATCCAAACTCTTGGCCAAAATTTAGCTTATTATAGTTAATGCTTATGTTACATCAATTAACCATGAACATATCTAGTTAACTAATTCAAACGTTTTTCCCAAAATCAACTTTTTGAAGTAAATACTCTTTTACTCATTTGGTCAACCATAACTATAAGTCCAGTTGACCAATCCAAACCTTGCAATTATCTTTCTCTAATATCTTCAACTCATTTAACTGACCATAACAACTAGTTTAGTTGACCAATTTAAATTCTTTAGAAATTTTAAGTTTCTTCAATTCATTCTTTTTATTCTTCATTTTTTTATGCATACAATTTTTTTCAATTTTCTTTAAGTTATTTCAAATAACAATTTTTTCTTTTTCAATCTTATTCCAATTATTTTCCTTTATCGTTTATTATGTTATTCAAATTCAAACTTTTTTCCATTTTTATCATAATCTCATTCAAATTATGTCATTCCTTTTCAACTTTAAACCTTATACTCCTCTTAGTAAATGTACCTTTACTGTTTCTATAGAATTCTAAATCATATGTTACCTATTTTGTCATCCAACTATATGTGGCATATCCTTGAGATCAATTTATATAGTTTGTCTTAACAACTTTAACACACTTTAGCATCATAGTCATAACTTTCTCCACAAATATCTAATTAATGCAAAAGTAATGGCATTAGAAATTGGACACATCTAGGTTTCAATCATGGTTTATAATTTAATTAATCTTAAATTAAGCACGACAATTTTTAAAAGTATACTAATAATTGGCTCACTTTTTTTCTTTAATTTGCCTTGCTTATTTTCATACTAGTGTGTTTGTGTCGATGAATCTTTTTGCTTATCACACTTAAACAACCATATTAGCATATTTAACATTTGTTATCATTAAAACTCAATATAAAACCTTAATGTTGCAACATGACCAAATTCTAGGGCCTTGTATGGATTCATAGCAAATAATGCCTTTTCATTTGTCTCCCAAAGTGACTAAGTGACTAGCTTATCTTCCCTAGACATAACAATTGAAAGGTATGTTTTAGAGAAAACTTCATAAGTTATTGCCTATCCATCGAGTAAAGAATTTCAAAGTTACATTTAGCTAACTTCTTTGGTTGCTCATCATCCTAAATCCAACACCATTTTCCATCATAAAAGGCTTCTATTCCATTTTATTTCTTGGAAATTAATGAAAGATTTTGTATTCCAATCACCATTAACAATTCATTTACCTTAGACTTTTGAAACCATAACAACTCCTCGTCCAACAACAACTTCACAAAGTCTCTTTGTAATCTTTGTTCTAAAGCATCAACATCCAAAATAAAGTCTTGCGCCAAAACCCATTGGCAACCTAAGATCCGACTAATTTGTCATTTCTTTTTTGAGAAGATATTGCCAAAAACCTTATGGTTCCATTCCCAGACAATCTAGGTGAGCTCTCTAAAAGTAAATGGAACTTAAATCATATTAGTCCATGAGTCTTTAATCAATCCTAGGAACTTTTTATGCAAAATCCATGCTTGTAAGGAAAAGGTTTAGTAGTAAAACTTAGGCCCAGTTGCCAAGTAGCTTAACTAAAATAAGGCAATGGTTAGATTTAACACAAGCAAGTTGATACACCATAACTTTTGGGGAAGTTGTTCTCCATTGCAAATTACATAAAGTCCTATCCAACCAATAACCACTCTTATCTAGTAAAAGTGTCCTCTCGACCAAGTGAACTTGGGTCTATTAAATGATCTATTATAATTGTTTTGTTAATTCATTACATAAAAGAATTCAACTTAGAGATCTTGCTTCCAAGAGAACCTAATCTCTCCATTAGAGATTTGATAGCATTTAAATCCCTTACAAGCATCCAGGTAAATGTATGGACTAATTAACTTTATTTAAGGCCCCTCCCATAAATGTCTCCTTTTACTAAACTTAGGGCCAGCACAAATGGCTACAAAGCACCATGGCAAATTATTTCTTCCCTTTACTAGCGTATGAATGAACTAGTCTTCACACTATTACTTCTTGACCTTGATATGATAGGGGTTCCATAATATCCATATTCCTTGAATTAAACCTTGAGCCTCTTCTTATTAAATGTGAAAAGGCCAATTATCAAACACATATCTTATTAGCTTTGATTCTACTTGACTACGAATCCACCAAAACTATTATTGTTGGTTTATGTAGCTATAGGAATATTCTAAGCATAAACACTATGGTCTACCATGAAGAATTAAGTTGTAATCCTTAGCATTCTCAAACTTGATAAGAAAGAAATAATTCTTTAAATCAAACTTACTTTAAGATACCATAATTAGGTAAAGCAATGATGAAGGAATGTATATCCCAATCTATGACCCAATAGCTTTACAAATAAAGTTTTCTTCTATGGTTTACAAATGGAAATTTTCTCTATCACTAAAAAGGTATTTTTAGGCATTCCTTAGTACCCATTAATCATATAATAACACCTCATTATCTACTTCCATTAAGAGGTGCTCCACATCCTCAACCTAAGTGGCCTATTAATTCAAAAAGAAAAAAGTGTTATGAGATGGGATTACCACACTTGCACCAACATTAAAAGCAAGGGGATTTTCTTACTTAACACTTTGAGGCCTAGTTATCCCCACGTCATTTATATTTTTGGTAAACTTAACCTTCTTATTACTCCATTCAAGTTGTTTAATCTCTTTTAAAAAAGCCAAAGATCAATTTTCATTGATATCACTTTATATTGTAGCTAGCTAGCTTAATAATAATAGTAAATTTTTATTTAGTAGAAACCAATTAGACATACATATAGCATTAAACCTAACTAATGTGTGCTTGATAATTAATGGATAACTAATTCCTTTTTTTAATCTATTAGGAAGTCTATTGAGTTATAAGTTACGGAATAAGAACAATTATCTGTTGAGCTCATCTTTGATAGCTAGTGTTGGATTTGTTGTCAATACCATTTCACATGGTTATATGTGTTAATGTAAGGTTATGAATGCCATTAAGAAGTAGTGAGGTCATTGGGAGAAACCGATAATGATAGGTCAACCCTAGCATTGAGAAGACAATGTTGACCATGACCCTAAATTTTATAAAGTCATGTTGACCACTGACTCTAAATTTTAGGAATCAAATATGACCATTGATTTTAGGGCAACATATGGGAATTAATGATGACCATTGATGATTATGTAGCCATAATCTCAAGGTTCTACAAATACCCTTATGCATCTTACAAGAAGGTTGTGTGCTACAAAAAATTAAAAGAGCCAGCCAAAGAGAGAAGTGAGCGGTAAACCTAGGGAAAAAAGAAAGGTGAACGGCAAAAGAGAAGGCAACCACCAATCAAGGCAACTGGCCAAGGAGAGAAAGAAAGAGGGCAAGGCAACCAGCCAAGGAGAGTGCAGCAGCCACCAATGAAAGGTAGCAAGACAACCAACCAAGGAGAATGCAACAGAAACCAAGGGAAAGCAGCAAGGTGCAGCCGACCAAGGAGGAAAGAAAGAGATCAATGCAGCAGGCCACCCACATTAGCAAACCCTTACCAAGACAGCCACCACACCAGTAAGCCCTCACAAAGGTGATAGCAATAGCCGGCCATCACACTAGCACATCTAGGATGCTTTCCAGTAGACCAATAGCACCCATGCATGTCTTGGAGGATATACCAGCAGCAGTTAACTTCCCTGCAGGTCCATGAGGGTATACCAGCACCAGCAACATGCCCCTACACGTCCAAGAGACTTCTTAGCAGTGTATCATGTCCATGAGGCTTCCCTACACCAACAGCACATCCGAGAGGCTTCCCAATAGCAGCAACATATCTAGGAGACTTCCCAGCAATAGCAGCACGTCCAAGAGACTTCCCAGCAGCAATAGTACATCCAAGAGGGTATACCAGCACCAGCAGCAAGTCCTTGCACATCCAAGAGTGTATACCAGAAGCAACAAATGTCCCTACACATCCAGAAGGGTATATCAGCACCAGTAGCGCGTTCTTACACATCCAGAAGGGTATACTAGCAGTAGCAGCATGTCCCTACATGTCCAGAAGGGTATACCAACACCAACAGCACCTTAAGAGGCTTCCCAACAGTAGAAGCACGCCCAGGAATCAAGCAAAAAATCAAAACATGAAGCATCAGGTCCGAGAATCAGCAGCCACCTGCAAAACGTGCAGCAGCAGGTCTAAGAATCAACCAACAAACCAACAGTGATGTGAGAAGACAGCTACAATGCATAGGGATAGCAGCAGCGGCATGAGAAAACAATTGCAACCCGCAAAGAGAATAGCAGTGGCACCAGAAAACTGCTGCTGCACATGAGGAAACTAGCAGCATACGTGCATAGCAACAGCAGCACACGTAGATAATAGACATAGCACATGCGGATAGCAGGAATAGCGAGTGCAAACAGTAGCCACTGTGTAGTCGGACAGCAGCCATAACACATGCAGACAGCAAGCATAGAGAACGCAGCCAGGGGGCACACAGCACGCGCAGATAGCAGGTGTAGAGACCATGAATAGTAGGAGTAGTGCGTATAAATAGTAGGCACAGCTTGTGCAAACAATAGGTATAGCATGTGAGGACAGCAGGTACAGCGTATGCGTACGATAGGCAGACATGGCAACACAAACAAATAGTATTAACTGTACATGCAGAAAACAATGGTAGCATGTACAGACAGCATTAACAATGTGTGCGAATAGCAGTATCAATGCGGGCAAACAGCAGTGACAACACACATGGGCAGCACTGGCAACAGGTGAAACAACATCAGCAACAAAGGAAGGACAAGATCCCTATTCTACTCTAGTAGTTTGTATACATTGAGTGATCATTTTCCAAGAAAAGTTTTAATCACAAACTCTTGATAAATATGTTGAAAAAGGGTGGGATACCCTTGGAGTGATTGGGAGATCAACTCCTTGATCAAGAGATCGTTGTAAGTGGTTAAGAAGTAGTCCTTCCACAAGTGATTAAGGAGTAATCCTTCTACACCATAATTGTATCCCTTGATAACAAAAATGAATTATGTGATTTAGGAGTAATCCTATCACATCATGGACGTAACTCACACATTATGAGTAAACCACATAAAAATTATCATGAGTTCTTAGGTGCTTGCGTATTAATTTTTATTCATATGGTTGTACTCACATAAAAGAGAAAATTAAAAATTAGATCATTAGTTCTAACAAGCCACAAATGTTAAATTTGAATTGACTTGTAAAAAGAAGATAGCTCACACTAATTTACCCTCCTCTTAGTGTGAGACCTACAACGGTCCTCATCAATTGGTATTAGAGTTGGTTCCTCTGTTGATCTAATTTTTCTACTTTGAAGTGAGGTTGTTCATTGCTATGTGAGTTTTTATCTCTACTGTTGCTTGAAATCATGGATAGCTTGATAGTGTTAATAGCAAAGACATCTCTATGTTTGATAAACAGAATTATCAGTTATGGAAGAATAGGATGATCCCATATCTGATGTCCCTTGGTCTTAATGTGTTTGAGTCTGTTGTTAGTGGCTTCATCCTTCTTGCTGAAAGTAATCCTATGACGCCAATTGATAAGAAGAAATTAGAATGTGATGGAAAAGTAAGAAATGCCTTATATGCTTCTTTGTCAGATAAAGAATTCACCAAGGTAATGGGGTGTAATACAGCCAAGCAAATCTAGGACAAACTGAAGAACATCTATAAAGGAGACAAGGTTATGAAGGAAGCCAAGTTACAAATTTGGAAGAGAAAATTTGAAGACATAAAGATGCAGAATGATGAGACTATAAATGCATTCTTCACAAGAATCAACAAGATTGTGTGCTCCATCAAAGGCTCTAAAGAAGAGATCCACAATGCCACTGTGTTAAGGAAAATACTCAGAACCTTGCTAGAAGCTTACAACGCCAAAGTCTCTTCCATAAAAGATAAAGATCTAGATAGGCTACCCTTAAATGACTTGTACAGCATATTGGTGGCTTATAAAATGAGAATAGCCCCATTGAAAAAAGAAAAGAAGTTTAAAGTGGAAAAGACAAGGCAATGAAGAAGTTAAAGGTTAAAGGCCAAGAAGAAGAATTCGACAATAGCTCTAGAGAAGAAGATGATGATCTTCAATTGGATAATGTTTTGGGGTATATCACCAACAATATGAAGAAAGGAAAAGGGAAGTATAAGGGAAAATTACCCTTGAAGTATTTTAGCTGTGGTGACATAGGGCACTTTGTCATGGACTATCCAAAAAGAATAAAAACAAGTAGTAATGATGATGATGAGGCTACCCCAAGGTGGAGAACAAAGAAATCCAACTATTATAAAGTTGAAAATTCAAGTGTCAAAGGAAAAAAAGCAATTCTTTAGATCCAAAAGAAGAAATTATTTGAGCAAGCAACGTGAGGAGTACTTGAAGAGGATTGAGGAACTGATCGTACTTGAGGCTGAACAAGGCAAAATATATGAAAATCTTAGCGCTAAGGTGATTACACAAGAGTAAGAGGTGTTGATTTTGCAAGCTAACCTTTATAAGGTCGAGTCCAAGCTAAAGAAGCATAAAAAAAAGCTTTATGCAGCCCATGAAAGTGAAAGCAGAGTTATCATCAGCAAGTACCATTAACGAGGATGCTACCAAAAAGTTGGATGAGTGTCTAAGCAATCAAAGACCTCATTCCATGGGAATAAAAGGACTTCGCTACATTGAAAAGCCAAGTGAGAAGGTAGAAAAAAAAAGAAGATTGTGTTTGTGTCCAAAAGCAAGCATAATGACATGATGGAGAAGAGAGACCAACCCAAATTAAAATGGGTTAAGAAAGATATGGTGGACGCTCCCATCCACAGGAGATAAACTATCAACGATGGAGAGAAGGTTGTCATACCAACTGCTAAAGAAAGAAAGCATAGATTTGGTAAGAGAAGTAAATCCAAGTTCAAAGGATTTTGCCAGAGCTGTGGTAAGTATGGGCACAAGGCTAATACTTGTTGGAATATTCAGCCTATAATGAAGAGGAATGTGAGGCAATAGTCTAAGGGGAGACTCTGTTAAGAAAGGAGACAATCTCAAATGGAAAGAAGTCATATTCCATTGAGAAACAATTTTAATTTGCTAGGAGAGATCTATGGAAAATGTGAAAGGGTTAGACACGTTGCTGAGGACTACTTGACATTACTACCCGATCAAAGAATTTAAAGGAGATCATGCCAACCATTGCTGCCTGGTCAAGGAATGCATAGGAGAACACCTACGTAAGCTCCCACATTCGACCAAAGAAAAAGAAGAGGAAGAGAAACATCTATGGTTGTGGAAGTAGCCTTAAAAGCTTCCAAGAAAGAAAAATTATGGATCTTAGATAATATCCGTTCTTTACATATGATAGGAGACTCCAAGATGTTGAAGGGAGTAGCAAAATATGATAGAGGGTCTATCAAATTTGGCAATGATGGTGTCTTAAAGATTCAAGGTATCGGTACCACTGAAATTGGTGTAGAAAAGTTGAAATTAGAGAAAGTGCCTTATGTTAAAGGGCTAAAATACAATCTTATCAGTGTTAGCCAACTTTGTGATAATGGACATAAATTTATTTTCAACAAGAGTGGCTACACAATAAAGAGATTAAGAGATGATGCTATTTTTACTAAGGGTGAAAGAACAAATGGAAACTTATACCAAGTTTTTAGAAGCAAAAGCATATGCTACATGAGCACTAAATATGAGAATGTGTTGTAGCATAGAAAATTGGAACATCCTGGACAAAAGAGATTGAAATTAAGTATTCAGCCACCCCCTAGAGGCTAAGGTATACATCTAACCCCTCTCCCCTTCCCTTTTCTATTATTCTTTGGATTTATTGTCAAAGAGAGGAGATATTTTGCATAAATCCAAAAAGAGTATATATTGATTAAAAGGGGGAGTAGCTTGATGGATATAGGGGGAGAACATGTTAAGGAGGAGTTAAACCAGGTTAAGGCAAATGCATGGTTCAGGGGGAGTTGTGACTGACTTTGTGCAAGGGATGTTATGCATGGTTGGATTTAATGTGTTTCCAACAAATCCAAAGGGAGAGATTATTAAGCCTATCTTTAATGGCTAGTGTTGGATTTTTTGTCAACACTATCTCATATTGTTATATGTATTGATGTGAGGTTTTGAATGTCATTGAGATGTAGTGAGGTCATTGGGAGAAACCAGTGATAACAAGACAACCTTGGCATTGAAAAGTCAATGTCTACCATGACCCTAAATTTTAAGGGTCAAGATTGATCGTTGACCCTAAATTTTAAAAAGTCAATATTGACCATTAACCCTAAATTTTAGTAATTAAATCTGACCGTTGATTGTAAGACAACATGTGGCAATTAACGATGACCATTGATGATCGTGCAGCCCTAATTTCAAAGCTCTATAAATACCTTTATGCATTTTTCAAGAAGGTTGTGTGCTGCAAGAAATTGAAAGAGCCAGCCAAAGAGAGAAGTGAGTGGTAAACCTAGGGAAAAAAAGAGGTGAACAGCAAAAAAGAAAGCAACCACCAAGCAAGGTAACCAGCCAAGGAGAGAAAGAAAGAGGGCAAGGCAGCCAGCCAAGGAGAGTGCAACAACCACCAAGGAGAAACCATAAGGTGTAACTGGCTAAAGAGGAAAGAAAAAGAGCAAGGGTGACATCAAGACAGCCACCACACCAATAAGCCCTCACAAAGGTGACATCAACAAGCGGCCACCACACCAGCACATCTAGGAGGCTTTCCAACAGACCAGTAGCATGTCCCTGCATGTCCATGAGGGTATACTAGTAGTAGCAAACATCCCTACAGGTCCAAGAGGGTATACTGGTACCCGCAGCACATCCTTGCATATCCAGGAGACTTTCTAGTAGCAATAGCACGTCCAAGAGGCTTCTCAGCAGTAGCAGCATGTCCATAAGACTTCTTAGCAGTAATAGCATGTCCAAGAGACTTCCTAGCAGCAGTTACACATCCATGAGGGTATACTAGCACCAACAGCATGTCCATACACATCCAATAGGGTATACTAGCACCAACAGCATGTCCATACACATCCAATAGGGTATACTAGCACCAACAGCATGTCCATACACATCCAATAGGGTATACTAGCAACAGTAGATGTCCCTGCACATCCATGAGGGTATATTAGCACCAGCTGCATGTTTCTACACGTCCAAAAGGGTATACCAGCAGTAGCAACACATCCTTACACATCCAAGAGGATATATCAGCACCTCAAGAGGCTTCCTAGTAGCAGAAGCATGCCCTAGAATCAAGCAAAAAATAAGAACATGCAATAGTAAGTTCAGGAATTAATAGCCACTTGCAGGTCATGCAGCAGCAAGTTCAAGAATCAACCAGCAAACCAACAATAGTGTAAGAAGACAGTTACTGTGCATGAAGATAGCAGCAGTGACACAAGAAAACAACTGTAATGCATAGGGAGAGCAGCAGCAGCGCAAGAAAACTACTGCAGTACATGAGAAAAGTAGCAACGTGCATGGATAGCAGCAGCAGCACACGTGGATAACAAACATAACATGGGCAAATAACAAGAATAACGGGTGTGAACAGCAGTCGCAATGCACAGACAACAGCCATAGCGCACACAGACAACAAGTGCAGACAATGGGTATAGAGAGACAATAGGTACAGAGACTGCGAATAGCAGGAGCAGTACATACATACATACAGCAAGCACAGAGACCACAGACAGCATGCATAACTTGTGTAGATAGTACATATAGCTTATGAGGACAGCATGTACGTACGATAGGCAGATACGGCAGCGCAAACAAACAGTATTAACTGTGCATGCAGACAACACCAGATAAATGCGACAACGCGTATGGACAGCAATGACAACACATATTGATAGTATTAACTGTGCATGCAGACAGTAGCAAACAGATGCAGCAGCGTGTACGGACAACATTAACAGCGCCCGTAAATAGTAGCAGCAACGCGTGCGGACAACAGCGGCAGCTCACACGAGTAGCACCAGTAGTAAGTGAAACAACACTAGCAGCGAAGGAAAGAGAAGATTCATATTATTTTTTAAAATATAAAATTAGCTAAAATTATACATAACAAACACCTTAATGATTCCAATTGTATTTGAAAAAAATAAAAAATGAAAAACAAAATTATAAGGGTATTCAACCTAAAGGATTAGATTAAAATGACTTAAATTAAAAACAATAAAGCCCAAACTTTTTACTTAAGAAAATTTTATTAAAAATTCATATCACCAATATATAATTATCATGATTATATTACTATTTAGACCTATATGTTACATCTAAGAATTAGAATCACGCAATTTTCACTATGACACTTCAACACATATCCTTAATTAGTTTCATGACTGGCAGAGAAATTTTGCAATAGATGAAAGAACCTTTTTGAGTAGTATTGGCTAGTGACCCCTAATATTGCCAAAAAGTGGATAGCTCATTTTTCTTTAGATTGTTTTCTCTCTATTACCTTTAAAATTTCACGGATTTTAAGTTGAAATTACTTAATTGAAGAAAAATATCCAACTCCTTCTTCATCTATGTAAAATAAGACAAGTTAATGTTGAATGGTAAAATGGGATTCTTGTTCATCAAGCAAACTTACAAGCCATAGTCAATTACTATTAATCCCTCAGAACCTATTCAATTAAGGATGAAGTAAATTGGTAGCACCTTGCACCAATTCTTGCATGAAAAGTTGAGTGCAGACACTTAACCAAGGCAAGGTGAGTTAAGGACTTATGCATAACGCGTGAGGCTATGTCACAAGAGTGGAAGAGCTTGATATTCAGGGCACAGTAGCAACACAACAATAGGCACTAGCAACAAGCCAGCATGTTGTACAGCAATAAGTGGCTGCCCAAGCACAGCAATGTCTCCCCTAGCAACAACATTAGTGCATAGGCTACGAGCTCAAACTAACACTAACCAATGACCAACTGTAGCCAACTAACACATTGAGGGTTGAAGGGGTGGATAAGGTTAGATAGTTTCTCCATGTGCTATGGAAATAGGGGATCATAGGTGTTGATCTCCACCAAAATGTAGGGAGTGGCAAAGATGATAGAAATACATAACCTCCAATAGCCTTATCCAAGACAAGTGTGTGTTCATGAACTCTTTGAGAGAAAGAGAACATGGGTGGCTAAAGAAGGTGGCTGAAAAAATCCTTGAAGAGGTATTATTTTCTCCTCAAATGGACAAGCATATTTTTATGAGATAATAGGGGAGTGCCCCAAAAAAGGGAGTCCTACTATGCATGATTAGCTCATAAATCAAGTCATGCATATCCCTAGGTAGTTGGGGTGTCAATTACTAACACTATAAATATGTGTGGTAGCCAAGGGTCATACATATAAAAGAGAAAAAGTGTAAAAAAACACTTGTGGGAGAGGTTTTGGCATCCTTTGTATATTTTAAGTGAAGTAATAAAGGTTAAAAAATAATTCCTGTAAACACTATTGTGCCTCATGTGTGAAACTTTTAGCTAAGACTAAGTGTGACTTAGTGCCATCACAGGGCCAAAAATTCGAGTGAGCTAGGCCATGTGAAAATTGCTATTAGAGCACCAAGGTTCAATTTATGGCTAGCGGATTTGACCTTAACGCAGTGTGTGAAAGGGTGTCAAGGATCGAGAAGGTTTTTGGGGATGTTCCTGAAAAGCAAACCTTTTCCATCTTAGCACAACTTGATGAATTGGAAAAGTCAATACATATCTTACAATCAAACTATAATAATCTCAATTCTTTATGATTTTCTCGTTTTGGCAAAATAAAGTAAGATGTTGCTATAAAGGGTTGTAAGCACACAAATGAGCGGGTCAATCGATTCTAGCTATCTAATGAAAGTGCCAGAGCCAAAGGTTTTTGAAGGGGAGTGTGATGCCAAAGTAATTGAAAACTTCTTATGGGACATGGAGCAATACTTTATAGTTGTTCAAGTGCCCAACAATGAAAATGACTATGAAAAACATGTATCTTACTAAGGATGTTAAGTTATAATGGAGAAGTTTTTGCAATTTGATGAATAATGTATTTCATGACTTTATTGATCGATTTATGGTAGTATATTTAGACGACATTATTGTGTATAGTGAATCCCTTGAGGATTACTTGATCAACTTGCGAAAAGTGTTGTCCTAGTTAAGGGAACACAAATTGTTTGTGAAAAACGAGAAATATGAGTTTGCTTAGCAGGAGATAATGTTCCTAGGTCATAGGATCAATAATGGGCATGTTAAGATGGATGAAAGAAAGGTTTAGGCCATTATAGAATGGCCACCTTCTACCAAAGTGACAAAATTACAATCTTTTCTTGATTTGTCTAACTATTACAAGAAGTTTATGTAAGGTTACTTCAAAAAAGGTGTCTCCACTCACTAACTTACTCAAGAAAGACCGATTATGGAGGTGGACCATTGAGTGTTAAGAAGCCTTCAACAAGCTAAAGGCAACTATGTCAACAAAACCAATGTTATGGCTGCCCAACTTTAAATTACCCTTTGATGTTGTCACAAATGCATCAGAAAAGGCAATTGGTAGGGTGTAGATTCAAGAAGGTCATCTTATTACTTACGAAATTTGAAAACTTAATGAGGTGAAACAATGATACTTGACTCAAAAGAAGGAAATGCTTGTTGTTATGCATTGCCTTCACGTTTAGCAAGTTTATTTGCTAGGTACCAAGTTTGTGGTGCGTACAAACAACGTGGCAAACACTTTTTTCCAAACTTAAAAGAAATTGTCCACAAAACAAGTCCAATGGCAAGAATTCTTGATAGGGTACAACTTTATATGGGAGCACAAACTAGTGAGGCCCAATTAAGTGGCAGATACCTTGAGTCGTCAAGAGGTGAACTAGTGGTTACTACCCTTACAAATGCATAGAGTGACTAGCTGTACAAAGTAATGGTGCAAGTGACACAGGATACAAACTACCAAAAACTTGTGTAGCAAGTGAACGAGGGCATAGTACGATGATATTGGCTTAATAACGAGTTATTGTCATCATTTGTATATTCTTAAAGGTGTTGGCCTAAGGCAAGAGATTATACGGGAATGTCATGACTCTTAGTAAGCAAGTCATCCTGGTATAGAAAGGATGATTTCCTTACTGTCCCATAGCTATCATTGGCTAAAAATAAATGATGATGTAGAGGCATACATGAACATGTATTGTCTGTCAACAAGATAAAGTTAATAGACGCAGAGGAGTAGAGCTACTACAACCATTACCGATTCCAACAAAACCGTAGGTGTTGGTTTTGATGGACTTCATTAGTAAATTCCCAAAGGTCGATAGCAAAGGATTTGCAATAGTGGTGGTTGACTGGTTTTCAAAATATGTTGTGTTTGTTGCAGCCCCTTCATCATGTCAAGTATATATGGCTACAGAACTATTTTACAAGAACGTGGTAAAGTACTTTGGGTTGCCTAAAGATATAGTGGGCGATTGGGATCCTCGCTTCACTAACAAGTTTTGGAGGACTCTTTTCAACATGATGAGCTTTGAATTAAAGTTTTTCATTGCCAATCATTCTCAGGCGAATGGTTAAACTAAATGTATCAATGGCTTGTTAAAGGAATATCTTTGACATTATATGACATCTCACCATAAAATTACAAGTAAAAGTTAAAGGAAGCATTATCTTAAATTTTTAAAGACATAAGAAGAACAAGTGAATGATTCACATTACTATAATAAGGACCCAAACTATGGATCGAGTCTAATTAAACAACTTTATGGTTAAAGAATTTTTACTCTTCAAAAGAAAATCAAATCATACATAATAATATGTAATGATGCATAATAACATTATTACTAAATTATTTACATGTTGGTGCTAGCGCTTATATTATCCAAACATCCAAATTGTTTAGGTTGATAAATTGTATCTATAAATAGTTTCTTCTCTTAGAACAAAAGGCAGAGTGAATTTGAAAGAAATTGGAGACAAAACAACATAGAATGTCTGGGTGGAAACCGTGTTGAAAGAAAGCCCTTTGAAGTTTTCTGTACTCTATACGTCTTCTTTATTAGTAAATTTCTGAAATTTTACTGTTTTTAATAAAGCTTTTACATACGTCTTTACATTCTCAAAATGTTTTCCAATTCATGTCAAATTGAATTTCAAAACAATAAATGTATTCTATTGTGGGATTTTTACGAGAATTTGTATGAGAGTAACATCCCTTGAGAACTCTATTTTTGTGGTCTACCAGTCTAAATTTCAATTCTATTTTGTACATCAGATGTTTCCTATTCTATCAATATACCAAATAAGCCAACTAGAAAAGCCAAAAATAAAAAAAATAAAAAACCAATTAATGCAGTTTAAAACTTCTCTCCAAAGGGAACGCTGGAAGAGATTATTTTGCTCCTCGGAGCAACCTTATTCGATGCTAATTTGTCTTCGAATCAGCAGAATTATAAACTAACAGAGAGCGAACAGGCGATGGAAGCGTTAGGCTTTAGGAACTAAACTGTGCATTGTGGGATCGACAATGTTAAATCCCCCGTTATGCTGTCGGGAAAATCAACAACAAAGCACTCAAACATGCTTTGTAGCTTGGTAACGTGAATGAAAATGTTAAGAATACACGTTCCTTCCATCAGAGAAGGCTTGGTAAGACACCATGAGAAAAATATTAGCTGAAGATTAGTTGGGAAGGTCGGAACGTACGGACATAAAAACGGGGGGTGCCAGATGCCAGACGACTGTCATTTTGCCCAGATACAAATGGCTGGATTCCAGCATTTTTCATGCATTTCAAAGTAAGTAAATTTATCAAAGGACAAATAGATTGTAGGGGCTAAACATATGAACATTTTCTCTTTAAAAGTCACACGGTAAACCAAATCGAATTAGACGGCCTCTCTTTCTTGTTTCCCTTTTTTTTTCTCTTTTCCTTTTTCATATATACCATTTGAGATAGCTATACTGCGGGTAACAAAATCTCCTTCAATATTAGGGGCTGAATTGCAAGTAATAGCAGTTACTACCTAATCAAGAGCTGCTTTATTTCTTCGACCTGTCACCGGCTTTGGCAAACCATCAAATATGGGTCTCCTAATGGCTGCAGTGGTCAAGGCCTGTAAATCTGGTGCCAAACTCCATTTTGACGACAGCCAGGGCAAAGAACTGTTTCCATCCTGATCCTGCAAACTTGAAGTGCTTGATGATTTTCTTACACCTGAAAATCCACTATCAGCTACAAGAGAATCCCCAAGAGATATTGGTATGGAAGCCAAACCCCCTGCTTCAGAATCAATCAATGACAAAGTATTTCTACTTGCTGCTTTGGATCTAAGAGCTAAACCCTTTCCTGTGATGGTCAAAGATGCATCTCCACTATTGTCATCATTCCTCATCAACATTTCAGGGGAATGAGAAGTGAAGTCAGCTTCTGATTTCAGACGCCTTCTGATATCACTAGACTTCTCATTGTCACTTTCCTTAGCTCCAGTAATGAGCATGCCATCAATCAGTCTATTATTCTCATTTGGAAAACCAACTAAGCTTCTAGATTTCCGATGGTGGCTCAAAGGTGGTTGGGAAGCTGGTGAGGGTTTTAGATACTGAGAATCTTCTATAGAAGGAGGATATCCCTTCCAAAATGGTGCCATCTCCAAACCTTCATATAGATTTGTTTGTTTTGTGGGTGTGAGTCCATAGTACCCCTGCAAAGAACTCATGGCTTGAGAGACCTTCTGTTGTGAAGGATTCAGCCTCAAGGATTGGAATGAATCAAAGAGATCAGAATGCCTTCGATGAGGAAGGGTACGCTCTGAGCTGCAAAATACATTCCACATTTAATGCCAAAGAGAATCTCAAAGGAAAAAACAAGGAAAGAAAAATAAAAGCACTTTACTTGACAAGGAAAACTAGTGATAAACCACGAAAATGCTCTCGCTGTTTCACAAGCTTGTACAAAGTGCAAAACTCCTTAAAATTGAAAGACCATCTAGATGGATGAAATTTACAGCAAAAGGAATACAACTGTCGATCATTCATTCTCATGTGCATTTGTTCCAAAATGCCAAAAAACATATACATGTAGACTTCAAAGGACTTCATTTAGTGCATGGCATGAGGCATCCCGTTAAAACTAGACATTACCAGGTAAAAGGTATCACCCATTTGACTTTGATGCAGTCAAAGGGAGTGGGAATTCATAGAAGTTTCTATTTGACAATTAGATTTGACATTTTTTATATCCATTGTGAATATGTGACAACAGAAGCCGTTGCAATATCCACAGAGCAAGTTCAACATATAAACCCCAGTTCTTTGTTTTCTTTGCCAACGTGCAATAAAAATAGAAGCAAGGCCAACTTGAAAAAAGCAGCAGCTGAGAATGCAAACAAGCACAAATATGTGTACCCAGAAGCAGCAGAGCCATTTGACAAGCAAGGGGAGGGAGGATGGCGACCGGGTAGGGGAATATGAAGCGACTTGAGTGCGAACATTTGGAGATCGTTAACCAGACCATTCATCTTCTTTATATCAGACACCTAAACAAAAGCAGGGGGAATTGTAAATAATAACAATAATAAATAAATAAAAATTCAATGGCCTTGGTGTCTAATAATAAAAACAACTGGAGCCAAGCAAAGAAGAATTGCAGGCAGATGGCATTCAAACACCAAATAACCTCAAGTGATTCACAATGTATTTGGTCTTGATCAGACAAGACAACAATAGCATCCAGCATATGTCATTGTATGTTACGTTTTGTGATCAGGTGTATAAATAAGTTTTTGCCCATTCGATCAATAAAAGGCCCCAAGGACAAGCAGTCACAATACTAAATAATCCAAACAAAACAGGCAAAGAAGTAACACAGAGACAGAGAGAGAGAGAGAGAGAGAGAGAGAGAGAGAGAGAGAGAGAGAGAGAGAGAGATTGACTTATTATTTAAATCAATATAGCGAGAGAAGCAAATATATATATAGATAGATAGATAGATAGACACACATGCACACATATAAATGCACAACGGGAAGTGGATCATAGACCGTACGACGATATGAAGAAAAATTTATAAAGAACAAGAAAATCAATGGGGTGGATAGAAACATATATACCTCAACGCCGTACTTGATGGCGACACCGGCAAGAGTGTCGAATTTGGAAACAGGGTGTGCGATGAAGCCTCTACTATGATTGTTGTTGCTGTGTTTATAAGGGGGTGATAAAGACGCAGTTAATATCGACGATGATGCAGTTGCATTGGGAGGAGGAGGAGGAGGAGGGGTTTTGTCTTCTTCTCCTTCTTCTTCTTCTTCTTCTACTACTACTACTACGTCGTCGTCGTTTTTTCCATTAAAACTGAAATCACGAGAAGAAGATCCATCGGAAGGGCGACTGTAATCGTAATAATGATAGACACGGTGGGGATGACGATGATAACCATTAGAATCGGGAGGCATCGTTATCGTCATCTTTTCCTTCTCGCTCTGCATCATCATCATCAAATAAAATAACTTGAACCCAAAGGCCCAAGATCAGATCTCAGATCAAGAATCTAAATCACAATCAAGAAGAGGGAGAGTGGGCTGAGAGAAACAAAGAATAGAAATGAAAACGATATGGGAAAGATTGAGGAAATAATGCTGTGCCTGTGTTAATGGTCGGCGCTGGCATGGAGAGGGGTTTTCATTTTTTTTATTATTATTATTTTTTTTTTAGAGTTTTTTTTTTTTTTTTACTTTTGTATAAAAAAAATTGTTTATTTTAAAAAATAAAAAGAAAAAGAAAAGGCAAAATTCTATTGTATATTCCGTTGTTGGAGTGAATCTGTTTCCCAGTCCTTGTTTTTCGGTAGGAAGAGTAATGAGATTGGCGCCTCAGCCACCCCCCCCCCCCTCGCCGCCGCCGCCACCACCACTCCTCTCTCTCTCTCTCTCTCTCTCTCTCTCTCTCTCTCTCTCTCTCTCTCTCTCTCCTGTTTCAATTTCACTTGTAACCTCATGCCATGCCTTCCCCACTCCCCTCGCATGAAGAGCGTTACAAATATCTATTTACGGCACATTCAACCAATCTAATGCCATAAATGCCTAATACCAACAAGGCTCTACTAATAATATATATTATTAGCTGATTATGTTTTATAGGTCAACGGCGATCCCCCACACCCACCACCTTCCCCCCCCCCCCCCCAACCCCAACGAGTAAACTTACCTGCCTAAATTATACATAAATGTCCCAGATCTCTAGCCAATCAAATTTGCTTTCTACAATTGCCTTCTTCTTCCTTCCTTCCTTTCTTCTTTTTTCGAGATTCATAATTTGCATAATTATTATACTGCTTTTCCTAATTTTCCTTAGGTTTGCCCAGGATAATCTAAAATAGACACCACTTTTCGTGGACTACACAATTTATCGTTTTGGGGGGGGGGGGAGCTTCCAGCTAGCGGAAAGAACTCATTTTTTCAAACCCCGTCATCCTCGGTGCATAGTCCGTCAGCTAAGTTGCGCTTGCCACTTTCTTGCCCCAACCGGCTATCAATCTCGCCGGTAATGGAGGAGGGAAATGTGTTCCGAGAATGGTAAGACATTCCTCGCGCCTCCCGCGGGATATATGCTTTCACACACAAAATGTGCCTAAACATCTTACAAACGAGACAATACCCATTTTATCTCTTTCCTAATTCCTCGAATTGCAAGTTACAGTTCGATGCAATATTCAATTTGAAGGACATTGTCTCAGGGGGCATTCGAGTCAACTCCCTTGTTTTAACCAACTCTTGCGTTATTGTTTTATGGTTTTCTGATACGGTGAACGACCACTTCCTTTGAACAAATTCTGGCAACCAAGAACAAACAATTGCGCGGAAATTGGGAATTACACACCACTAAGCACATTAAGCTTTTGTTTCCATGTTTAGAGAGCCAAATGCACGACATCCTGCAGCCTCGCAAATTCTGCAAAGTTGATATCACCGGTTGAGATGCATCTTCCCCATGTTATGGCTGGGCCAAAATCCACAATTGTTTCCTAACTCATTCACTCGCACGCTTATACAGGCTCCCCCTCCACCCGATTTTATAAACAAATGGAAGGACCCCCATAACATGACGTTACAAATTACATCCAGAGGAGGGAACGAAGAACTACCCTACCATATACGGCAGCAAAGCTATCCAAGATACCGAAGCAAAACCCCATCATTTCCTAGCACAAATCCCTTTCCACCATTGATAAACCTGAAACAGAAATCATCAGTACCAGTGCCTTGTAAAAACATTGTCTCGCCAAGTATTGGGCGGTTATTATTGCTTTTGTGTTTGGTGGACAGACTGATCCATAAAGAAATCCTGCAACTTCCAAACATTTTCTTAGCATTTTCTCCGTATGCTTAATCATCTGACTTTCCTATCTTCTCCTGTTAAGAACTTGTCGGTCAAACAAGGACATAAAAATTAGCCATATAGCTCTCACTACAATCACTCACTTCACTGAGTAGAGATTTGCAGCAATATTGTCAGCTGCTTTATCACGGCTCCAAGTCTTGCCACCATTTGTTGTTCTCAACAGAACCCCACTGCCCCCTACTGCCCAGGCTTCTTCCTGCACAAGAAACCATCTAAGAGCATAAAACATAGAAACTAAGACAAAGGGGCCATATTAAATTTTGAAGCTCACTAGAATGTGCACTCATAATCCAAAAGGAGAGTGTATACAAAACTGGTCAACCATTAAATCAGAAGACCAACCATGACCTACTGGCTATCAGAAAAGCCAATCAAGAGACCAAAGGCTGATTGGCTTCATTTCCAGTTTAGTGAATCAATCACACACGTCCAACTCCCCACTCTTAACAGGTGTCAAAAAGTCAGCTTCCATCACTTCAGCAATGCAGCTATGAATGTGGCAAGCCTCCCTTAATATAAATCAAGTGAAGATCTGCTAGATTGGACCTCTTGCCCAAGTTAAATGCTGCTTCTTTCCAATCTTATCGATTCTACATAAAAGTATTCACTTTTTTATGCTAAAGTAGTTGATCGAGTTCAATATATGATCTATTCTTGGATCTTACCTGACAAATTAAGCTTTTGAATTAAATACTTTCTTGACACAGTATCAAAACTTTCATGACAAGACCTCAACCATTTGACATTGCTATTTCTTGACTATCAAACTCCCATTTGGCATTTTACAGTGGTAATCTAGTATGGGAGAAATGAAAAAAAGAAATTAAAACGGACTAAAAAGGGTTTGCAGTGATGCAGCTAAAGCAAATGTAGAAAGCAATTTCATGTTGGCGAAAGAAATGGAAACAATTAGGAGACATTTGTATAAATGACATTGATTTCTCCTAGGGAAATCGGCATAGAATCACTGTCAAAAGAAGAGAGCTAAAAATATCATCTTTATTATATGCACATATGTTCTTGGTTGTTAGACCGAATTTTATTAATACGTAAAGGTTATTGAGAATTTGAGCCTGATGCGAGAATTATTGGTGAGTGGTGTAGAAAGAATTTGTGCCTCGGTGACCAAGCCTCAAGGGAGGTGGTGAAGGCACCAACAATATGGCCTAGGTGTGCCTTATGCCTGAGACATACCTCTCAATAACTAAGCCTGCTCAATTGCATTTGTTGATCGTTGTTAATTATCCAGATAGACTTACTTGCCTTGGATATCATGTACAAAACATGAAAAGGCTGCTTTTGTGTCAATGGCCCACGAAGCATAATTGCTTTGCAAATGAAAACAAAAGCAAAGTCAATGTATGGTGGTTTCTTCTTATAGGGAACTAGTATACAAATGTTTTGTCATCAAAATGATGTAACAGATGCTTTCTAATCTATACCACACAGTTCTTATGTCACCACCACACGTCAAGGCCATTAATCCACCGAAACTATTGTGAGGGAGAAATGAATTATCATCGCCAAATAAGACATTCAAGGGCCATATTCATGTCAAAACCTTTTACCTCTGAACGATACCCCACATCAAGGATCCCAAAGCCCCTACTTTGCACTGGAACTTCCTCAAATTCCTCTGTTATCTGCAAGGTTAAAGAAGTTTGCACTTCAATGCTTCAGAAGAATAAAATATCAAGCAGATACCAAGTATAATAATGGAAATAGACAAGGGGCTGCGGTTGACAGAATATAAGTATGCACCAGTGCATATCCATGTATATGTGTATGTATTTTTTTTTTTTTTGTGCATAAAATCAGTTTATACTGTAGGAAAAACAAACATACAAGAAGAAATCAAATTCAAATAAATAAATGAATAACAAGAAAACTAAAATTCCAGGGTAAAGGTGAAAACAAAATTCTAGGAGCAACGTTCACACAACATCTCAATGTCCTATTATATCTTGAAAATGCATTTACACATGAAGACACCCCATTCTGTGCAGAAGTTTATATGCACATTAGATAACAATGACAACTATCTAAAGTAGTCTACCAAAACTGTTTCAAACTGTAAGAAACAATGGCACCCAGCAGAAATTAACATTTTTGCTCTATGGAACATGCGAGAGCAAATAGGGTTTTAAGAACAACTATCTTGCTAGATTTGCTACTACTGATTAACACACTATATTATTTTAGCCTTACTATACGGGTATATACAATGCATATAGTGGCTATTTTGGCTGAGATTTTAATTTTGGATTTGTCATAAAATATTGGTCTAGAGAAACAAGAGCTCTTTATCCTGAAAGCAATTCAATTTTATTACAGGCGTGAACTGCAGGTAATTTTTTGTCATTATGTCAAATATTTGGATAAAAGGACTTATTGTCATGTTTACTTACTCCTGTGCCTTTGCTGAGATAAAGTCCCCCTCCACGAACAAGAAGCCAAAGACCACCATCTGCCCTCCATCCCATGTTCTGAATTCTTCTTGCAACTGCTCTATTATGTGGCTGCCAGAATGCCTGCAGATAGTATGAATTAATGAATCACTGTTAAGATATATGCAAGTCTTTGACAGAAGACAACAAATGAGCCAAATATACTGCTGATATATGAAGCTCTTTACAGAGGTAAATATTATACAATAAAAAAAGTCAAATATAAGATCACCTTATCCAAAAACAGGGAAGGCAATACAAGGAGAAGAGAAAAGGCAAACAAATAAATTGAACAGATGAAAGCAACAAAATGCAGGTATTAAGAGTTTCTACAGTGTACATTAATGTAATTTAAAAGTAGAACACTTAGATGTCTGCATTAGTAATATCTAATATCTAATATACAAGATTTATTTCACCATAAGTAAAAACAGGAGACAGTGAAAACCTTGCTGATGGTTTCATGAACTATGGCCAATTTGCTGCACCACCATCTTTTTTTCAAAGGGCCACCACATTTTTAATGCATTAAAAAGGATCACTTGGTCCAAAACCAGATGATCAAAACTTAGTGCAAACATGAAGCAGAGGATACTTCCTGCATATATAGCCAAAAGAAGTACCAATAAGAATAATGGACGCCGACAGAGAAGCTACCTCACCTGGCCAGGTTCCCATGTCAGATAAAAGTTTCCACGGCTTGAGACGGCAACATATCTTCCATCTGGTGAGCGATTCACAGTATTAAATGTTCCTGTGTAATAGCTTGCACCACTAATGCCACTAGAAACTGTTCTGCAAAAGCAATGAATGCACATCAATATCTTGCCTGATTGAAGACCACAGCCTTTTGAAGTATAAAATTTTCCATTACTGCAGAAAGTAATCAACTTCTGGATGATTATGTCTGAACTGAATTCTTTCTGGTAGAGAACCATTTTAGACCAATGCAACAAGAAAAGAAATAGAAGAAACTAGCTCCCCATATGGACCCTAAATTAGTTTTCAAACCAATTGTAACACAGTCAAACTTAATTTAGATGGAACAGCTCAGCTTAATTTGAAAGCAAACATAATATATAACTCCTAGAAGAAAAGGAAATACTCTTTAAAATTTCATAAGAAGAAGCAAAAAAATAATATTAATTAATTAATTAATTAAAATAAAGATAAAATTTTCAGATGTAACATAAAATGCATGTAAGCAACCAGAAAAGAATAGCAAGCTCATAAGAGAAATGTCAATAGTCAGGTTTCTTAGCAAACTCAAATGTTTTCCTACAGCAAAGCATAGCCATATAAAGCATTTCTCCAATAGCAAATAGATTAGCATTTAGCAGAGAAGAAACTACCTATTAAGTGTTGCTGACACAGTCTCCTGGACTGCAGCCCTCCAGTTTAATCCTCTATTTGAGGTAACATAAATTGCTCCTTGGTCAGTCACCATTTCTGCACTTTTTTCTCCAGTTGCCTTAATATATACCTGCAGAAGTTACAGCATTTATTAGCTACTTGGCTCTTCCTACATCTGCAACAACCATAAAAGAGGTCTTAATTGTCTGTGAGGCACAAAAAGGGACCCAGATTATTACCTGAGACTAGACATAAAAATTTGGACCAATAACATTGCTAATGTGTTTCTAACACTAACTAGTAGGTTTTACACTGAGAAAGTCAAACCTCAAATGTCAAAAAATCCAAGCACATAATGAGCAGTTACTTTCCCTCTTCTGAAAAGGTAAAAATAAGGAGAAGAATATACTCTCTAAAAGGCCCTTATTCTAAAAGCTTCTCTTCTCTTTGACGTACATTTAGAGCAAAGCACACTAATAAATATCATATTTCAAACCTTCAATTTGCATACATCAGGCATTAAAAAAAAAAAAAAAAAAAAAAGCTACCATATCTCCAGGAAGCTGAGCACTTAGTGGTATCCTCTCCCAGCTTTCCCCAGCATCTGAGGTGTACAACAAAATTGCAGGCTTTCCAACAATCCAACCTTCCTTCCCTTTGAAGCTAATGGAATTAAATCTATAATTGAAATCTTCTTCTTCAGCTGAGGGTATTGAACGAGGAATCCATGTGTTTCCACCATCTTTTGTCTCCAAAATTGTTTGCCTAGTCCCCAGCAGAAAACCTACAAAAATTTGAGTTACAAACTCAGATTTTGGGCTTTTGTCAGTTCACAAAGAAGAATAGCAAGCATAAAAATCAGAGATAATATGTGTGTGTGTGTGTGCAGGCACTCAAAAATATGTAAATCCTTAGCAAAAAGCCTTAAGCTGCTCAATCGAGGGTGTGCTTGGGTAGCTATAGGTTGTTCATTCTAATATAGTATACCTGCAGAATGATCCCACAAAGGAAGTTCACTAAGACATGGCTACATCTAAGAAACATTAAAGAAGGCTATGCATTGATTTAACGGAAATTAATAAAAGTCCAAAGCATAAGGTAAAGTGATACAATTGTTTATGTTGAAGCATGGGAAATGCAAGTAAATGGATCATGCAATCATGGATTAGATAAGTTGAAGGGGCAATGATCCCCTTCTGAGCAGACTTTGGAAGAGCTACTTTCAGTTCACACCTTTAGCAGCTGTTGCCTTTGGATTTTCATGGAATTCTGGCAGCCCAAGAAGCAAAAGCCTCCTAAGAGGGTGCCTGTTAATATCCAAAATAGAGTTGAAATCTGGCCTATCTAGTTAATTTCATCTTGCTTTGTTGTTAAGAAAGGCTCAAGTATTGAAATGCTTCCTGACAGTAAAGTTGGCTAAAACTGCATTCTTGACACCTTTGCCTAATGCCCCTATAATGCCACTGACTTTAGTAACTGACTCAATGACTACTTGTTTGAGAAGTTTCAGCTAAAAGCAACTCTTTCAAAGTCTGCAGGAGCATGCCATGCATCTGGCCCATCATATTCATCCATCCTAACAGTATATCCCAAAGCCAAATCAGATCTTTGGAGCATACAGAAAGTGGTCTCTAGACTTCCCTGAATCATCTTAGTAAATCATAATTTAGTTCGAAAAGCCCACTGACGTGAAGGCTCTGACATTTTCAAAAGGCCAATCCAACTTGCATACATAGAGTGAAAAAAAAAAAACAGCATTTCTTGGTTTCAACACAGAAATTTGATGTGGGTTAGAAGTGCTCACTCCGGACTCTTCATATTTTCTCAAGAAGCTCCATGGTTCATTAATATGGAATTCCAAAAGGGACCTTTTCATGCTTAACAGAAATCAGTTTCTTTATCCCAGTCCTCTCTAGTCATAAATGACCTAGATAGCCACACTATAAGGACGATAAATATTTCTATAGTCAATAAAATACAAATTTTCACCATTTTCACTTATAAATGTTCTCTCAATTCCTTAACCCAAAATGATTCAGTTGAAGAATGCAGCTGCAGAACCACAAAATGGGCACATCCACAATAAAGTTTACAAGCAAAGTATTGGCTTCTCAGATTTAATTTTTGCAAAAGAAGAATTAAGTAAAAGATGCATGTTCAATGCTTAACTAACTGTCTACTATGCACTCAAATGGACATTCTACCATGCACTCAAATGGACATTTTTTATCCTTGACATTAAATTTTGAGAACCCAAAAAAAAAAAAAAAATCAATAAGCAGCTTTTAAACTCCATACACCGGAGCACATAAAATTCAGATGATGCCTGCTTTAATGTTTTCCTCTCCATGCAAGTGTAAAAGTTTCCATAAGAAACTCTCGGTTTGATGTACTTCTTTTATGACGCTTTCAAAGTCCCTGAAATAGGAGTAGAGTAACACACAATGTATTACGCAAACTTATACAGTTCTCCTTCTTCTCTTCCTTGGAAGGGGCCCATGTTTGGTAAGTTGCGATTAAAGTTATAATCCAGAGTGTAATTATTTCTCAATTAGTGAAATTCGGTGTAAGTCATCGTTCAGCTTGTCATGCAACACCTCAAACAATTGCAACCATGGCAGTACAAAGAAATAGCGATAGAATAGAAGATTAAAAGGTTTACAAGCAAGTCCCCCCGGGGGAAAGAAACGCACGGCCTAATTGCCTGGCGCTTTAATACTACCACTAGTCTGATTGTCGAGCGGATTGCATTCCAATTGGATTATACATACATCTTCACGAAAAACAAACTCCTTTGTACTGCCTTCATTTTGACGCTACCAAGCAAAAAGAAGATGACGAAGAATAAATAGTGAGTGGTCCACAAAATACTACAGAGCGGACAAACGATCGAGGACACGGATTATTATGAACAAGAGAAGACAATCAAGTAGTCAAGAAATCATTATCATATCATGCCATACGGCCGGAATCAGCCAGAGGGGGGCAGCAGAGAGAAAAGCAACAAAGGAACAGACCGTGGTTCAAATCGTCTGGTACAAAGGCGATGTCGAGAAGGACTATGCCAGGGTCGATAGAGAGGTACTCGCTCCCACTCCGAAAGGGGCACTTCGTCCGCGGCCTTGGCCGGTGGTGGCTGCCGCTGGTTTATTAAAGCTGCTAGACCCAGTGGTGCTGAAATTAATGCGGCCGTTTGGGACACAAACTTCCTACGATTCAGCTGCTGCTCTGGTGGCGGATGTTGTTGACGTACGCCTCTGGCTCCGGGTAATAAACGACGAAAACGACGGAGCTGCTGTTGCTGGTGGTGGTGGTGGGTGTAGGCGATGCGTCTCTGAAGACAAGAAGAAGAAGAAGAAGAAGAAGAAGAAGAAGAAGAGGGAGGGATGGCTGCGAATGTAGTACATGTACAGTTCACAGATGCCATCACCTCTCTCTCTCTCTATCTCTATCTATCCGTCTGTCGAATGGGAATGGATACTAATAATAAAAGTTCTCCCCCACCCAACCGTGCCCTCGTGGCCAGTGGTTACTGGCCAGCACGAGCGGGTACGCGGCCAATTTCCAGCGTCTCACAATAACAATCTCCCCTTTATTCCAAAAGAAAAGAAAAGAAAATAATCACCTGCCCTTCATATGAATAATAAAGCAACCAGCTTACTTTAACCCTATAAAGTGCGAGATTATTTATAAAGTACAGCTTGTGTTATTTTTAAAATTTATAATATTAAAATATTAAAAAAAAATTGTTTATATTTTATATTGCAAAATTCAAGAACTAAAATATGAACAGTATATATATATATATATCAAAACATCTTTTTTGGATTAAATTTAAGGAACAGTGGTTGATTAAAATTGAAATTACATAGTGATTTATCAAGGACTCTTTTATTATTAAAATAAAATAATTATTAAATATGACAAATTTACAAAAGAGTCTATAACAGAAATTATTCTTGAGCCAAAATCTTTGGTATTTGAATGCTTAAATATAACAAATGCAAAATAAGAAAATAATAATAATAATGCACAAATCACTTTAATCTTATTATAATTTTAGGTTAAACAGTTCTTATATGTTACTAATCAAATTTTATGTTGTTAATTTACTTAATTATTATCAATTCATTCTGGTTTGCTTTAATAAAAAAATTTATAATGTATCCTTTAAATTTAATATTTAATTCCTTAATTTTTAAATAGTATTAAGATTTTCAACATCTCTTCTCTCGTATCATAAAAATAGGTATATTTAAGTTAAATTATTATTCATTTGCTAAGATTGAGAAAAAAAAAAACCCTCAAAATTTTCCTTTAATCATGTTTTTGTTAAAAAATTCACCTATTTTTTTAAAAAAGAAAAATACCACTCTTAAATTTTCTTTATTATTTTGTTGGAAAATAAAAAAAAGGTAAAAAAAACCCCTAAAATTACATTTTATTCTTTTTAAATACTTATAATTTCATTTTTTTTATTTTCCTAAAAAATATATTTTCTTTTCTATTAAAAAACTTATTAGACTTTGAGTTAAACAAAAGTAGTTCTCCTAATTTATACCTACCTAAGATTATAATTTGAAATTTTAAGAATATAAGTTTAAACTCTCAACCATTTTAAAAATAAAATAAAAAATACATATAATTTAAGTAATTTTTATTTTCTTAAAAAACCTATTAAAATAAATTTAATTTTACTAACCATTTTTTCATAAATCTAAAATGCTATAAAAGTAAACTTAGTTTAAACTGGTTCAATTAATTTTAAAATTTTAAATTATTTACTTTAACATTTTTATTAAATATTAAAGATTTGTACAATACACAAATTTAAATTTAATGTACATTGGTATTATTAAAATTTAGATAAAACAATAACATGCTTATTTGACAATTAATTATTTTTAAGAATATTTTTACTTTTTTGATACGCTTTTTTTGTAATATTTGATATTATATTAGTAATTAATATGTAACATTTTTTAATATTTTAATATAATTAAAATTTTAAAATATATCTAATTTACTTAATTATGATTTAATATATTTTAAAAAATTTTAAAATTTATATTAATTGTCATCTTTATATATCAAAATTTTATCCAATATAAATGCTTATAATTAATAAAAATAGAATATAAAATATATTTTAAAAAAATCTTAAATTTCTTTTTCTATTGTTTTAAAAAAATAATATATATATATATATATATCTTCTTAAAAATACTCATAATTTAAATGAAATATAAGTAAAAATCTATTTTTTAATAAATATATTCAACTCTACAATTGATCAATCTAATATCAAAATATATTAGCATTGTCTAATTTTGAAAAATAGCTTGTAAAACACTTATATTATAACATTTACTTAATTTTATAAATATTTAAGTATTTAATTTAAATTATAGTATTTTTAGTAGACTTTCATTCTTTGTAGTATTTAACACTAACATAATAATTAGTCTATAATTTGCTTTGGTTTTCTTTCTTTGATTTTGGAAATTGCCTGAAGATTTCCCCTAGGCAACGGTGGTTCAGCATTTCAAGAATCATTTCTGGTGAGGAGGTCCTTTTTTGTTTTTTTATAATTTTTTTCAAACACTTGGTCAATGATGACTTTTATTTTTATTAATTGTTGGGAGGAGTTCCCTTTTAATTTTATAAAACAGGATCTCCAAAACTAAAACTTTTAGTGTAACCTACCTAGAACATCATTTATATCCGAAGTCTGTCATCTCATTGCAGTTAAGTTTATGCACTCTGTAATGGGCTCTTAGAAGGCAGGTTATACCTTATAGTTGTATTAACTTGTTGACTTTTAACAGTTCTTTGATGAGCCACTTTTAGCCTATAATTTTTGGATTGGCATGTGTTGGAAATCACATCAAATCAAGGATAAAGCTTCAGTTTGTGTAGTTTTATTGTAGTACACTACATCATCAGGGGTTACATTGGCTTGGGATGGCAAGGCAATGGAATGGACTGGTTATCACATTGCAAGTGTGCTCTGCTTAGTGCTTGTTTCATGTTCTCTCTTGAATAATCATATTGCTAGTTAATACTCCCAACCCCCCCCTCCCAAAAAAAAAAAAAGATGAAAAGAAAAAATGCGACCAATGAGTACAAGTCAGAATGTCTGACCATGCAGGTCATTGTTATTTCTTGGTATGAGATGGAAAAAGTTAATATGACCTGCACTGTTTTTTCCAACGAAACTAAGCACTTTTTTCTCATTAGAAGGGCTCAGTACTACACTTTGACTTCAATGATGGGAATAACCTCTACACTCTGGCACTCCAGTGAACAACAGTTCTGCCCCTTACTATCTATATTTTTATAATAGTGGGCGATCCATCAGCAGTTGCATTATTAACTTAATGTTATGTTCATTAGTTATTTGTTTTACAGGTTGGTTCAATTGCTGCTGGTGGGCGTTATGACAACCTTATAGGAATGTTTGGCACGAAGCAGGTTCCAGCTGTTGGAGTTAGTCTTGGCATCGAACGTGTGTTTACCATAATGGAGCAACTTCAGAAGGATCAAAAGCAAACAGCCCGTCCGACTGAAACACAGGTTCTGTTGAGCATTTTGGGGGATAAAAGTAAACTCCGTCTAGCTGCGGAGGTTGTTAGCGAACTTTGGAATGCCAGATTGAAAGCAGAATATGTTGTCAGCACAAGAATCAGCAAGCACATTGATCGTGCCAGAGAGTCGAGAATCCCATGGATGGTGCTTGTGGGTGACAAGGAGATGGAAAAAGGGATTGTAAAAATAAAAAACATAGAGACAACAATTGAGGAAGAGGTCCCCAGAACCATGCTTGTTGAGGAGCTCCGGCGACGATTAAACCAGTGAAAATCATATCTGGATACTCTAAACTTGTAAGGGCATGTTATACGCATGAAAGGTGATTTTGATTCTGCTGCATGAAGTGGAGTTTTAGTACGTGATTTATGTCAATTTTAGGTTGGCCATCTGAGTCTACCAAACGCTCATTAAAGTTGTCCACATGTAACCAATCATGTCCTATTGAGAACTAAGGACTTCCGTTTTAAACCAAACATGCCCCATATAACAATGGCTATTTGGGAAGTAAATCCAGTGTTGAAATTTGATGTGAGTCCATATAAAAAAAAAGGGTTAAAACAATAAATAAAGATTTTACCGATATAAGTAAATCCTATTTTGAGTAGGAATTCCAAATTCCATTGCTGATTAGGATGTCATTCAAAATTCTATCCATACCCTGCGTCCCGCTCTATAAGTAATCTTGGTCTCCACACTTTTTCTTTGCCTGGAGAAGTTGTCGTTGTGATTTTGTTGTGTTTACTTATTGCTAACAAGATGAAGAAATTGTTATTGAACCGCGTGCTGCCCACGAACACAGTCAAAACAAATGAAGAAGTCGTTGCTGTTGCTAAGCCTGCCAGTGCAAAGGACAATGGCTGCTGTTCCCACAAGTCTTTGGAACAGTTGATGAGACAGCCGAATACAGAGAAGGATTTCATTGACGATGGATAATCTACGTTTTCTCAAAAGGAGGATATATCAGCACAATGGCGAGAGTTTTCTAGTTCGTGTAACTGGGAAGGCGTTCTAGACCCTCTGCCTTCGTGGCTTCGACCAGAAATTCTCAAATATGGGGAATTTGCCCAAGCAACTTACGATTCCTTTGATTTTGATCCTTTGTCTGAATACTGCGGAAGCTACCGGTATAACAAGAGCAAGCTTTTTCAAGAATTAGCCCTTACTCATCATGGTTATGAGGTGACTAAGTACTTTTATGCAATGTCTCATGTCCACCTGCCTAAATGGCTCAAGAGGTCTAGTCCTACTTTGAGCAAAGACTCCAATTGGATGGGTTACATTGCAGTCAGCAATGAAAATGAATCCGGAAGGATTGGGCGAAGAGACATAGTTATAGCTTGGCGAGGTACTGTGGCACCGTCAGAGTGGCTGTCCAATGTCAAGGCCTTTAAGGAGCCTATTGATGACAGCTATGATGTTAGGGTTGAGTGTGGATTTCTTAGCATGTACAAGTCAAGGGGTGCGCTTACTAGGTATAACAAGCTGAGTGCCTCTGAACAAGTTATGCAAGAAGTTGTAAGACTAGTCAACTTCTATTTGGAGCAAGGTGATCGTGAGGTTAGCTTGACAGTCACAGGTCACAGTTTAGGGGGTGCATTAGCACTCCTAAATGCTTACGAGGCAGCTACTTACATTCCTGATCTTCGAATCAATGTCGTTACTTTTGGCGCACCAAGGATTGGGAACTTGCCCTTCAAGCGAAGGCTCGACGAACTAAGAGTTAAAACCTTATGAGTCGTTATCAAGCAAGATATAGTGCCAAAATTACCAGGCATTTTCAGTGAGGAGATTCTCAAGACTTTTGGCACAATCACTGGAAGGTTCTTGTCGACTTACAGACATGTAGGAGCCGTATTGAAGCTCGATCTGTCTGCATCACCCTTTTTGAAGCGTAAAGCTAACCTGAGAGCATGTCATAATTTAGAGATATACCTCCATCTCCTGAATGGATATGTGGGGAAGAAAGCAAAGTTCCAATAGAGTGCTAGAAGAGATCTGGCATTGGTGAACAAAAGTTGTGATATGCTGATAGAGGAGTTAAAAATACCAAAGTATTGGTACTTCTCGCAATTTAAGGGGCTCGTCGTGAATAAATATGGTAGATGGATTAAACCAAGTAGAGAGCCTGAAGACGTTCCTTCTCCATTTGGTGCTGAGTTATCTCCCCTCTGTCTCTATTTCTGTGTATCTAATTGTCTATAAACATTGTTTTTTGAATATTTATATTCCGCTCTTTCGGTTTTGAAAAAGTCATATCTATTTTGATTCGTTTATGAATACTTGTAGTCCAGCCTTTAGACCTATTACCCCTTTAAACCTATAAGATACAAACTAACAACTACACAATAAGTGTATCAACGGATTTGGCCTCATCGTAGTATTAACATATGCCCAAGTTGCCAATAGTGACAAATAGTTTTTCTAGCAAAGTTCTGTGATTATGACAGCAGCAACACAGCCTGCCATAAGTCCACACTCGAGTTGCCATAGCTCTCTTATAGATTTCCTTTTACAAATGCATCGCATACTTGGAGACCATATCTGGAGACCGAAAATCTCTTTTATTTTCAACACCAAGTCTCCCACACACTTGCTTATGGAAAAGTCGAATAGACAAAAGCTTTAAAGCCACAGCATGAATAAAGTCAAACGAGTCAAAACAACAAGATGTTGAGCTATACGAGAGTTATACCTAAAACGGAAAAGAATGGTAAAAAATAATCCATGCCAACTCAAGTTAGATTGAGATTAATGCTTAGTTAGTCATTGAGAAGTAAGACACAAAATCAAACTACAAGGACCACAACTAACGAACATAATATAAAGATAGAAATGCTACTAACTTTCTTAAAAGGAAATTCTATAATATCTTCACCGTATTGCATAAAATGTACCACACAAGTAAAAGTTAAAACTCATCGTGATAGGGAAAAAAGTCTTACAGGATCAGAACAATGGGAGGAGAGGTAACCTACAGGATCTAGCTTACCAAGGTAGAGAGTCAGCAATCAAGCAAACTAGGAAAAGGAAAAGAGGCATATAGAAAGACAGACAAAAAGTAGAGAGTAGAGGCAAATTCTTAAGGATGAAACTTCCTTGTGATGGGAACAAAATTACATGATCAGGAAAATAAGCATTCAAACATCTACAGTAATAATTAAAAAAGAAAATTTCAGAGGAAAGAGAAAGAACTTTATTTCAAATTCAAAGGCATTAGAATTGACAAAGGAAATATAAGAACCAACGCATACCTCCATAAAGATAGCTCCTTCAGTTCCTTTAGCGTCAACTGTGTCATAAATCTGATGCTTAATAGCAAGTTCTACCAGCTGATCATTTTGTTGAGACCTCTTTCCACACTTGATCACTTGTTCAAAATTCTCCGTAGAAAATTCTTTCAACAGGAGCAGGCAGCGCACAACCTGCCAAAGCATAAGCATCACAACTGAAAATCAGAACGATAACTTTCTGACAAGCAACAAGATAGAAACACTTCCCATAACCTAATTACACACCTTTTCATTTACTTTTGCTTCAAATTCGTCAACAATGTGAGCCTCTTTCAACCTATTACATATCTAAGTACAAATCATGCAGTAAGCATTAGAAAAAAGAACACAGGTTCCCAACAGAGCTGCATTCAAACACCAACATAGGACTTACAATGCTCCAAGATTTGTGTCCAGTAGGTCTGTTACCCCTATAGCCTAGATCATTCTTGATGTCTGATATAACAGGCAACTTAAATTTGAAATGCCAGCAAACAAAAAGAAGTGATATTGAGGATGTTAATGCTCTTATTTAGATTTTCACTACATGACATAGCATCCAAACTCTGTCCAACTGAACTTACAAATAGGCTCGTCCTAAGACAACACGTCACACAACAAAATGCATAATGACAGTTAGTAAAAAAATTGTCTTCCTAAACTGTTACTACCCGTGGCGTTATTCAGTCAAAACATTCACCTTGTCATTGGCTTGTTCAAGCTTATCACAAATAGCTGTCATAGCTGGTGCAAAATCTCTCACATGCAAACCATCTCCATCTTCGGTCGTGTCCCCATATTGTACACCATCTGCACACTTTTCAATCTCAAACCTCTGTTGAACACCCAAATGCTTTGCATAGCTGGTAGTCACAGTCGAACCATTCTCGGCTTCTTTGGACTTCTTCAGAACCACAGGTTGTCTCACAATCAACCCGCAGCATTCAAGGGTCCTCAATACGTAATACAAGTTGTTTCCTTCAATACCAACATCTTTCCCCAGTTGACTCTGCGTAATTCCACTGGTCCTGTAGACCGTAGTTCACTAACTCAAAACCCGAACACATGCAGTTTTGTGCGTGCCCGCGTATTAGGAGGAATGGAACCTCGCAGCAAGGAGGCGGTCGAGAGCGCGGCGATCACGGTCAGACAAATTTGGAGGAAGAAGTATCCTAGAGGCCGACAAAACAATCCCTAAGATGTTAGGGAGCGGTAATCTTCAAGCCAAGCTTTTCCGCGTCATCGAAACGCTGGATTCTGACGTCTTCGCGGCTCGACGACGTGTCTTCTCCGGCAATGGTAAACTGGAGGGAAGGGATTGACCGGAGATTGGACCAGAGCGAGGCTTTGGCAGCGACAGTGGGTGTAGGGGTCAGAGTCGAAAATACAGAGGAGAGTGAGATGTCGCGGGGCCCACTGCAGCAAATTTCTTCCAGCGATGAAGAGATAAGAGCCTCCCTGGATGCATGTGGAGGAGGAGGAGGAGGACGACGCGTTGGGCTAGGGAGAAAACCCTTTTTTTTTTTCGGGAAAATTTTTCTTTTTGAAGATAATCTATATATAAGATCACTTATAGCAAACAAAATTTCTTTTCTTCTTTTATTAGTCATTTTCTCATAAGTTATATTGTATTTTTTTAATTTCTATAACTCATGATTAAAAAAATAAAAGAATAAATAAAATTTGAAATTATGTGTCTCTTATCTTTAAAAAAATTAAAAAATATATAAAAAATTGATATCATGATTCTTAGTTTATTAATAATAACTATTATTTGTATCTCTTGTAATTTGATTCTGTGACTTCTTGTTTCTTTAAATTTTCAACAATTTTTCAAAACAACCAAATTTAAAAAAAAAAAAAATTATAACTCGTTCAATAGTTCATAGTCTAATTGACCAATTTATTGGTTTAATTGTGAATTTTGAAACCCATTGGTTTTTTAAAGCAAATTGAACCAAACTAAGGTCTAATTTCCAATTTTATTAATCCAATTGATTAGTCGAATATGATTTTAAAAATATTAGTTTCTAACAATCTTTCATATTTCTCTTCTGTAGTTTTAGGACCAATAACAAAGATAGGGAAAAGATTTGACAAATACTGTCTAAATTTATAATTGAAGTGAAAAAAAATTAAAAATTAAAAGATGATAGGTTCAAATGTAAGAAAAGTAATGACCTATATGGCACTTAAGGACATTTTATTAAATATTACTCTATTTAATAAAATTATAAATAATTTTATTAAAGAGTTTTGTTTTTTATTTACTCTTTACAACAATAATAAAAAAATTTTACATAATACAAATTATTGTTAGAAGTAAAACATAATAATTTGTGCTTTTTTTTTCTTTTTTTTCATCATTAAAAAAGAAGTCAAGAGGATGAACCCATACTCCATTATTTTTTTTTTATTAAAGATTGAAAAAGTTCTAAGCCTATTAAAGTGTGTTATTTTTCATATTGTATAAAAATCATAAAATTCTAAGATCCATAAGTAAAAATCTTTTTATGCCTAATTGTATGTCTTACATGGGATTCAAAAATCCTTAATTAATGTGATGAATATAATTTGTTTCTTAGTCATCCTAAATTCACTTTGAGATGGATCGCTTAATAATTATATTCCTACAAGTCTTTGTAGCTGCGAATGGGTAACTGCGCTTGATGTCATAACCAAAAAGTCAGAAAAAGAAACAACCAAAGAGGTGAATTGGCCACGGAAAAGTTACAAAAAGTGTTAAGTCATTAATGTTTATTCAATTGTTGCTCTTAAATACTAACCTAATACAAACTTATTTCATATCAAATTTTGTTACAGTACTTGAAGTATCCCGTCTTACATACCATGCAAGGTTTGCAAAATGCAGCTTGTTCCTAGACATGGTTTACGGCTTGCTACTAGACATTTGCATTGCGATAATGTTGGATGTGACAAGCCATATTAGCCATGTTGTGGTTGCATGACATGGTATAAGTGCAGTTGACTGGAATTCTGGTGTGGTCTGTAACCTGCAATCTAAAATTTTGGTTTTATTTAAACCTATTCATTATGGAATCAATTAATTCTACCACAGCCATACCAACCAAGTACCATGCAATCCATGCTAATGTAATACGTAACCAAAAGCTGTTAACAGTCTCCAATGCTAATGAACCACCCACATGTTCATCCAATCCACCAACTGCCTATAGTCCTGTGTGCATGTACATAATAATTGCTGCCATTGTTGCCGTCACTAGTGGGATTTTCCATCTTATGGGATTTATGAGATTATTTTCTCCCATTCCATGATGTTCATCATTCATGTCCTTAACTTTGTGAGCAAGTGAAACCTCCCTGGTAGCTTTAGAGCCAAAGCCATCATTTGAGGCACGTAAGAGTAGATGGAATCTAATATTCTTGGTAGTGTCTGTAATTTGATGGAGATCGAAGCATGGGTTTTGTGCTCTCCATTGCTTGCCTTCTTGTAGTAGTAACCTCTTGGAGTTTGTTAATATTTGGTTCCGTCGAATTTTGGGTTGCCTGAATCAGACTTTGATGAGGTTCTATTGTGGATGATCTTTACCTTAGTGCTTGCCAGTATAACCAATTTGAGATTGATTTGATTGCTTGAATAGCTGAATTTCTTGCTTCTTGTTGGAAGTTTGTTCCTTGAACGAGTTCCAATTTTCACTATTCCTTAAATACTATTTGATGAGAAAGCTAAATGCTTTAATAACAAGTTATAAGATAAATCTAATGCAATCAACTTGGCCCTGTGAAATAGGATCAAGGTACAAAAGCATCAATCCCTCTTAAAAACCCTACTCCCACATTTATGACTTTTCCATATCTTAGAATAAGAATCTAATGGAAAGAAAAAATTCAATTAACTAAGCTAGTTCTTAATTATATAAGACCTTTTACTAATTAATAAAGTTTGAGTATCATATAGTAGTTTTAAATAATTTAGCAGATGCAGTTTTAAAAAATCTTATTTTATATATAATTAAAGATTTTATTTTTATTTTTACATTTATTAGAATTCTTTTATCCAAGATATTTTTATTTCTTAATTAGGTTATTTGAGATCTTTGATTTTCTTTTTATTGTTATTTTTTATTTTTCTTTATCAATTAGTTCCACAAATAGAATTCAATATTAATTTTATTACTTAAACTAATTATGAATATTGATTTACCATTGAGTATTGAGTTTAACTTATGATTTTAGTAATATAGATAATAGATCTCATAGAATATGTTAGGAAAAATGATGAAAACTGATGATTTTGAAGAAGATGATTAGTATTGTGTTGTTGTTAGGTGTATTTTGTTCATTGTTGCTCATAACTTTTAGCACTTTCCAGATTTTTTGCTATCTTTTTTTTTTTTTTCAATTCAACATCTACGCTTGCCTTATTACCTTTTTACACTCTTTTTCATTAGTCTTTTATTATCCTTCCCACAAATTAGTTTTATATAATATTACATCATTTTAATTTTGTTAACTCAGATGTTATGCCAATAAATTTGTAATAATGTAATAATAAATTATTTTTAAAAAATTATTGAAAATTACAAAATTAATCTTAAAAACAAAAAAAAACTCTAAATATTTTTTAAAATTAGAATTTAATTTAAAAGCAAAGAAATAATTTCAAAGCCATCAGAGTAGCACAAAACACAGTTAGCAAGACTAACAATAGTCTGGAAGAAAGTAGGATCATATTCCATAGGATCTTCATGCATGGTACAATGTTACTAGTTAATCAAGCCAATATCTTACTAATCAACTTACAGGTTAAGCGCATTTATATGTTTACTTGTTGATCTTTGGCCTTCTTGGTTAACATAACGTTTATCCTCCATGGGGTCCTCTTAAAGAAAATGATACCCCAAATATCTGTTCTTTTTCCATGCACACACACAAATAATATTGAGTTGAGTTTGTTGCTAGAAATAGAGCAGTAGTTTTAGGTCTATGTGTGCATTGTGCAAGAGGCAGAGGTGGTGTGCCAATTCAATTAGGTTATTTGAGATCTTTGATTTTCTTTTTATTGTTATATTTATTTTATTTATCAATTAGTTCTACAAATAGAATTCAATATTAATTTTATTAATTAAACTATGAATATTGATTTACCATTGAGTATTGAGTTTAACTTATGATTTTAGTAATATAGATAGTAGATCTCATAAAATATGTTAGGAAAAATGATGAAAACTGATAATTTTGAGGAAGATTACTAGTATTGTGTTGTTGTTAGGTGTATTTTGATTATTGTTGCCTATAACCTTTAACTTTTTCTAGATTTTTTTCTATCCTTTTTTTTTTCAATCCAACATTTACACTCGCCTCATCACCATTTCACACTTTTTTCCAGTAGTCTTTTACTATCCTTCCCACAAAATAATTTCTATAACATTACATTATTTTAATTTTGTTAACTCAAATGTTATGTCAATAAATTTGTAATAATGTAATAATAAATTATTTTTAAAATTTTATTGAAAATTATAAATTAATCTTAAAAAAAAAAAAACTCTAAATATTTTTTTAAAATTAGAAATTAATTTAAAAAATATTTAAAAAAAAATCTTAAGAATTTAAACTTTAATTTTAACATGTAGAATAAAATTCTAAATTAATTTCTAAAAAAATATAATCAATTTTTTAAAATATACATTAAATTTGAAAAATTTCTTCAAAATTAGAAATTAATTTTAAAGATAGAAAGAAATTTTAAATTAATTTTAAAAAATGGAAAAATTACATAATAGGTGTTATTGGAGGAGTAGTAGCAAGTGTTCACCAAGTAGATATTGTGTTAGAGTTGGCAATGTTTGAGTAGACGTTATAATATTTTCAAATTAACTTTTATTTGTCAGAACCATTTAAGATTTTTTTTTTTTTTTTTAAAATTTTTTTTCAATGTAATATCATTTTTTAAAATTATTTAATTATTTCACAAATTTTTAAAACTTAATTTCTAAAATTTGTTTTCTATTTCTATTTTTTTTTTTTTCTATTTTTAAAATTAATTAATTATTTTTTTTAGATTTTTTAAATTAATTTATAATTTTTTTTTTTTTTTAAAAATAATTTATTGTCACGTTTTGATAAAAACTGGTGACGTGATATCTAAGCAAAATTGAGATGACAATATTACAATAATTGTCACGTGATAATGATACTAGAAGACTGACAAAAAATGGTGTAAAAAGGTAACAAAGCAAATATATAATGGAATAATTCTAAAAAATATAAAAATACTGGGCAAAAATCTCAAAGACATTAAAGATTATGGATGAAATTTTGTTTTTTATTGAAAAAGTACCATAAATGTCATTGCTAAGCCTACACTTTGTAGGTTGAATTCTCAGACATAACCACACTTGCAACCTTTTTTATTGACTTAAATTAAGAAAATTACCTTACTAGTCACAAAACAATGTTGAGTTCTCATTCAATTAGATAATTATAAGCATGAGGTTTATTATGATATCTTACCTATAGATGTAACCCATATCCTTTTAGGTCATTTTTGGCTTTATCACCTTAATGCAATCAATCATAGCAGGAAAAACATGTAAATCTTTAAGTGTAAAGGTAAAAACATCATCTTAAATCTCCTTAAGTCTACTGTAAAAAACACCAAGCCAAATTCCATATCTAATGTATCTAGAGTTGATCTCCATATTTCAGTTAATTGGTTATCAAATGATTTTGTAGATATCATGTTAAATGATTTTCCTAGCAAGTTACAACTCATAAAAGATATACAACTTGCCATTGGCTATGTTTCTGATTCACATCTACCTAATCTTCTACATTATACAATGAACCCTAATGAATGTAAGAAGTTAAATAGACAAGTAGAATAACTATTTTCTAAGGGTTCTGTGTTATAGTCTTAAGTTTTTATGTTGTTCCTATTTTGTTAAATCCTAAGAAAAAAGGGTTCATGGAAGATTTGTGTTAATAATAGAGTTATTAACAAGATTACTATTAAGTACAAGTTTTTCATTTATAGGATATGTTGGATATGTTGACTAGTTCTAGTTGGTATTTTATGAAATATGTTTGTAGTGAGTACCACTAGATTCAAACTTAATGATGATTAGAATACTGCGTTTAAAACACAAGAAGAGTTATATAACTGGTTAGTTATATCTTTTTGATTATCTAATACTCTAATACCTTTATAAAGATTATGACTTATATCTTTAAGTTATTCAAAGATAAGTTCGTAGTGATTTATTTTGATGATATCCTTGTTTATAGTAAATTTCAAGAATAGTACTTAGGCCATTTACAATCAATTTTCCTCACCCTTAGAGAAGTTAAAGTTAATGTCAACATTAAGAAGTATTCATTTTTGTAGTCTAAGATGTTATTATTAGGTTTCACGGTTCATGTCTAAGGTATAAATGTTAATTTTGAAAAAGTTATAACCATTTAAGACTGACATAAGCCCAAATATCTTATTAATGCCTATAGTTTCTATAGCTTGGCCTCTTTTTATAAAAGGTTAATTAAGGGATTTAATATTATTGACCCTTATCATTAATTGTTTGAAGAAAGGAGAATTTCAATGATTTAATAAAGCTATTATAGCTTTCAATGACATTAAAAAGATATTAATATCGTCCTTGTAGTTGACACTGCATTGTTGTTTCACAAGAATTTTATTTTGTCCCTTTATATAGACTTTAGTTTGCTTTGTTTGACAACTTAGAATTTGAACAAGCTCAGCTGCATAAATAAACCAACCCAACCTTTCAACAAGTAACAAATTGGAAGCCAACCTCTACCTTGGTAAGTTAGAAGACAAAATTAATTCCGTGATAAGGTAAACTACTGTCTTACGAGGTACAATCAACAGGACAAGTTTCTATGGCTGCTTGAATTTTGCATTCTTGATCAGCCCATTGTCCGACAACCCTCGCTCTTCCATAAATGGTTTCAATAGCAAATGTCTTCTCTGCAAATAAAGCACACTTTAAACATCTAATGCACTTCACTTCATCCACAAAAACAACCCGCCTTTCACTTTCTGAGCCAAACCATACTGAGTATATTGGTTTGCCAGTGTATCCATGAAATTCTGTAGTTTTCTTGCTCTTATACCATGTTAAAAGGGAATAATTAATACTTAAATTTGAATAAAATAAATTGACAAATGCTCTCATTAGCCTATCGTGAGATTTTGACAAAGTGATAGACCTTACAAGTTTCCCACATAAAAAAAAAAAAAGAATAGTACCCATTTTCCAGTATTTTACCACAAAAGGCATTTTTTCTTGTCATCATGACTGTGACTCATTAGCTGCCAGATGCGCTAAAGATATTAGCTTCATCCCTTAGAACTATAAGGCTACCCCATAAAAATTGTATAAATCATCAAAAAGATCACAAGGTTAAAACTAGTCATATTAATTGTAACAGGAACAAATAAACTCCTAAACTGGTGGTCGCTAAAACCTAGATTGACAGTAGTCTTAGGCATCTGTTTACATGTATGATGTTAAATTGCAGTGCATAACCTAAAATTACGGTCACATTGCCGGCAATTACGGCTGCATTAGTCGCAATGACCAAAAATGATTGGAACAGCAATAATGCTTATGATAGCATTTTAAACCTTCTGGTCAAGAAGGAAAGAGTCATCGTACTACAAGGAAAAAAAACAAAAAATAGAAGAAAGAAAAGCAAAGAAATAATTTCAAAGCCATCAAAGTAGCACAAAACACAGTTAGCAAGACTAACAATAGTCTAGAAGAAAGTAGGATCATATTCCATGGGATCTTCATGCATGGTACAATGTTACCAGTTAATCAAGCCAATATCTTACTAATCAACTTACAGGTTAAGTGCATTTATATGTTTACTTGTTGATCTTTCTCTTTCTTGGTTAACATAATGTTTATCTTCCATGGGGTCCTCTTGAAAAAAATGATACCCCAATTATCTATTCTTTTTCCGTGCACACACACCAATAATGCTGAGTTGAGTTTTTTTGCTAGAAATAGAGCAGTAGTTGGTGCTGGCATGGATAGAGGTAGCGGCCATGCCAACGGAGGCATGTTTTGTAGGAAAGGATGTGTGTAGGTTTATGTGTGCGCTGTGCAAGAGGCAGAGGTGGTGTGCCAATTCAATGCCCTCCCTTTTTTTTTTTTTTGTCTGCCCACTAGATAATTAGTAGATTTTTTGTGGGTTTCGTTTGGATACTTTTCGTCTGAGGGAACCATACCTACAACATTGAGGTAATGTACCGTACAAATTCTAGAGTCTAGGCTATAAAAGCATTGCAATCACAATAGGGCGAGCACTTGCCGCCAGTGAAAATCTTAGCTACCAAAATTAGTACTCTGAGTATGCTCGGACGTTGAATCTTAACCATTCAACAAATTGTATTATTGAGAGAGTTTACGTGTTTGACAAGCAGAAATAAGATTGTGAAGACATAGTCCTAAAAATTTGTGAAAGCCAAAGGCAGAGTATGATTCTTATTACAAGATAGTAATCTATTTCTGTGAGCATAAGTTTATTGCACAGAGAACCCTCATGGGATGTTGGTGGCATTTTTAAGGTAAATGGTCAATCACTTTTGACTGAAGTTTAACTTTCTTTTATTCTTTTTTTTTTTCGTTAGAAACAATTTGCTAACTACTATCTTTTGGTAAGGTTATACATTTTTTTAATTATAGGGCTTTGAAAAGTTGATAAACTGATTTCTTCCTACCTATTAGCCATGAAATTCTTCCCCCGAGTACCATCGAACTCTAATCTCCATTATATCTTGTTCTTTTTAGGATTTAAAACATTTACCTTTATTTTAACCTGTTGTGATTAACTTTTAAAAAATACATATTGTAAAGTAAACTTGTTTCATTTCTTAAATTCTTAAAACCTAATTAAAAGCATCACCTAATAACTACTTTCCCACCTCTTTAACCATCTTGTGTTAAACAATAGCATGACTTTTGTATGCTGAGAGCCTCTCTCTCTGTTTTTTTTTTTTAACATCAAGTCATATTATTATAAGAAATAGGTATAACACATGACATCATAAAAACGATAACTCACCTATTAAATAAAAATTCAAAGAAAAACATAATTACTATGTGCAACCCTCTCATAACCATGTCACGCTAAGAGCCTCTTAAGTGGGCGTAATATATAATAGAGTTACTTGTAGCATGGAAAAATGGGGAATAAGGAGCTATATGTGACCTAAATGTAGGTTTTAAATGTAGGTTTCCAATCATAGTAAATTAGCAAACTTATTGTTAAATGTATTTGGAATTGTCATTTATAAGTAGGTGAATAGTCATGCTTTTTTTTTTTTTATGTTATACATTAGAAGTCATTAGTTATGTAAAACATGTTTGTCTTTATTGGTTTTTTCATATTCACTGAAACTTAATTAAAGTTAAATTGTATGAAAATTTTCATGCATTATGTTCCTTGTCACATGCTATTGCACAACTTTGTGGTTGATAGGCCAAAAGTGGTGTTTTTTGTCCACTATCTAGGCACATAGATGCTTAACAAGCACTAATAAAGTATGGCAAAACTGAGCAAAATGACTAATTTGAAATAATCAAACCTGTTAATGAGATAACTATGAAACTAACTGCAAAACATATAATGGAATCCCTAATTATTGAAGTTGGTTTACTTTCTATCTTTTACCTTATGTATAGTAGCAATCCTTTTGGCATAAGAATAGTCTAAGGGAAAATCTCTTTGATGAATTCAACTAAGATGCAACCATTTTGTTTTTTTACTTTTGGGTTGCTTTTTTTGGATTACTGTTAACCTAATAGTATGCCATTGTACCTAATTCATGTTTAAACACACCTTTTGACATGGAAGTTATTGGGGTAGAATTTTTTCCTATTATTAAAGAAACGTACATAATGATAATACAAAAGGTTACGAAGATTGCTTCAACAAAGTAACTTATGTTTTGTATCAATTTCAAGATTGGTGAACTTGGCAAGGTTATACTCACCATTGAGAATCTACCTCTAAAAAGAAGAAACTTCTATCATGATTGAAAACATGTCATACTCTAGTCAAATGAACACTTAAGGAAAAGTTGTTTGGAAATTTCCTTGAATTTTTGTTATTAATTTTATTAGTAGGTTCATTAAATTTAGTGGAAGGGTTTTCTTGCTTTTAATTATAGGAAGATCACAATATGGGATTTTTTTTATTTTGCAAATATTGTCATAAGATTCATTATTTTATTTTTGAATTTCTAGGTGTATTGTTTGTTGCATGAATTTCCTATTTGTATTGGTAAAGGGAAAAATGTGTAATAAAAGATCTGACATATATTGCTAATAAATAAATAATATGTGATCAAATTCAATAATAAAGTAATGAGTTTTGTCATATGTGTACTTTATCGAGCAAAAGCTTTGTTTTACTACTAATATAATAAGGTATGGTAAACACAAAAAGAAAGATGGACATCTATACATGAATTTTACTAATTTAAGGTAAAATATTTAGGGGCCAGAGTCAAATGTGTGTTTGGCATGCTGGAAAATTGAATAGCAAAATGATAATTTTTCAATTGTTATCTGTGGCATTGTGTTGTCAAATTAATGTTGGCACTTACAATTTTACATTACTTACCGTAAATGATGCTGGATGTCTGGACTTCTGGTAAAGGGTGTTGGCTCTTGGGATTTTTTTGTTTTTCTGTTTTTTTTTGGGTGCTTGGCACCAATTTTTTTGCATCGAATTTTTTCTGTGTAGCAATTCTTTGTTTTGTTTTTATTGATGACTTATCTTGTTGGTGATGTGTTACTTCCAAATTGTTACAGGTGGAGGAGAAGGGGTTGAATGGTGAAACAGCAGACAGGATTGGCAGCTTTGTGAAGCAAAAGGGATTATCAAGGCTTAAGCAGAAAGGCAACAGCTTTCTCGACAATGCTTCTTCTAAACATGCCTTGGATGATTTGGAGATATTGTTTGAAGCTCTTCACAAGTCCAAGTGCATTAATAGAGTGGTTTTTGATCTGAGCCTTGCAAGGGGGCTGGATTATTACACTGGGGTGATATTTGAAGCTGTTGGGACTATACAGGTAATGATCTATTTGATGCCACCCAGTGTGATGTTGAGATTTCTTTGTTTTGAAGTAATTGCATAGCATATACATGTTGATCATTTGTTGATTAAATTATTGGGGCTGCTTCATTATTAAGTATTATGATGTCGGGTTTCTTGGGATAAATTGGTTTTTATCTGAGCGACTTGAAGTGTGAATGTTGATGGGAGAGTAATTAGGCACACAGTAAACATGCTTCTCCTTTCTTCTTCTTCTTTTTTTTCCTGAACTGTTTTGGATATAAAATTATAGGCTTGAAAAAATTTGTAGTGAAAAAAGGGAAGACAAACCCTGTACTTGGGATGCATAACTGTCCTACACTTGCTGCTTACAGAAGCTGTAGATAAATTTTGGCATATAATTTGATTTATAATTGATAAAATTGGAGCCTGTAATTTATGCATGTTTGTTTTAGGACAAGAATGTAATACTCAGGTTGGTGTGGTGCCTTTAAATTTTTTACAAAGTGCCTTGGCCAAGATGTACTTGGATAATTTTTGCTTTATAGTTATCTAAAAATGTGCTGCTAAAAGGGGTGACCAAAGCCTATTAAATGAGGAGCAGATTGGAATTGGGAGACCAAAAGTGGGAGTCTTTGATTAGGAAGGATTTGAATGACTGGACCCCAATTAATTTTGGGATTATGGCTTTGTTGAGACAATCTCAGTCAATTATGTTTTTGGTAAAGGTGCACTGGCTCTGTAAGCAGAGTTCTTTTAGTGCACATGATGGAATAATATGAATGATGAGTCAATTCCTGTTAGTTCTTTGGTTAATTGCATAATGGACATTGGAATCCTGTCTAGAAACATTTATGTCTCTTACGAAGATCAATTGCAGAGATGAGATTCCTCAAGCACTAATTATGTCTACCCATTGTGACTTCATTGTCTTCATATCCCCTTTCCACACTATGTTCTTTTTAACTGTTTGAATCTGTTATGATTCTTGGCCAATGGAATATATTGATTTATGTCTTGACATTGCATATGTTTATAATAATATCATTCTACAATTTGGCCCCTCCCTGTCTTGTTATCTCTGCTTTTATTGGTTTTTCATTCATGTTTGTTTGGATAAACAGTAGTGCTCCATCTTTGATTCCTTCCTTGGAAACAACTTTGTTGGATTTTTAGTGTTTTCAGGCAAAACTATGTTTTCAAATGATAGGACTAATTTTTTATATCTGTTGGTTAATTGTAACTGGTATGCATTTTCAGCATTGCTTCTCATCTCTGTATTGACAGGGATGACCAAATCGGGTCCCCATTGTTGGGTTAGATGGAATTTGTTTATTTTTTGTTTAGTTTGGTATAGACGTAGCTTCTGTCGTGAATCTTCATCCTGGCCTTCTTACTTGGGAGTCTAGTAATTTCCTTGTAATTTAATTTGTTTTCACCAAGAAAACAAATTATTGCTTGGTGTCCTGGTGAAGTATATTGCTGTTGTCAGCATTGTACCGGCAGGGAGTAGGCAGGTAGCAGTGACATGGTCTTTCGATGGTGGAATTGGTGGAATGGTTGTTCTCTGATCAATTTAACTGCCCTGAATTTATCGTAAAGACAAAGACTTGGTCCTTATATATCACCATGGATGATGTGGGGCAAAGATGCTCACAATCCCACAAGTGGTTGAGGAAGAGATGGAGGGGGAGATTATCATGCTATTTTGATTTTTCATACTGACAAACATTAAGGATGGTATCAGAGAAAATGGTATAATAATAAACCTCACTGAGCATAAGAATTGTTATATGACCAACGTCTGTTTGGATTGTGTCAATTTTCAAGCCGCAAGTTATGGTATCAATTTGCTTTGGTTTTCTTTCTTTGATTTTGGAAATTGCCTGGAGATTTCCCCTAGGCAACGGTGGTTCAGCATTTCAAGAATCATTTCTGGTGAGGAGGCCCTTTTTTGTTTTTTTATAATTTTTTTCAAACACTTGGTCAATGATGACTTTTATTTTTATTAATTGTTGGGAGGAGTTCCCTTTTAATTTTATAAAACAGGATCTCCAAAACTAAAACTTTTAGTGTAACCTACCTAGAACATCATTTATATCCGAAGTCTGTCATCTCATTGCAGTTAAGTTTATGCACTCTGTAATGGGCTCTTAGAAGGCAGGTTATACCTTATAGTTGTATTAACTTGTTGACTTTTAACAGTTCTTTGATGAGCCACTTTTAGCCTATAATTTTTGGATTGGCATGTGTTGGAAATCAAATCAAATCAAGGATAAAGCTTCAGTTTGTGTAGTTTTATTGTAGTACACTACATCATCAGGGGTTACATTGGCTTGGGATGGCAAGGCAATGGAATGGACTGGTTATCACATTGCAAGTGTGCTCTGCTTAGTGCTTGTTTCATGTTCTCTCTTGAATAATCATATTGCTAGTTAATAATCCCAACCCCCCCCTCCCCCCCCAAAAAAAAAGATGAAAAGAAAAAATGCGACCAATGAGTACAAGTCAGAATGTCTGACCATGCAGGTCATTGTTATTTCTTGGTATGAGATGGAAAAAGTTAATATGACCTGCACTGTTTTTTCCAACGAAACTAAGCACTTTTTTCTCATTAGAAGGGCTCAGTACCACACTTTGACTTCAATGATGGGAATAACCTCTACACTCTGGCACTCCAGTGAACAACAGTTCTGCCCCTTACTATCTATATTTTTATAATAGTAGGCGATCCATCAGCAGTTGCATTATTAACTTAATGTTATGTTCATGAGTTATTTGTTTTACAGGTTGGTTGAATTGCTGCTGGTGGGCGTTATGACAACCTTATAGGAATGTTTGGCACGAAGCAGGTTCCAACTGTTGGAGTTAGTCTTGGCATCGAACGTGTGTTTACCATAATGGAGCAACTTCAGAAGGATCAAAAGCAAACAGCCCGTCCGACTGAAACACAGGTTCTGTTGAGCATTTTGGGGGATAAAAGTAAACTCCGTCTAGCTACGGAGGTTGTTAGCGAACTTTGGAATGCCAGATTGAAAGCAGAATATGTTGTCAGCACAAGATTCAGCAAGCACATTAATCGTGCCAGAGAGTCGAGAATCCCATGGATGGTGCTTGTGGGTGACAAGGAGATGGAAAAAGGGATTGTAAAAATAAAAAACATAGAGACAACAATTGAGGAAGAGGTCCCCAAAACCATGCTTGTTGAGGAGCTCCGGCGACGATTAAACCAATGAAAATCATATCTGGATACTCTAAACTTGTAAGGGCGTCTCCACTCTTTTTTTCTGCCTCGAGAAGTTGTCGTTGCGATTTTGTTGTGTTTACTTATTACTAACAAGATGAAGAAATTGTTATTGAACCGCGTGCTGCCCACGAACACGATCAAAACAAATGAAGAAGTCGTTGCTGCTGCTAAGCCTGCTGGTGCAAAGGACAATGGCTGCCGTTCCAAGAAGTCTTTGGAACAGTTGATGAGACAGCCGAATACAGAGAAGGATTTCATTGACGATGGACAATCTACGTTTTCTCAAAAAGAGGATATATCAGCACAGTGGCGAGAGTTTTCTAGTTCGTGTAACTGGGAAGGCGTTCTAGATCCTCTGCCTTCGTGGCTTCAACGGAAAATTCTCAAATATGGGGAATTTGCCCAAGCAACTTACGATTCCTTTGATTTTGATCCTTTGCTGAATACTGCGGAAGCTGCCGGTATAACAAGAGCAAACTTTTTCAAGAATTAGGCCTTACTCATCATGGTTATGAGGTGACTAAGTACTTTTATGCACTGTCTCATGTCCACCTACCTAAATGGCTCAAGAGGTCTAGTCCTACTTTGAGCAAAGACTCCAATTGGATGGGTTACATTACAGTCAGCAACGATGATGAATCCGGAAGGATTGGGCGAAGAGATATAGTTGTAGCTTGGCGAGGTACCGTGGCACCGTCAGAGTGGCTGTCCAATGTCAAGGCCTTTAAGGAGCCTATTGATGACAGCCATGATGTTAGGGTTGAGTGTGGATTTCTTAGCATGTACAAGTCAAGGGGTGCTGGAAGAGATCTTCCATTGGTGAACAAAAGTTATGATATGCTGACAGAAGAGTTAAAAATACCGAAGTATTGGTACTTTTCGCAATATAAAGGGCTCGTCGTGAATAAATATGGTAGATGGATTAAACCAAGTAGAGAGCCTGAAGATGTTCCTTCTCCATTTGGTGCTGAGTTATCTCCCCTCTGTATCTATTTCTGTGTATCTAATTGTCTATAAACATTGTTTTTTGAATATTTATATTCCGTTTTCTCTTTCGGTTTTGAAAAAGTCGTATCTATTTTGATTCGTTTATGAATACTTGTAGTCCAGCCTTTAGACCTATTACCCCTTTAAACCTATAAGATACAAACTAACAACTACATAATAAGTGTATCAACGGATTTGGCCTCATCGTAGTATTAACATATGCCCAAGTTGCCAATAGTGACAAATAGTTTTTCTAGCAAAGTTCTGTGATTATGACAGCAGCAGCACAGCCTGCCATAAGTCCACACTCGAGTTGCCACAGCTCTTTTATATATTTCCTTTTACAAATGCATCGCATACTTGGAGACCATATCTCGAGACCGAAAATCTCTCTTATTTTCAACACCAAGTCTCCCACACACTTGCTTATGGAAAAGTCGAATAGACAAAAGCTTTAAAGCCACAGCATGAATAAAGTCAAACGAGTCAAAACAACAAGATGTTAAGCTATACGAGAGTTATACCTAAAACGGAAAAGAATGGTAAAAAATAATCCATGCCAACTCAATCTAGATTAAGATTAATGCTTAGTTAGTCATTGAGAAGTAAAACACAAAATCAAACTACAAGGACCACAACTAACGAACATAATATAAAGATAGAAATGCTACTAACTTTCTTAAAAGGAAATTCTATAATATCTTCACTGTATTGCAAATAAAATGTACCACACAAGTAAAAGTTAAAACTCATCGTGATAGGGAAAAAAGTCTTACAGGATCAGAACAATGGGAGGAGAGGTAACCTATAGGATCTAGCTTACCAAGGCAGAGAGTCAGCAATCAAGCAAACTAGGAAAAGGAAAAGAGGCATATAGAAAGACAGACAAAAATTAGAGAGTATAGGCAAATTCTTAAAGATGAAACTTCCTTGTGATGGGAACAAAATTACATGATTAGGAAAATAAGCATTCAAACATCTACAGTAATAATTAAAAAAGAAAATTTCAGAGGAAAGAGAAAGAACTTTATTTCAAATTCAAAGGCATTAGAATTGACAAAGGAAATATAAGAACCAATGCATACCTCCATAAAGATAGCTCCTTCAGTTCCTTTAGCATCAACCGTGTCATAAATCTGATGCTTAATAGCAAGTTCTACCAGCTGATCATTTTGTTGAGACCTCTTTCCACACTTGATCACTTGTTCAAAATTCTCCGTAGAAAATTCTTTCAACAGGAGTAGGCAGCGCACAACCTGCCAAAGCATAAGCATCACAACTGAAAATCAGAACTATAACTTTCTGACAAGCAACAAGATAGAAACACTTCCCATAACCTAATTACACACCTTTTCATTTACTTTTGCTTCAAATTCGTCAACAATGTGAGCCTCTTTCAACCTATTACATATCTAAGTACAAATCATGCAGTAAGCATTAGAAAAAAGAACATAGGTTCCCAACAGAGCTGCATTCAAACACCAACATAGGACTTACAATGCTCCAAGATTTGTGTCCAGCAGGTCCGTTACCCTTATAGCCTAGATCATTCTTGATGTCTGATATAACAAGCAACTTCAATAACAGTTAAAAAAAATCAGCATAAAATGACAACTAAAACCTGCACAAATTTGAAATGCCAGCAAACAAAAAGAAGTGATATTGAGGATGTTAATGCTCTCATTTAGATTTTCACTACATGACATAGCATCCAAACTCTGTCCAACTGAACTTACAAATAGGCTCGTCCTAAGACAACATGTCACACAATAAAATGCATAATGACAGTTAGTAAAAAAATCGTCTTCCTAAACTGTTACTACCCGTGGCGTTATTCAGTCAAAACATTCACCTTGTCATTGGCTTGTTCAAGCTTATCACAAATAGCTGTCATAGCTGGTGCAAAATCTCTCACATGCAAACCATCTCCATCTTCGGTCGTGTCCCCATATTGTTCACCATCTGCACACTTTTCAATCTCAAACCTCTGTTGAACACCCAAATGCTTTGCATAGCTGGTAGTCACAGTCGAACCATTCTCGGCTTCTTTGGACTTCTTTAGAACCACAGGTTCTCTCACAATCAACCCGCGACATTCAAGGGTCCTCAATACATAATACAAGTTGTTTCCTTCAATACCAACATCTTTCCCCAGTTGACTCTGCGTAATTCCACTGGTCCTGTAGACCGTAGTTCACTAACTCAAAACCCGAACACGTGCGGTTTAGTGCGTGCGCGCGTATTAGGAGGAACGGAACCTCGCAGGAAGGAGGTGGTCGAGAGCGCGGCGATCACGGTTAGATAAATTTGGAGGAAGAAGCATCCTAGAGGCCGACGAAGCAATCCCTAAGATGTTAGTTAGCGGTAATCTTCAAGTCGAGCTTTTCTGCATGGTCGAAACGCTGGATTTTGACATCTTCGTGGCTCAACGACGTTCTCTTTATGAATTCTACCATAAATCAAGTTGTCATTAAAATAAACCATAACAAATCTACCAAATAAACTTATGAAGCATGTAATTCATTAATAACAGGAAAGTATTTAATGTATTAGATAAGCCAAATGATCTTACTAACCGTTCATATAATTTATATTTTATCTTAAATGCAGTTTTTCAATCATCCTTTACAAATTTAATGATAATAATTTTTTAAATATATTTCAAAAATAGTTGAGTACCACACCCTCTAACCTTTATGATAAAATATATTTAACCCATTATGCAACCTTTCTTTCTTTATTATCATTCAACCATTGTAACTTATATGAGGGGTGTTTTATTGTTGCTAAGTTCAAATTTTCCACCAAAGTGGTGGAAGTAACATTGGCACTTAATGCACATATCCATACATGTATCCATGAAATTTTGCACTTAATGCATGGTGCTCCTATACATGGCATTCTAGGTTTAACCTTCGTCATTATTAGAGGAGCACTGCATGAGAACATGATTCCTTTTCTTCAGTCTTCTACACTAACACTGGATTAAGTGAATAACTCACAAATTATGATCTATGCAATATGAGATGGTATAGCAGCAAACTGTCTTTTTTATGTGTCTTATCAGGTGTCATCTGAAGTATAGGATAGATATCCTTGTAGCTGACACTACATTGTTGTTTCACAAGAATTTTATTTTGTCCCTTCATACAGACTTTAGTTTGCTTTGTTTGACAACTTAGAATTTGAACAAGCTCAACTGCATAAACAGACGAACCCAACCTTCCAACAAGTAACAAATTGGAAGCCAACCTCTATCTTGGTAAGTTAGAAGACAAAATTAATTCTGCGATTAAGAAAAACTACTGTCTTACGAGATACAATTAACAGGACAAGTTTCTATGGTTGCTTGAATTTTGCATTCTGGATCAGCCCATTCTCTCTCTTCCATAAATGGTTTCAATAGTAAATGGCTTCTCTGCAAATAAAGCACACTTTAAACATCCAATGCACTTCACACGTCCACAAAAACTGCCCGCCTTTCACTTTCTGAGCCAAACCACACTGAGTATATTGGTTTGCCAGTGTATCCTTGAAATTCTGTAGTCTTTTCTTACTCTTGTACCATATTAAAAAAGAATAATTAATACTTAAATTTGAGTAAAATAAATTGACAAATGCTCTCATTAGCCTATCGTGAGATTTTGACAAAGTGACAGACCTCACAAAATTTCTCACAGAAAAAAAAAAAAAAAAGAAAAGAATAATATGTATTTTCCAATATTTTACCAGAAAAGACATTTTTTTCTTTCATCATAATTGTGACTCATTAGCTGCCGCATGTGCTAAACATATTAGCTTCGTCGCTTAGAGCTATAAGGCTGCCCCGTACAAATTGTATAAATCATTAGAAAGATCACAAGGTTAAAACTAGTCATATTAATTGTAACAGGAACAAACAAGCTCCTAAACTGGTGGTCGCTAAAATCCAGGTGGACAGTAGTCTTAGGCATCTGTTTACATGCATCACATTAGCAATTGTGGTTCATAACCCAAAATTGCGGTCACATTGCACACAATTACGGTTGCATTAGCTGCAATGACCAAAAATGACTGGAACAGCAGTAATGCTCATGATGCGCATTTTAAACCTTCTGGTCAAGAAGGAAATAGCTATCGTACTGCAAAGAAAGAAAACAAAAAAAATAGAAGAAAGAAAAGCAAAGAGATAATTTCAAAGCCATCAGAGTAGCACAAAATACAGTTAGCAAGACTAACAATAATTCGGAAGAAAGTAGGATCATATTCCATGGGATCTTCATGCATGGTACAATGTTACCAGTTAATCAAGCCAATATCTTACTGATCAACATGTAGGTTGAGCGCATTTATATGTTTACTTGTTGATCTTTGGCCCTCTTGATTAACATAGCGTTTATCCTCCATGGGAATTACACACCACTAGGCACATTAAGCTTTTGTTTCCATGTTTAGAGAGCCAAATGCACGACATCCTGCAGCCTTGCAAATTCTGCAAAGTTGATATCACCGGTTGAGATGCATCTTCCCCATGTTATGGCTGGGCCAAATCCACAATTGTTTCCTAACTCATTCACTCGCACGCTTATACAGGCTCCCCCTCCACCCGATTTTATAAACAAATGGAAGGACCCCAATAACATGACGTTACAAATTACATCCAGAGGAGGGAACGAAGAACTACCCTACCATATACGGCAGCAAAGCTATCCAAGATACCGAAGCAAAACCCCATCATTTCCTAGCACAAATCCCTTTCCACCATTGATAAACCTAAAAAACAGAAATCATCAGTACCAGTGCCTTGTAAAAACATTGTCTCGCCAAGTATTGGGCGGTTATTATTGCTTTTGTGTTTGGTGGACAGACTGATCCATAAAGAAATCCTGCAACTTCCAAACATTTTCTTAGCATTTTCTCCATATGCTTAATCATCGACTTTCCTATCTTCTCCTGTTAAGAACTTGTCGGTCAAACAAGGACATAAAAATTAGCCATATAGCTCTCACTATAATCACTCACTTCACTGAGTAGAGATTTGCAGCAATATTGTCAGCTGCTTTATCACGGCTCCAAGTCTTGCCACCATTTGTTGTTCTCAACAGAACCCCACTGCCCCCTGCTGCCCAGGCTTCTTCCTGCACAAGAAACCATCTAAGAGCATAAAACATAGAAACTAAAGACAAATGGGCCATATTAAATTAAATTTTGAAGCTCACTAGAATGTGCACTCATAATCCAAAAGGAGAGTGTATACAAAACTGATCAACCATTAAATCAGAAGACCAACCATGACCTACTGGCTATCAGAAAAGCCAATCAAGAGACCAAAGGCTGATTGGCTTCATTTCCAGTTTAGTGAATCAATCACACACGTTTAACTCCCCACTCTTAACAGGTGCCAAAAAGTCAGCTTCCATCACTTCAGCAATGCAGCTACGAATGTGGCAAGCCTCCCTTAATATAAATCAAGCGAAGATCTGCTAGATTGGACCTCTTGCCCAAGTTAAATGCTGCTTCTTTCCAATCTTATCGATTCTACATAAAAGTATTCACTTTTTTTATGCTAAAGTAGTTGATCGAGCTCAATATATGATCTATTACCTCTGAACGAATTATTGGTGAGTGGTGTAGAAAGAATTTGTGCCTCGGTGACCAAGCCTCAAGGGAGGTGGTGAAGGCACCAACAATATGGCCTAGGTGTGCCTTATGCCTGAGACATACCTCTCAATAACTAAGCCTGCTCAATTGCATTTGTTGATCTTTGTTAATTATCCAGATAGACTTACTTGCCTTGGATATCATGTACAAAACATGAAAAGGCTGCTTTTGTGTCAATGGCCCACGAAGCATAATTGCTTTGCAAATGAAAACAAAAGCAAAGTCAATGTATGGTGGTTTCTTCTTATAGGGAACTAGTATACAAATGTTTTGTCATCAAAATGATGTGACAGATGCTTTCTAATCTATACCACACAGTTCTTATGTCACCACCACACGTCAAGGCCATTAATCCACCGAAACTATTGTGAGGGAGAAATGAATTATCATCGCCAAATAAGACATTCAAGGGCCATATTCATGTCAAAACCTTTTACCTCTGAACGATACCCCACATCAAGGATCCCAAAGCCCCTACTTTGCAATGGAACTTCCTCAAATTCCTCTGTTATCTGCAAGGTTAAAGAAGTTTGCACTTCAATGCTTCAGAAGAATAAAATATCAAGCAGATACCAAGTATAATAATGGAAATAGACAAGGGGCTGCGGTTGACAGAATATAAGTATGCACCAGTGCATATCCATGTATATGTGTATGTATTTTTTTCTTTTGTGCATAAAATCAGTTTATACTGTAGGAAAAACAAAAATACAAGAAGAAATCAAATTCAAATAAATAAATGAATAACAAGAAAACTAAAATTCCAGGGTAAAGGTGAAAACAAAATTCTAGGAGCAACGTTCACACAACATCTCAATGTCCTATTATATCTTGAAAATGCATTTACACATGAAGACACCCCATTCTGTGCAGAAGTTTATATGCACATTAGATAACAATGACAACTATCTAAAGTAGTCTACCAAAACTGTTTCAAACTGTAAGAAACAATGGCACCCAGCAGAAATTAACATTTTTGCTCTATGGAACATGCGAGAGCAAATAGGTTTTTAAGAACAACTATCTTGCTAGATTTGCTACTACTGATTAACACACTATATTAATTTAGCCTTACTATACGGGTATATACAATGCATATAGTGGCAATTTTGACTGAGATTTTAATTTTGGATTTGTCATAAAATATTGGTCTAGAGACACAAGAGCTCTTTATCCTGAAAGCAATTCAATTTTATTACAGGCGTGAATTGCAGGTAATTTTTTGTCATCATGTCAAATATTTGGATAAAAGGACTTATTGTCATGTTTACTTACTCCTGTGCCTTTGCTGAGATAAAGTCCCCCTCCACGAACAAGAAGCCAAAGACCACCATCTGCCCTCCATCCCATGTTCTGAATTCTTCTCGCAACTGCTCTATTATGTGGCTGCCAGAATGCCTGCAGATAGTATGAATTAATGAATCACTGTTAAGATATATGCAAGTCTTTGACAGAAGACAACAAATGAGCCAAATATACTGCTGATATATGAAGCTCTTTACAGAGGTAAATATTATACAATAAAAAAAGTCAAATATAAGATCACCTTATCCAAAAACAGGGAAGGCAATACAAGGAGAAGAGAAAAGGCAAACAAATAAATTGAACAGATGAAAGCCACAAAATGCAGGTATTAAGAGTTTCTACAGTGTACATTAACGTAATTTAAAAGTAGAACACTTAGATGCCTGCATTAGTAATATCTAATATCTAATATACAAGATTTATTTCACCATAAGTAAAAACAGAGACAGTGAAAACCTTGCTGATGGTTTCATGAACTATGGCCAATTTGCTGCACCAACATCTTTTTTTCAAAGGGCCACCACATTTTTAATGCATTAAAAAGGATCACTTGGTCCAAAACCAGATGATTAAAACTTAGTGCAAACATGAAGCAGAGGATACTTCCTGCATATATAGCCAAAAGAAGTACCAATAAGAATAATGGACGCCGACAGAGAAGCTACCTCACCTGGCCAGGTTCCCATGTCAGATAAAAGTTTCCACGGCTTGAGACGGCAACATATCTTCCATCTGGTGAGCGATTCACAGTATTAAATGTTCCTGTGTAATAGCTTGCACCACTAATGCCACTAGAAACTGTTCTGCAAAAGCAATGAATGCACATCAATATCTTGCCTGATTGAAGACCACAGCCTTTTGAAGTATAAAATTTTCCATTACTGCAGAAAGTAATCAACTTCTGGATGGTTATGTCTGAACTGAATTCTTTCTGGTAGAGAACCATTTTAGACCAATGCAACAAGAAAAGAAATAGAAGAAACTAGCTCCCCATATGGACCCTAAATTAGTTTTCAAACCAATTGTAACACAGTCAAACTTAATTTAGATGGAACAGCTCAGCTTAATTTGAAAGCAAACATAATATATAACTCCTAGAAGAAAAGGAAATACTCTTTAAAATTTCATAAGAAGAAGCAAAAAATAATATTAATTAATTAATTAATTAAAATAAAGATAAATTATTCAGATGTAACATAAAATGCATGTAAGCAACCAGAAAAGAATAGCAAGCTCATAAGAGAAATGTCAATAGTCAGGTTTCTTAGCAAACTCAAATGTTTTCCTACAGCAAAGCATAGCCATATAAAGCATTTCTCCAATAGCAAATAGATTAGCATTTAGCAGAGAAGAAACTACCTATTAAGTGTTGCTGACACAGTCTCCTGGACTGCAGCCCTCCAGTTTAATCCTCTATTTGAGGTAACATAAATTGCTCCTTGGTCAGTCACCATTTCTGCACTTTTTTCTCCAGTTGCCTTAATATATACCTGCAGCAGTAGTTACAGCATTTATTAGCTACTTGGCTCTTCCTACATCTGCAACAACCATAAAAAAGAGGTCTTAATTGTCTGTGAGGCACAAAAAGGGACCCAGATTATTACCTGAGACTAGACATAAAAATTTGGACCAATAACATTGCTAATGTGTTTCTAACACTAACTAGTAGGTTTTACACTGAGAAAGTCAAACCTCAAATGTCAAAAAATCCAAGCACATAATGAGCAGTTACTTTACCTCTTCTGAAAGGGTAAAAATAAGGAGAAGAATATACTCTAAAAGGCCCTTATTCTAAAAGCTTCTCTTCTCTTTGACGTCCATTTAGAGCAAAGCACACTAATAAATATCATATTTCAAACCTTCAATTTGCATACATCAGGCATTAAAAAAAAAAAAAAAAAAAAAAGCTACCATATCTCCAGGAAGCTGAGCACTTAGTGGTATCCTCTCCCAGCTTTCCCCAGCATCTGAGGTGTACAACAAAATTGCAGGCTTTCCAACAATCCAACCTTCCTTCCCTTTGAAGCTAATGGAATTAAATCTATAATTGAAATCTTCTTCTTCAGCTGAGGGTATTGAACGAGGAATCCATGTGTTTCCACCATCTTTTGTCTCCAAAATTTGTTTGCCTAGTCCCCAGCACAAAACCTACAAAAAATTTGAGTTACAAACTTAGATTTTGGGCTTTTGTCAGTTCACAAAGAAGAATAGCAAGCATAAAAAATCAGAGATAATATGTGTGTGTGTGTGTGTGTGCAGGCACTCAAAAATATGTAAATCCTTAGCAAAAAGCCTTAAGCTGCTCAATCGAGGGTGTGCTTGGGTAGCTATAGGTTGTTCATTCTAATATAGTATACCTGCAGAATGATCCCACAAAGGAAGTTCACTAAGACATGGCTACATCTAAGAAACATTAAAGAAGGCTATGCATTGATTTAACTGAAATTAATAAAAGTCCAAAGCATAAGGTAAAGTGATACAATTGTTTATGTTGAAGCATGGGAAATGCAAGTAAATGGATCATGCAATCATGGATTAGATAAGTTGAAGGGGCAATGATCCCCTTCTGAGCAGACTTTGGAAGAGCTACTTTCAGTTCACACCTTTAGCAGCTGTTGCCTTTGGATTTTCATGGAATTCTGGCAGCCCAAGAAGCAAAAGCCTCCTAAGAGGGTGCCTGCTAATATCCAAAATAGAGTTGAAATCTGGCCTATCTAGTTAATTTCATCTTGCTTTGTTGTTAAGAAAGGCTCAAGTATTGAAATGCTTCCTGACAGTAAAGTTGGCTAAAACTGCATTCTTGACACCTTTGCCTAATGCCCCTATAATGCCACTGACTTTAGTAACTGACTCAATGACTACTTGTTTGAGAAGTTTCAGCTAAAAGCAACTCTTTCAAAGTCTGCAGGAGCATGCCATGCATCTGGCCCATCATATTCATCCATCCTAACAGTATATCCCAAAGCCAAAGCAGATCTTTGGAGCATACAGAAAGTGGTCTCTAGACTTCCCTGAATCATCTTAGTAAATCATAATTTAGTTTGAAAAGCCCACTGACATGAAGGCTCTGACATTTCCAAAAGGCCAATCCAACTTGCATACATAGAGTGAAAAAAAAAAAAAACAGCATTTCCTGGTTTCAACACAGAAATTTGATGTGGGTTAGAAGTGCTCACTCCGGACTCTTCATATTTTCTCAAGAAGCTCCATGGTTCATTAATATGGAATTCCAAAAGGGACCTTTTCATGCTTAACAGAAATCAGTTTCTTTATCCCAGTCCTCTCCAGTCATAAATGACCCAGATAGCCACACTATAAGGACGGTAAATATTTCTATAGTCAATAAAATACAAAATTTCACCATTTTCACTTATAAATGTTCTCTCAATTCCTTAACCCAAAATGATTCAGTTGAAGAATGCAGCTGCAGAACCACAAAATGGGCACATCCACAATAAAGTTTACAAGCAAAGTATTGGCTTCTCAGATTTAATTTTTGCAGAAGAATTAAGTAAAAGATGCATGTTCAATGCTTAACTAACTGTCTACTATGCACTCAAATGGACATTCTACCATGCACTCAAATGGACATTTTTTATCCTTGACATTAAATTTTGAGAACCCAAAAAAAAAAAATCAATAAGCAACTTTTAAACTCTATACACCGGAGCACATAAAATTCAAATGATGCCTGCTTTAATGGTTTCCTCTCCATGCCAGTGTAAAAGTTTCCGTAAGAAACTCTCGGTTTGATGTACTTCTTTTATGACGCTTTCAAAGTCCCTGAAATAGGAATAGAGTAACACACAATGTTTTACGCAAACTTATACAGTTCTCCTTCTTCTCTTCCTTGGAAGGGGCCCATGTTTGGTAAGTTGCGATTAAAGTTATAATACAGAGTGTAATTATTTCTCAATTAGTGAAATTCGGTGTAAGTCATCGTTCAGCTTGTCATGCAACACCTCAAACAACTGCAACCATGGCAGTACAAAGAAATAGCGATAGAATAGAAGATTAAAAGGTTTACAAGCAAGTCCCCCCGGGGAAAGAAACACACGGCCTAATTGCCTGGCACTTTAATACTACCACTAGTCTGATTGTCGAGCGGATTGCATTCCAAGTGGATTATACATACATCTTCACGAAAAACAAACTCCTTTGTACTGCCTTCATTTTGACGCTACCAAGCAAACCGGGGAAAAGAAGATGACGAAGAATAAATAGTGAGTGGTCCACAAAATACTACAGAGCGGACAAACGATCGAGGACACGGATTATTATGAACAAGAGAAGACAATCAAGTAGTCAAGAAATCATTATCATATCATGCCATACGGCCGGAATCAGCCAGAGGGGAGCAGCAGAGAGAAAAGCAACAAAGGAACAGACCGTGGTTCAAATCGTCTGGTACAAAGGCGATGTCGAGAAGGACTATGCCAGGGTCGATAGAGAGGTAAACTCGCTCCCACTCCGAAAGGGGCACTTCGTCCGCGGCCTTGGCCGGTGGTGGCTGCCGCTGGTTTATTAAAGCTGCTAGACCCAGTGGTGCTGAAATTAATGCGGCCGTTTGGGACACAAACTTCCTACGATTCAGCTGCTGCTCTGGTGGCGGATGTTGTTGACGTACGCCTCTGGCTCCGGGTAATAAACGACGAAAACGACGGAGCTGCTGTTGCTGCTGGTGGTGGTGGGTGTAGGCGATGCGTCTCTGAAGACAACAACAAGAAGAAGAAGAAGAAGAAGAAGAGGGAGGGATGGCTGCGAATGTAGTGCCATCATCTGTTGTCTTTGTACCCTAGGGCTCAGCTGCTTGACTGACCCCGTTCTCGAAACAACTTAACTGGCTCGGCCGTGGCATCTTCACAACGGCGATGGCAAGGATTGGCGAAGTGTTAACTGTCGGAGGCAAGGGCTCGTCCCTCTCTTCCTCTTCTGTCTACGCCGTGGCCGCCGGCATGGCGCACTTGCCCATTGACTCGTCCGCACTCGATCGGCCCTCCGACCAAAACCAAAAATGCAGACCCTAAGTCGCTCAAACAGTCTCAAACCGCATTGCTTAAAACCCTAACCCCTCTCGAACTGCGTGCATCTCTAACGATTCTCCTCAACAATCTTCTCCACTCCTCCAATTCTGCCGCCATAGCTAGTCTCCTATGCGATACCCTAAATTCTTCGGTGACGGGAGATTCGAATTTGGATTCCATTGATGTTACCGAGGAGTCTGTGCTGTCCGGCATCTGTGCTGTTTTGGACCATGAAGCCACCGCTCTGTCGAAGGTTGTCGATGTGGTGGCGGCGTTGTCCTGTGAGGCGGTGCGGGGGATGTATCGGCGTTTAACTTGATAGACACTGGTGATGGTCATGTTGATAAGGACAGAGTTGGGGTTGCTAGTGACATCAAGGTATTGCTTAATGGGTCCAAGTTGGTGGGCAAGGTAGAGAGTGAATCGTTATCAAAAATCCCTATAATTAATGGGAAGTTGCGGGAAGTGGTGAGGTCGGTGCATTCCATAACACGCGCTGGGTTAAATTTCAGGGTCAGAGCCGGGAAAGATTTAGACCGGTTAAAAGGTGATTTTGATTCTACCGTTTTAAACCAAACATGCCCATATAACAATGGCTATTTGAGAAGTAAATCCAGCATTGAAATTTGATGTGAGCCCATATAAAAAAAAGAGTTAAAATAATAAATAAAAATTTTACCGATATAAGTAAATCCTAATTTATGTAGGAATTCCAAAATTCGTTGCTGATTAGGATGTCATTCAAAATTCTATCCAAACCCTGCGCCCAGCTCTATAAGTAATCTTGGTCTCCACTCTTTTTCACTGCCTAGAGAAGTTGTTGTTACGATTTTGTTGTATTTACTTATTGTTAACAAGATGAAGAAATTGTTATTGAACCGCGTGCTGCCCATGAACACGGTCAAAACAAATGAAGAAGTCGTTACTGTTGCTAAGCCTGCCGGTGCAAAGGACAATGGCTGCCGTTCCCACAAGTCTTTGGAACAGTTGATGAGACAGCCGAATACAGAGAAGGATTTCATTGACGATGGACAATCTACGTTTTCTCAAAAGGAGGATATATCAGCACAATGGCGAGAGTTTTCTAGTTCGTGTAATTGGGAAGGCGTTCTAGACCCTCTGCCTTCGTGGCTTCGACGGGAAATTCTCAAATATGGGGAATTTGCCCAAGCAACTTACGATTCCTTTGATTTTGATCCTTTGTCTGAATACTGCGGAAGCTGCTGGTATAACAAGAGCAAACTTTTTCAAGAATTAGGCCTTACTCATCATGGTTATGAAGTGACTAAGTACTTTTATGCAATGTCTCATGTCTACCTACCTAAATGGCTCAAGAGGTCTAGTCCTACTTTGAGCAAAGACTCCAATTGGATGGGTTACATTGCAGTCAGCAACGATGATGAATCCGGAAGGATTGGGCGAAGAGACATAGTTGTAGCTTGGCGAGGTACCGTGGCACCGTCAGAGTGGCTGTCCAATGTCAAGGCCTTTAAGGAACCTATTGATGACAACCCTGATGTTAGGGTTGAGTGTGGATTTCTTAGCATGTACAAGTCAAGGGGTGCACTTACTAGGTATAACAAGCTAAGTGCCTCTGAACAAGTTATGCAAGAAGTTGTAAGACTAGTCAACTTCTATTTGGAGCAAGGTGATCGTGAGGTTAGCTTGACAGTCACAGGTCACAGTTTAGGGAGTGCATTAGCACTCCTAAATGCTTACGAGGCAGCTACTTACATTCCTGATCTTCGAATCAGTGTTGTTACTTTTGGCGCACCAAGGGTTGGGAACTTGCCCTTCAAGCGAAAGCTCGACGAACTAAGAGTTAAAACCTTACGAGTTGTTATCAAGCAAGATATAGTGCCAAAATTACCAGGCATTTTCAGTGAGGAGATTCTTAAGACTTTTGGCACAATCACTAGAAGGTTCTTGTCGACTTACAAACATGTAGGAGCCGTATTGAAACTCGATCTGTCTGCATCACCCTTTTTGAAGCGTAAAGCTAACCTGAGAGCATGTCATAATTTAGAGATATACCTCCATCTCCTGAATGGATATGTGGGGAAGAAAGCAAAGTTCCAATGGAGAGCTGGAAGAGATCTGGCATTGGTGAACAAAAGTTGTGATATGCTGATAGAGGAGTTAAAAATACCAAAGTATTGGTACTTCTCGCAATATAAGGGGCTCGTCGTGAATAAATATGGTAGATGGATTAAACAAAGTAGAGAGCCTGAAGATGTTCCTTCTCCATTTGGTGCTGAGTTACCTCCCCTCTGTATCTATTTCTGTGTATCTAATTGTCTATAAACATTGTTTTTTGAATATTTATATTCCGTTTTCTCTTTCGGTTTTGAAAAAGTCGTATCTATTTTGATTCGTTTATGAATACTTGTAGTCCAGCCTTTAGACCTATAACCCCTTTAAACCTATAAGATACAAACTAACAACTACATAATAAGTGTATCAATGGTTTTGGCCTCATCGTAGTATTAACATATGCCCAAGTTGCCAATAGTGACAAATAGTTTTTCTAGCAAAGTTCTGTGATTATGACAGCAGCAGCACAGCCTGCCATAAGTCCACACTCGAGTTGCCACAGCTCTCTTATAGATTTCCTTTTACAAATGCATCGCATACTTGGAGACCATATCTCGAGACCGAAAATCTCTCTTATTTTCAACACCAAGTCTCCCACACACTTGCTTATGGAAAAGTCGAATAGACAAAAGCTTTAAAGCCACAGCATGAATAAAGTCAAACGAGTCAAAACAACAAGATGTTGAGCTATATGAAAGTTATACCTAAAACGAAAAAGAATGGTAAAAAATAATCCACGCCAACTCAAGCTAGATTGAGATTAATGCTTAGTTAGTCATTTAGAAGTAAAACACAAAATCAAACTACAAGGACCACAACTAACGAACATAATATAAAGATAGAAATTCTACTAACTTTCTTAAAAGGAAATTCTATAATATCTTCACAGTATTGCAAATAAAATGTACCACACAAGTAAAAGTTAAAACTCATCGTGATAGGGAAAAAAGTCTTACAAGATCAGAACAATGGGAGGAGAGGTAACCTACATGATCTAGCTTACCAAGGCAGAGAGTCAGCAATCAAGCAAACTAGGAAATGGAAAAGAGGCATATAAAAAGACAGACAAAAAGTAGAGAGTAGAGGCAAATTCTTAAAGATGAAACTTCCTTGTGATGGGAACAAAATTACATGATCAGGAAAATAAGCATTCAAACATCTACAGTAATAATTAAAAAAGAAAATTTCAGAGGAAAGAGAAAGAACTTTATTTCAAATTCAAAGGCATTAGAATTAACAAAGGAAATATAAGAACTAACGCATACCTCCATAAAGATAGCTCCTTCAGTTCCTTTAACATCAACCGTGTCATAAATATGATGTTTAATAGCAAGTTCTACCAGTTGATCATTTTGTTGAGACCTCTTTCCACACTTGTTCAAAATTCTCCGTAGAAAATTCTTTCAACAGGAGTAGGCAGCGCACAACCTGCCAAAGCATAAGCATCACAACTGAAAATCAAAACTATAACTTTCTGACAAGCAACAAAATAGAAACACTTCCTGTAACCTAATTACACACCTTTTCATTTACTTTTACTTCAAATTCCTCAACAATGTGAGCCTCTTTCAACCTATTACATATCTAAGTACAAATCATGCAGTAAGCATTAGAAAAAAGAACACAGATTCCCAATAGAGCTGCATTCAAAAACCAACATAGGACTTACAATGCTCTAAGATTTGTGTCCAGCAGGTCCGTTACCCCTATAGCCTAGATCATTCTTGATGTTTGATATAACAAGCAACTTCAATAACAGTTCAAAAAAATCAGCATAAAATGAAAACTAAAACCTGCATAAATTTGAAATGCCAGCAAACAAAAAGAAGTGATATTGAGGATGTTAATGCTCTCATTTAGATTTTCACTACATGACATAGCATCCAAACTCTGTCCAACTGAACTTACAAATAGGCTCGTCCCAAGACAACATGTCACACAATAAAATGCATAATGACAGTTAGTAAAAAAACCGTCTTCCTAAACTGTTACTACCCGTGGCGTTATTTAGTCAAAACATTCACCTTGTCATTGGCTTGTTCAAGCTTATCACAAATAGCTGTCATAGCTGGTGCCAAAATCCACAATTGTTTCCTAACTCATTCACTCGCACGCTTATACAGGCTCCCCCTCCACCCGATTTTATAAACAAATGGAAGGACCCCAATAACATGACGTTACAAATTACATCCAAAGGAGGGAACGAAGAACTACCCTACCATATACGGCAGCAAAGCTATCCAAGATACCGAAGCAAAACCCCATCATTTCCTAGCACAAATCCCTTTCCACCATTGATAAACCTGGAAAACAGAAATCATCAGTACCAGTGCCTTGTAAAAGCATTGTCTCGCCAAGTATTGGGCGGTTATTATTGCTTTTGTGTTTGGTGGACAGACTGATCCATAAAGAAATCCTGCAACTTCCAAACATTTTCTTAGCATTTTCTCCATATGCTTAATCATCGACTTTCCTATCTTCTCCTGTTAAGAACTTGTCGGTCAAACAAGGACATAAAAATTAGCCATATAGCTCTCACTATAATCACTCACTTCACTGAGTAGAGATTTGCAGCAATATTGTCAGCTGCTTTATCACAGCTCCAAGTCTTGCCACCATTTGTTGTTCTCAACAGAACCCCACTGCCCCCTGCTGCCTAGGCTTCTTCCTGCACAAGAAACCATCTAAGAGCATAAAACATAGAAACTAAGACAAATGGGCCATATTAAATTTTGAAGCTCACTAGAATGTGCACTCATAATCCAAAAGGAGAGTGTATACAAAACTGATCAACCATTAAATCAGAAGACCAACCATGACCTACTGGCTATCAGAAAAGCCAATCAAGAGACCAAAGGCTGATTGGCTTCATTTCCAGTTTAGTGAATCAATCACACACGTTTAACTCCCCACTCTTAACAGGTGCCAAAAAGTCAGCTTCCATCACTTCAGCAATGCAGCTACGAATGTGGCAAGCCTCCCTTAATATAAATCAAGCGAAGATCTGCTAGATTGGACCTCTTGCCCAAGTTAAATGCTGCTTCTTTCCAATCTTATCGATTCTACATAAAAGTATTCACTTTTTATGCTAAAGTAGTTGATCGAGTTCAATATATGATCTATTCTTGGATCTAACCTGACAAATTAAACTTTTGAATTAAATAATTTCTTGACACAGTATCAAAACTTTCATGACAAGACCTGAACCATTTGACATTGCTATTTCTTGACTATTAAACTCCCATTTGGCATTTTACAGTGGTAATCTAGTATGGGAGAAATGAAAAAAAGAAATTAAAACGGACTAAAAAGGGTTTGCAGTGATGCAGCTAAAGCAAATGTAGAAAGCAATTTCATGTTGGCGAAAGAAATGGAAACAATTAGGAGACATTTGTATAAATGACATTGATTTCTCCTAGGGAAATCGGCATAGAATCACTGTCAAAAGAAGAGAGCTAAAAATATCATCTTTATTATATGCACATATGTTCTTAGTTTTTAGACCGAATTTTATTAGTACGTAAAGGTTATTAAGAATTTGAGCCTGATGCGAGAATTATTGGTGAGTGGTGTAGAAAGAATTTGTGCCTCGGTGACCAAGCCTCAAGGGAGGTGGTGAAGGCACCAACAATATGGCCTAGGTGTGCCTTATGCCTGAGACATACCTCTCAATAACTAAGCTTGCTCAATTGCATTTGAGGTGAGCTGATGTGTACTTAGTGGAAGCTGAGCACTTAGTGGTATCCTCTCCCAGCTTTCCCCAGCATCTGAGGTGTACAACAAAATTGCAGGCTTTCCAACAATCCAACCTTCCTTCCCTTTGAAGCTAATGGAATTAAATCTATAATTGAAATCTTCTTCTTCAACTGAGGGTATTGAACGAGGAATCCATGTGTTTCCACCATCTTTTGTCTCCAAAATTGTTTGCCTAGTCCCCAGCAGAAAACCAACAAAAATTTGAGTTACAAACTTAGATTTTGGGCTTTTGTCAGTTCACAAAGAAGAATAGCAAGCATAAAAATCAGAGATAATATGTGTGTGTGTGTGCAGGCACTCAAAAATATGTAAATCCTTAGCAAAAAGCCTTAAGCTGCTCAATCGAGGGTGTGCTTGGGTAGCTATAGGTTGTTCATTCTAATATAGTATACCTGCAGAATGATCCCACAAAGGAAGTTCACTAAGATATGGCTACATCTAAGAAACATTAAAGAAGGCTATGCATTGATTTAACTGAAATTAATAAAAGTCCAAAGCATAAGGTAAAGTGATACAATTGTTTATGTTGAAGCATGGGAAATGCAAGTAAATGGATCATGCAATCATGGATTAGATAAGTTGAAGGGGCAATGATCCCCTTCTGAGCAGACTTTGGAAGAGCTACTTTCAGTTCACACCTTTAGCAACTGTTGCCTTTTGATTTTCATGGAATTTTGGCAGCCCAAGAAGCAAAAGCCTCCTAAGAGGGTGCCTGCTAATATCCAAAATAGAGTTGAAATCTGGCCTATCTAGTTAATTTCATCTTGCTTTGTTGTTAAGAAAGGCTCAAGTATTGAAATGCTTCCTGACAGTAAAGTTGGCTAAAACTGCATTCTTGACACCTTTGCCTAATGCCCCTATAATGCCACTGACTTTAGTAACTGACTCAATGACTACTTGTTTGAGAAGTTTCAGCTAAAAGCAACTCTTTCAATGTCTGAAGGAGCATGCCATGCATCTGGCCCATCATATTCATCCATCCTAACAATATATCCCAAAGCCAAAGCAAATTTTTGGAGCATACAGAAAGTGGTCTCTAGACTTCCGGAACATCTTAATAAATAATAATAATAATAATAATAATAATAATAATAATTACCACTTTTTTTTTAATCTGTCTCTTTGTGTGTGTAGGAAACTAGCAGTAAATAAAAAATTTAATTTTTCTTTTTTCATCAAAATGTTCACTGGTCGCAATAAGATTTGCCTCAGTGACAAAAGGAGAGAGACATCGCCCACTGGTTTGACTTGGAAAGAGCCTTATCATACCCACGAGCTGACCTGACGCTATTACTCTTTATTTTTTAGACTTGAATAACCAAGAAAATTCAACATATTGATTTTGTGCCACACGGAGAAATAACCCATCCCACCCCACCCCCCCCAAAAAAAAAGAAAGCCAAAAACCCTAGCGCTCAGCTGCTTGACTGACCCCGTTGTCGAAACAACTTAACTGGCTCGGCCGTGGCATCTTCACAACGGCGATGGCAAGGAGTGGCGAAGTGTTAACTGTCGGAGGCAAGGGCTCGTCCCTCTCTTCCTCTTCTGTCTACGCCGTGGCCGCCGGCATGGCGCACTTGCGCATTGACTCGTCCGCACTCGATCGGCCCTCCGACCAAAACCAAAATGCAGACCCTAAGTCGCTCAAACAGTCTCAAACCGCATTGCTTAAAACCCTAACCCCTCTCGAACTGCGTGCATCTCTAACGATTCTCCTCAACAATCTTCTCCACTCCTCCAATTCTGCCGCCATAGCTAGTCTCCTATGCGATACCCTAAATTCTTCGGTGACGGGAGATTCGAATTTAGATTCCATTGATGTTACCGATGAGTCTGTGCTGTCCGGCATCTGTGCTGTTTTGGACCATGAAGCCACCGCTCTGTCGAAGGTTGTCGATGTGGTGGCGGCGTTGTCCTGTGAGGCGGTGCGGGGGGATGTATCGGCGTTTAACTTGATAGACACTGGTGATGGTCATGTTGATAAGGACAGAGTTGGGGTTGCTAGTGACATCAAGGTATTGCTTAATGGGTCCAAGTTGGTGGGCAAGGTAGAGAGTGAATCGTTATCAAAAATCCCTATAATTAATGGGAAGTTGCGGGAAGTGGTGAGGTCGGTGCATTCCATAACACGTGCTGGGTTAAATTGCAGGGTCAGAGCTGGGAAAGATTTAGACCGGGAGGCAGTCGGGATCACAGCATCTCCATTGGCCGTAGTACTCCGAAATTTAGGTGAGAGTAGCTTGTGTCGATCAAAAATGAATTTGGATGCCGTGGTGGGGGAAGGTTTGAAAGATCATTTGCTGAGTATGTTTGAAAAGACATGCCCTAGTGGGGATGCTTTGAAGAATTCTTTTAGGCATGTTCTGGACTTGCTCAGTGAGGAAAACTATTGGAAATTTGTGCATGAAGTGAATACATTGCTGGGTATTGTGTGGAAGATTGTTGCTTGGGAGGGGATAACATCATTTGTTGCTCTTGAGGGTGGGGAACTACTGAGTTCAAAGGTTACTGAAAGTGTTGAAGCAAATGGAGGGGATGAGAAAGCAGAAAAGAAGAGTGAAAAGAAAAAGAAGAAAGTGGTTTTGGGGAAAGGGACTGGTGTCATGGTGCAGTTCATCAAGGATAGGTTGCAGAGTAAGAGAAAGGACTCTGGACAAGCTGTGGAAATGCTGGACAAATGTGTTCAGGAAATTTTATTGTTTTTTAACCCTAGGGAACCTGAGTTTGATGAATTGGTAAACAAAGTGAAGGAGATTGTGGAAAGCAATGAAAGTAGAAGACTTCCCAAGCTTCCAAAGGTATAATAATAACCATAATTTAGTACTTAATTGATTTTCTTGAGTTGCCTTTCTACTTCATCTTTTGCCTTTGATTTAGAAGGGAGCCATATTATATTTTGAAATGCCCCTGCTGTATTTGACCTGTTTAATGGTTTCTCTATCAGGGTGTGTTTTATGGCTTTGATTAGAAAAGAAAACCAATAAGATAGGATTCATGGGAGTGCAAATTTTTGGAAATGATGTACTGTATCTGTGGAACCAGAACTAAGTGAACAACTTGAAATAATCTTGGCCATATCAGAAAAGGGACATCCCAGTGCATGGGGCTTCTGCACTGTGGGGTTCTAGGGTAGGGTTAGTTGTGTGTGACCTTACCTTTGTTGTCACATAAGGGTTGTTTCCACAACTCAAACTTGTTACTTCCAGGTCACAATACTTACCATTACACTAAGACTTTCTTTTCTTGGCTGTATCAGAATTTGTGATAATTTTGGCTAGATGATATAGAAATTACTATATTAAAGTAATTATAATACTAGGAATATGGTGTTGTCGGCGAATTTTTGCTGTTTAGAGAGGAGATTTGTTATGTGTGTTTAGCAATAGGTAATTGTCTATCACAAAAGTTTGTTCCATTGACACATCTCATTGTATTGTTATTATATCGATTCTTGAAAGTAAACATATTTATTGAGAATAATCAAATGAAAATTATTATAGGTGAACAAAAATTGTTTAAGATTAAACTTAGTTTAGTTGAGTGGAATTCAATGTGTTACTTATCTATTTTTGGTGGATTTCAGAATTTTGTCAGGTTGGTAGATGAGTAGTGATCTCCAGTGCTGGAATTCCCAACATGGGACTGCCACTACATAATCTTGTGTTATTTTAATTCATGATTTTGAATTTCATCATATTTGTTGTTGCTGCGCATTGATTTTACAGAATTTTAGACCCTGACATTGCTTAGTGTTGAAATCTTGCATTTTACTTTTCTTTTATTAACTCAAAAGTATGTTGCTAGTTTCATTCTAGTTGGAATATTATTGACTTCGTTATTGGTGGAGATTTATTCTATTTGATGCGTTAAGAAATGTCTAGCAATAATGTGTAGATTGATAATTATGGAAATAAAGTTATCTTGTTTTATGGGATATTACTTCTGATTATGGCTTGCATTGAATCTTTCGTTGTAATTTTTCCTTATTATTCTAAATATCAGGGTACTCGTGATTTTGCAAAAGAGCAAATGGCAATAAGAGAGAAAGCATTTTCAATTATAACAGAAGTTTTCAAGAGGCATGGTGCCACAGCACTTGACACTCCAGCTTTTGAATTGAGAGAGACTCTCATGGGAAAATACGGGGAGGACTCAAAACTGATCTATGATCTTGCTGACCAGGTAAACAGATGTGGCCTGAGGTTGATGTTAGTGCAATAATAGTTAATTTTTGATAACTGCTTCTTTGGGTTATTATCAAATTGATATTTCACTTGAGTAGTTCTGGTATAAGGAAACTCAATTACTCAATTGTAACAAATTTTTAATATATTTTCCCCTTTAACTTTTTGCAGGGTGGAGAGTTATGTTCTCTCCGGTATGACCTAACCGTTCCATTTGCTAGGTATGTGGCTATGAATGGTATCACTTCTTTCAAGAGGTATCAAATAGCTAAGGTGTACAGAAGAGACAACCCGTCTAAGGGAAGATACCGTGAATTTTATCAGTGTGATTTTGATATTGCTGGCCAATATGAGGAAATGGGGCCAGACTTTGAGATCATTAAGATTTTGACAGAATTGCTCGATGAGCTGGACATTGGACATTATGAGGTACTCTTACTAGATATGCAGCCGTATCTTTATTAATGTATGTAATGCTGATCTTATTGTCAGTTGTTCTAATTCGTGTTGCTCTGTCATCATTATTGACATATGGCATGCAATTTTATCCTCTGGATATTCAATAACTGGTGTGGTCACTAAGTTGATCAAGAAGATGTAAACTCAAAGAATTTAGGAACTTGGAATCCTGGTACTGTCATGAAGTCTGTCCTCGTGGTTCTAATGGCATCATTATTTAATTGATTGCTAGCTCTTACTTTGGTTTCCCTAGTTTTATATGTTATGAATTAAAGAGTCCTACTTTTAGGATTAGGATTACTATGGGTCTTTATTTAGAGCCTCGTGACTTATTTTCTTTCTCCAGCATTCCAGTTTCCACAGGATTTTTGTTCTGTTCTTTGAAAGTGTGATGCATTCTTCTTGGGAGTGATTCTTAAAACCCAAATAGTGTGATGCTGGTAGAGCTACTAATTTGAGGCTATGAGTTTTCCTGCATTGTTTATGAGTCCAGTTTCTATAAGAATTGTAGTGTCAAGAATCTTCGATACATTTTGAATGAAGTTACTGGATGAGTTTTCTGGATATTGGTAATTTTCACCTAGAAGGTGGCGTGGTGCCCTCTTTCCCTAGGAATGGTTCCTAAAATCCGTTCAGAGATCCTATTGGTGTTTTGCTGCTAACTCTTCATCCATATCAGTGTGACATTTATAGTTTCTTTCAATTTTGGTTGTTCTTAGTCTCTTCACTATAATGATCCAAATTCCATGATTTAAACTCAAAGTTTCAACTTTTTGGACTCTAATAAACTTTAAAGCTCTGTCACCCATAAATTTATCTTTGGCTTTCCTACATCGATAAATGTAGCAACTATTCAAAGGCATGAATGCTGAGCTGTGGAATCTGAAAGTGAAATAGAGTGAAAAGATCCAATGAATATAGCCTTATTTTTATATTCAAAGATTCAACTGCTTTTTTTAAAAATGGGCCCATGAGGTTACCTTTGGTTGTTGCACCCAAGCTAATTTGTGACATCATTAAACTTTATCCTGAGTGTTTGACTCATAACTTATTTTAACTCGGCATCTGCTAAAATAATATGGATTCTTTCAACTGACTTTTGAACTCAAGTTTCCTAAGTAGCTGAATTTGAATGGTATGCTGTCAATTGGATCTTAAACTCCTCTATTCTTAGCAGCTAAATTTGTGCTTTTGTCTTTTTAGTGGCTAAATTTGATGATCAAGCAATTGCCAGTGCTGGCTGAAGTGCTTATTGTTTTGACTTGTTTTTTGACAGGTTAAATTAAATCATCGCAAGTTACTGGATGGAATGTTTGAAATTTGTGGAGTGCCACCTGAGAAATTTCGTGCTATATGTTCAAGTATTGACAAACTAGACAAGCAAACATTTGAGCAGGTTAAAAAGGAAATGGTAAGAGCATATTGAAACTGGACAGCACACAGAAACCATGCTTTGACCGGTAAAACTGATTTGTTCTGCATGCTCATACACAATGGCATGTGATTGGGAAGAGAATGTGACACATCAGTCTGTATGATTTCCATTGGATCCAGAATAGATTGATTTCTTGTAGTATAGGAAAGAAAACGACATCTAAGTTAAGAAACCCAGTTATACCCACGATTCAATTTAGAATCAATGCTGGCAAAACTGAGACTATCCAAAAAGCTAGTTGGTGCATCTTTAATTGGTTTGGCTGTGCTTTCTGTTTATATGTAGCACCTTCTTTCTCCTTTACTGGGATTGCACAATATATCCTGATAAATTGGTTCTTTACATACTGCTTAAAATTTCATGCAATAGCTGGCATAATTTTGTTGATATAATAGCACAAATATGGGCCTATGATTGTCCTTTGGGTCTGACTATTTGCTTGGCATAGTCATTATGTTGATGGGTTTTTGCACTAGAATTTTAATTTATGATACATGCTATATGAAAATATAGAGAATCCATCATTTTCTCTATTGTGTTGTTAATTAGCTACCTCCATTTTCTCGTCAGTTCCATGTGTTTCTTGTAACGTATTCTAGGTGGGAAAGAAGAGGTTTAATTTGAGATGTCAAAAAGGTGCATAAGCCATGAGAACAGGTCGTGTGTTTGGCATGCTGGAAAATTGAATAGCAAAATGATAATTTTTCTATTATCTGTGGCATTGTGTTGTCAAATTAATGTTGGCACTTACGATTTTACATTACTTACCATAAATGATGCTGGATGTCTGGACTTCTGGTAAAAGGTGTTGGCTCTTGGGATTTTTTTGTTTTTCTGTTTTTTTTTGGGTGCTTGGCACCAATTTTTTTGCATCGAATTTTTTCTGAGTAGCAATTCTTTGTTTTGTTTTTATTGATGACTTATCTTGTTGGTGATGTGTTACTTCCAAATTGTTACAGGTGGAGGAGAAGGGATTGAATGGTGAAACAGCAGACAGGATTGGCAGCTTTGTGAAGCAAAGGGGACCACCAAAGGAATTATTATCAAGGCTTAAGCAGAAAGGCAGCAGCTTTCTCGACAATGCTTCTTCTAAACATGCCTTGGATGATTTGGAGATATTGTTTGAAGCTCTTCACAAGTCCAAGTGCATTAATAGAGTGGTTTTTGATCTGAGCCTTGCAAGGGGGCTGGATTATTACACTGGGGTGATATTTGAAGCTGTTGGGACTATGCAGGTAATGATCTATTTGATGCCACCCAGTGTGATGTTGAGATTTCTTTGTTTTGATGTAATTGCATAGCATATACATGTTGATCATTTGTTGATTAAATTATTGGGGCTGCTTCATTATTAAGTATTATGATGTCGGGTTTCTTGGGATAAATTGGTTTTTATCTGAGTGACTTGAAGTGTGAATGTTGATGGGAGAGTAATTAGGCACACAGTAACATGCTTCTCCTTCTTCTTCTTCTTTTTTTTCCTGAACTGTTTTGGATATAAAATTATAGGCATTAAAAATTTGTAGTGAAAAAGGGAAGACAAACCCTGTACTTGGGATGCATAACTGTCCTACACTTGCTGCTTACAGAAGCTGTAGATAAATTTTGGGCATATATAATTTGATTTATAATTGATAAAATTGGAGCCTGTAATTTATGCATGTTTGTTTTAGGACAAGAATGTAATACTCAGGTTGGTGTGGTGCCTTTAAATTTTTTACAAATTGCCTTGGCCAAGATGTACTTGGATAATTTTTGCTTTATAGTTATCTAAAAAATGTGCTGCTAAAAGGGGTGACCAAAGCCTATTAAATGAGGAGCAGATTGGAATTGGGAGACCAAAAGTGGGAGTCTTTGATTAGGAAGGATTTGAATGACTGGACCCCAATTAATTTTGGGATTATGGCTTTGTTGAGACAATCTCAGTCAATTATGTTTTTGGTAAAGGTGCACTGGCTCTGTAAGCAGAGTTCTTTTAGCGCACATGATGGAATAATATGAATGATGAGTCAATTCCTGTTAGTTCTTTGGTTAATTGCATAATGGACATTGGAATCCTGTCTAGAAACATTTATGTCTCTTACGAAGATCAATTGCAGAGATGAGATTCCTCAAGCACTAATTATGTCTACCCATTGTGACTTCATTGTCTTCATATCCCCTTTCCACACTATGTTCTTTTTAACTGTTTGAATATGTTATGCTTCTTGGCCAATGGAATATATATTGATTTATGTCTTGACATTGCATATGTTTTTATAATAATATCATTCTACAATTTGGCCCCTCCCTTTCTTGTTTATCTCTGCTTTAATTGGTTTTTCATTCATGTTGTTTGGATAAACAGTAGTGCTCCATCTTTGATTCCTTGAGGAAACAACTTTGTCTGGATTTAGTGTTTTCAGGCAAAACTATGTTTTCAAATGATAGGACTAATTTTTTTATATCTGTTGGTTAATTGTAACTGGTATGCATTTTCAGCATTGCTGTTCATCTCTGTATTGACAGGGATGACCAAATCGGGTCCCCATTGTTGGGTTAGATGGAATTTGTTTATTTTTTGTTTAGTTTGGTATAGAGACGTAGTTTCTGTCGTGAATCTTCATCCTGGCGTTATTGCTTGGGAGTCTAGTGATTTCCTTGTAATTTAATTTGTTTTCACCAAGAAAACAAATTATTGCTTGGTGTCCTGGTGAAGTATATTGCTGTTGTCAGCATTGTACTGGCAGGGAGTAGGCAGGTAGCAGTGACATGGTCTTTCGATGGTGGAATTGGTGGAATGGTTGTTCTCTGATCAATTTAACTGCCCTGAATTTATCGTAAAGACAAAGACTTGGTCCTTATATATCACCATGGATGATGTGGGGCAAAGATGCTCACAATCCCACAAGTGGTTGAGGAAGAGATGGAGGGGGAGATTATCATGCTATTTTGATTTTTCATACTTACAAACATTAAGGATGGTATCAGAGAAAATGGTATAATAATAAACCTCACTGAGCATAAGAATTGTTATATGACCAACGTCTGTTTGGATTGTGTCAATTTTCAAGCCGCAAGTTATGGTATCAATTTGCTTTGGTTTTTCTTTCTTTGATTTTGGAAATTGCCTGGAGATTTCCCCTAGGCAACGGTGGTTCAGCATTTCAAGAATCATTTCTGGTGAGGAGGTCCTTTTTTTTTTTTTTATAATTTTTTTCAAACACTTGGTCAATGATGACTTTTATTTTTATTAATTGTTGGGAGGAGTTCCCTTTTAATTTTATAAAACAGGATCTCCAAAACTAAAACTTTTAGTGTAACCTACCTAGAACATCATTTATATCCGAAGTCTGTCATCTCATTGCAGTTAAGTTTATGCACTCTGTAATGGGCTCTTAGAAGGCAGGTTATACCTTGTAGTTGTATTAACTTGTTGACTTTTAACAGTTCTTTGATGAGCCACTTTTAGCCTATAATTTTTGGATTGGCATCTGTTGGAAATCAAATCAAATCAAGGATAAAGCTTCAGTTTGTGTAGTTTTATTGTAGTACACTACATCATCAGGGGTTACATTGGCTTGGGATGGCAAGGCAATGGAATGGACTGGTTATCACATTGCAAGTGTGCTCTGCCTAGTGCTTGTTTCATGTTCTCTCTTGAATAATCATATTGCTAGTTAATACTCCCAACCCCCCCCTCCCCCCAAAAAAAAAGATGAAAAGGAAAAATGCGACCAATGAGTACAAGTCAGAATGTCTGACCATGCAGGTCATTGTTATTTCTTGGTATGAGATGGAAAAAGTTAATATGACCTGCACTGTTTTTTCCAACGAAACTAAGCACTTTTTTCTCATTAGAAGGGCTCAGTACCACACTTTGACTTCAATGATGGGAATAACCTCTACACTCTGGCACTCCAGTGAACAACAGTTCTGCCCCTTACTATCTATATTTTTATAATAGTGGGCGATCCATCAGCAGTTGCATTATTAACTTAATGTTATGTTCATTAGTTATTTGTTTTACAGGTTGGTTCAATTGCTGCTGGTGGGCGTTATGACAACCTTATAGGAATGTTTGGCACGAAGCAGGTTCCAGCTGTTGGAGTTAGTCTTGGCATCGAACGTGTGTTTACCATAATGGAGCAACTTCAGAAGGATCAAAAGCAAACAGCCCGTCCGACTGAAACACAGGTTCTGTTGAGCATTTTGGGGGATAAAAGTAAACTCCGTCTAGCTGCGGAGGTTGTTAGCGAACTTTGGAATGCCAGATTGAAAGCAGAATATGTTGTCAGCACAAGATTCAGCAAGCATATTGATCGTGCCAGAGAGTCGAGAATCCCATGGATGGTGCTTGTGGGTGACAAGGAGATGGAAAAAGGGATTGTAAAAATAAAAAACATAGAGACAACAATTGAGGAAGAGGTCCCCAGAACCATGCTTGTTGAGGAGCTCCGGCGACGATTAAACCAATGAAAATCATATCTGGATACTCTAAACTTGTAAGGGCGTGTTACACGCATGAAAGGTGATTTTGATTCTGCCGCATGAAGTGGAGTTTTAGTACGTGATTTATGTCAATTTTAGGTTGGCCATCTGAGTCTACCAAACGCTCGTTAAAGTTGTCCACATGTAACCAATCATGTCCTATTGAGAACTAAGGACTTCCGTTTTAAACCAAACATGTCCCATATAACAATGGCTATTTGGGAAGTAAATCCAGCGTTGAAATTTGATGTGAGTCCATATAAAAAAAAAGTGTTAAAAAAATAAATAAAGATTTTACTGATATAAATAAATCTTATTTTGAGTAGGAATTCTAAAATTCGTTGTTGATTAGGATGTCATTCAAAATTCTATCCAAATCCTGCGCCCTGCTCTATAAGTAATTTTGGTCTCCACTCTTTTTTTCTGTCTCGAGAAGTTGTTGCGATTTTGTTGTGTTTACTTATTGCTAACAAGATGAAGAAACTGTTATTGAACTGCGTGCTGCCCACGAACACGATCAAAACAAATGAAGAAGTCGTTGCTGCTGCTAAGCCTGCCGGTGCAAAGGACAATGGCTGCCGTTCCCACAAGTCTTTGGAACAGTTGATGAGACTGCCGAATACAGAGAAGGATTTCATTAACGATGGACAATCTACGTTTTCTCAAAAGGAGGATATATCAGCACAGTGGCGAGAGTTTTCTAGTTCGTGTAACTGAGAAGGCGTTCTAGACCCTCTGCCTTCGTGGCTTCAACGGGAAATTCTCAAATATGGGGAATTTGCCCAAGCCACTTACGATTCCTTTGATTTTGATCATTTGTTTGAATACTGTAGAAGCTGCCGGTATAACAAGAGTAAGCTTTTTCAAGAATTAGGCCTTACTCATCATGGTTATCAGGTGACTAAGTACTTTTATGCACTGTCTCATGTCCACCTGCCTAAATGGCTCAAGAGGTCTAGTCCTACTTTGAGCAAAGACTCTAATTGGATGGGTTACATTGCAGTCAGCAACGATGATGAATCCGGAAGGATTGGGCGAAGAGACATAGTTGTAGCTTGGCGAGGTACCGTGGCACCGTCAGAGTGGCTGTCCAATGTCAAGGCCTTTAAGGAACCTATTGATGACAACCCTGATTTTAGGGTTGAGTGTGGCTTTCTTAGCATGTACAAGTCAAGGGGTGCGCTTACTAGGTATAACAAGCTGAGTGCCTCTGAACAAGTTATGCAAGAAGTTGTAAGACTAGTCAACTTCTATTTGGAGCAAGGTGATCGTGAGGTTAGCTTGACAGTCACAGGTCACAGTTTAGGGGGTGCATTAGCACTCCTAAATGCTTACGAGGCAGCTACTTACATTCTTGATCTTCGAATCAGTGTCGTTACTTTTGGCGCCCCAAGGATTGGGAACTTGCCCTTCAAGCGAAGGCTCGATGAACTAAGAGTTAAAACCTTATGAGTCGTTATCAAGCAAGATATAGTGCCAAAATTACCAGGCATTTTTAGTGAGGAGATTATCAAGACTTTTGGTACAATCATTGGAAGGTTCTTGTCGACTTACAGACATGTAGGAGCCGTATTGAAGGTCATTCTGTCTGCATCACCCTTTTTGAAGCGTAAAGCTAACCGGAGAGCATGTCATAATTTAGAGATATACCTCCATCTCCTGAATGGATATGTGTGGAAGAAAGCAAAGTTCCAATGGAGTGCTGGAAGAGATCTGGCATTGGTGAACAAAAGTTGTGATATGCTGATCGAGGAGTTAAAAATACCAAAGTATTGGTACTTCTCGCAATATAAGGGGCTCGTCGTGAATAAATATGGTAGATGGATTAAACCAAGTAGAGAGCCTGAAGACGTTCCTTCTCCATTTGGTGCTGAGATATCTCCCTTCTGTCTCTATTTCTGTGTATCTAATTGTGTCATAAATTGTGTCATAAATCTGATGCTTAATAGCAAGTTCTACCAGCTGATCATTTTGTTGAGACCCCTTTCCACACTTGTTCAAAATTCTCCGTAGAAAATTCTTTCAACAGGAGTAGGCAGCGCACAACCTGCCAAAGCATAAGCATCACAACTGAAAATCAAAACTATAACTTTCTGACAAGCAACAAGATAAAAACACTTCCTGTAACCTAATTACACACCTTTTCATTTACTTTTGCTTCAAATTCCTCAACAATGTGAGCCTCTTTCAACCTATTACATATCTAAGTACAAATCATGCAGTAAGCATTAGAAAAAAGAACACAGATTCCCAACAGAGCTGCATTCAAAAACCAACATAGGACTTACAATGCTCCAAGATTTGCGTCCAGCAGGTCCGTTACCCCTATAGCCTAGATCATTCTTGATGTCTGATATAACAAGCAACTTCAATAACAGTTAAAAAAAATCAAGATAAAATGAAAACTAAAACCTGCACAAATTTGAAATGCCAGCAAACAAAAAGAAGTGATATTGAGGATGTTAATGCTCTCATTTAGATTTTCACTACATGACATAGCATCCAAACTTTATCCAACTGAACTTACAAATAGGCTCATCCCAAGACAACATGTCACACAATAAAATGCATAATGACAATTAGTAAAAAAATCGTCTTCCTAAACTGTGTTACTACCCGTGGCGTTATTCAGTCAAAACATTCACCTTGTCATTGGCTTGTTCAAGCTTATCACAAATAGCTCTCATAGCTGGTGCAAAATCTCTCACATGCAAACCATCTCCATCTTCGGTCGTGTCCCCATATTGTTCACCATCTGCACACTTTTCAATCTCAAACCTCTGTTGAACACCCAAATGCTTTGCATAGCTGGTAGTCACAGTCGAACCATTCTCGGCTTCTTTGGACTTCTTTAGAACCACAGGTTGTCTCACAATCAACCCGCGACATTCAAGGGTCCTCAATACATAATACAAGTTGTTTCCTACAATACCAACATCTTTCCCCAGTTGACTCTGCATAATTCCACTGGTCATGTAGACCGTAGTTCACTAACTCAAAACCCGAACACATGCGGTTTTGTGCGTGAGCGCGTATTAGGAGGAACGGAACCTCGCAGGAAGGAGGTGGTCATGAGCGCGGCGATCACGGTCAGAGAAATTTGGAGGAAGAAGCATCCTAGAGGCCGACGAAGCAATCCCTAAGATGTTAGTTAGCGGTAATCTTCAAGCCGAGGTTTTCCGCATGGTCGAAACGCTGGATTCTGACATCTTCGTGGCTCAACGACGTTCTCTTTATGAATTCTACCATAAATCAAGTTGTCATTAAAATAAACCATAACAAATCTACCAAATAAACTTATGAAGCATGTAATTCATTAATAACAGGAAAGTATTTAATGTATTAGATAAGCCAAATGATCTTACTAACCATTCATATAATTTATATTTTATCTTAAATGCAGTTTTTCACTCATCCTTTACAAATTTAATGATAATAATTTTTTAAGTATATTTTAAAAATAGTTGAGTACAAACCCTCTAACCTTTATGATAAAATATATTTAACCCATTATGCAACCTTTCTTTCTTTATTATCATTCAACCATTGTAACTTATATGAGGGGTGTTTTATTGTTGCTAAGTTCAAATTTTCCACCAAAGTGGTGGAAGTAACATTGGCACTTAATGCACATATCCAGACATGTATCCATGAAATTTTGCACTTGATGCATGGTGCTCCTATACATGGCATTCTAGGTTTAACCTTCGTCATTATTAGAGGAGCACTGCATGAGAACATGATTCCTTTTCTTCAGTCTTCTACACTAACGCTGGATTAAGTGAATGACTCACAAATTATGGTCTATGCAATATAAGATGGTATAGCAGCAAACTGTCTTTTTTATGTGTCTTATCAGGTGTCATCTGAAGTATAGGATAGATATCCTTGTAGCTGACACTACATTATTGTTTCACAAGAATTTTATTTTGTCCCTTCATACAGACTTTAGTTTGCTTTGTTTGACAACTTAGAATTTGAACAAGCTCAACTGCATAAACAGACGAACCCAACCTTCCAACAAGTAACAAATTGGAAGCCAACCTCTATCTTGGTAAGTTAGAAGACAAAATTAATTCTGCGATTAAGGAAAACTACTGTCTTACGAGATACAATCAACAGGACAAGTTTCTATGGTTGCTTGAATTTTGCATTCTGCATCAGCCCATCTGACAACCCTCGCTCTTCCATAAACGGTTTCAATAGCAAATGGCTTCTCTGCAAATAAAGCACACTTTAAACATCCAATGCACTTCACACGTCCACAAAAACTGTCCGCCTTTCACTTTCTGAGCCAAACCACACTGAGTATATTGGTTTGCCAGTGTATCCTTGAAATTCTGTAGTCTTTTCTTACTCTTATACCATATTAAAAAGGAATAATTAATACTTAAATTTGAGTAAAATAAATTGACAAATGCTCTCATTAGCCTATCGTGAGATTTTGACAAAGTGACAGACCTCACAAGATTTCTCACAGATAAAAAAAAAGAAAAGAATAATATGCATTTTCTAGTATTTTACCAGAAAAGACATTTTTTATGTCATCATAATTGTGACTCATTAGCTGCCGCATGTAATAAAGATATTAGCTTCGTCGCTTAGAACTATAAGGCTGCCCCATACAAATTGTATAAATCATTAGAAAGATCACAAGGTTAAAACTAGTCATATTAATTGTAACAGGAACAAACAAGCTCCTAAACTGGTGGTCGCTAAAATCCAGGTGGACAGTAGTCTTAGGCATCTGTTTACATGCATCACATCAGCAATTGTGGTGCATAACCCAAAATTGCGGTCACATTGCACGCAATTACGGTTGCATTAGCTGCAATGACCAAAAATGACTGGAACAGCAGTAATGCTCATGATGCGCATTTTAAACCTTCTGGTCAAGAAGGAAATAGCTATCCTACTGCAAAGAAAGAAAACAAAAAAAATAGAAGAAAGAAAAGCAAAGAGATAATTTCAAAGCCATCAGAGTAGCACAAAATACAGTTAGCAAGACTAACAATAGTCCGAAAGAAAGTAGGATCATATTCCATGGGATCTTCATGCATGGTACAATGTTACCAGTTAATGAAGCCAATATCTTGCTGATCAACTTGTAGGTTAAGCGCATTTATATGTTTACTTGTTGATCTTTGGCCCTCTTGGTTAACATAGCGTTTATCCTCCATGGGAATTACACACCACTAAGCACATTAAGCTTTTGTTTCCATGTTTAGAGAGCCAAATGCACGACATCCTGCAGCCTTGCAAATTCTGCAAAGTTGATATCACCGGTTGAGATGCATCTTCCCCATGTTATGGCTGGGCCAAAATCCACAATTGTTTCCTAACTCATTCACTCACACGCTTATACAGGCTCCCCCTCCACCCGAATTTATAAACAAATGGAAGGACCCCAATAACATGACGTTACAAATTACATCCAGAGGAGGGAACGAAGAACTACCCTACCATATACGGCAGCAAAGCTAACCAAGATACCGAAGCAAAACCCCATCATTTCCTAGCACAAATCCCTTTCCACCATTGATAAACTTGAAACAGAAATCATCAGTACCAGTGCCTTGTAAAAGCATTGTCTCGCCAAGTATTGGGCGGTTATTATTGCTTTTGTGTTTGGTGGACAGACTGATCCATAAAGAAATCCTGCAACTTCCAAACATTTTCTTAGCATTTTCTCCATATGCTTAATCATCGACTTTCCTATCTACTCCGGTTAAGAACTTGTCGGTCAAACAAGGACATAAAAATTAACCATATAGCTCTCACTATAATCACTCACTTCACTGAGTAGAGATTTGCAGCAATATTGTCAGCTGCTTTATCACGGCTCCAAGTCTTGCCACCATTTGTTGTTCTCAACAGAACCCCACTGCCCCCTGCTGCCCAGGCTTCTTCCTGCACAAGAAACCATCTAAGAGCATAAAACATAGAAACTAAGACAAAGGGGCGATATTAAATTTTGAAGCTCACTAGAATGTGCACTCATAATCCAAAAGGAGAGTGTATACAAAACTGGTCAACCATTAAATCAAAAGACCAACCATGACCTACTGGCTATCAGAAAAGCCAATCAAGAGACCAAAGGCTGATTGGCTTCATTTCCAGTTTAGTGAATCAATCACACACGTTCAACTCCCCACTCTTAACAGGTGTCAAAAAGTCAGCTTCCATCACTTCCGCAATGCAGCTATGAATGTGGCAAGCCTCCCTTAATATAAATCAAGCGAAGATCTGCTAGACTGGACCTCTTGCCCAAGTTAAATGCTGCTTCTTTCCAATCTTACCGATTCTACATAAAAGTATTCACTTTTTTATGCTAAAGTAGTTGATCGAGTTCAATATATGATCTATTCTTGGATCTTACCTCACAAATTAAACTTTTGAATTAAATACTTTCTTGACACAGTATCAAAACTTTCATGACAAGACCTAAACCATTTGACATTGCTATTTCTTGACTATCAAACTCCCATTTGGCATTTTACAGTGGAAATCTAGTATGGGAGAAATGAAAAAAAGAAATTAAAACGGACTAAAAAGGGTTTGCAGTGATGCAGCTAAAGCAAATGTAGAAAGCAATTTCATGTTGGCGAAAGAAATGGAAACAATTAGGAGACATTTGTATAAATGACATTGATTTCCCCTAGGGAAATCGGCATAGAATCACTGTCAAAAGAATAGAGCTAAAAATATCATCTTTATTATCTGCACATATGTTCTTGGTTGTTAGACCGAATTTTATTAGTACGTAAAGGTTATTGAGAATTTGAGCCTGATGCGAGAATTATTGGTGAGTGGTGTAGAAAGAATTTGTGCCTCGGTGACCAAGCCTTAAGGGAGGTGGTGAAGGCACCAACAATATGGCCTAGGTGTGCCTTATGCCTGAGACATACCTCTCAATAGCTAAGCCTGCTCAATTGCATTTGTTGATCGTTGTTAATTATCCAGATAGACTTACTTGCCTTGGATATCATGTACAAAACATGAAAAGGCTGTTTTTGTGTCAATGGACCACGAAGCATAATTGCTTTGCAAATGAAAACAAAAGCAAAGTCAATGTATGGTGGTTTCTTCAGAGAGGTAACTAGTATACAAATGTTTTGTCATCAAAATGATGTGACAGATGCTTTCTAATCTATACCACACAGTTCTTATGTCACCACCACACGTCAAGGCCATTAATCCACCGAAACTATTGTGAGGGAGAAATGAATTATCATCGCCAAATAAGACATTCAAGGGCCATATTCATGTCAAAACCTTTTACCTCTGAACGATACCCCACATCAAGGATCCCAAAGCCCCTACTTTGCACTGGAACTTCCTCAAATTCCTCTGTTATCTGCAAGGTTAAAGAAGTTTGCACTTCAATGCTTCAGAAGAATAAAATATCAAGCAGATACCAAGTATAATAATGGAAATAGACAAGGGGCTGCGGTTGACAGAATATAAGTATGCACCAGTGCATATCCATGTATATGTGTATGTATTTTTTTTTGGTGCATAAAATCAGTTTATACTGTAGGAAAAACAAAAATACAAGAAGAAATCAAATTCAAATAAATAAATGAATAACAAGAAAACTAAAATTCCAGGGTAAAGGTGAAAACAAAATTCTAGGAGCAACGTTCACATAACATCTCAATGTCCTATTATATCTTGAAAATGCATTTACACTGGAAGACACCCCATTCTGTGCAGAAGTTTATATGCACATTAGATAACAATGACAACTATCTAAAGTAGTCTACCAAAACTGTTTCAAACTGTAAGAATCAATGGCACCCAGCAGAAATTAACATTTTTGCTCTATGGAACATGCGAGAGCAAATAGGTTTTTAAGAACAACTATCTTGCTAGATTTGCTACTACGGATTAACACACTATATTATTTTAGCCTTACTATACGGGTATATACAATGCATATAGTGGCTATTTTGGCTGAGATTTTAATTTTGGATTTGTCATAAAATATTGGTCTAGAGACACAAGACCTCTTTATCCTGAAAGCAATTCAATTTTATTACAGGCGTGAATTGCAGGTAATTTTTTGTCATTATGTCAAATATTTGGATAAAAGGACTTATTGTCATGTTTACTTACTCCTGTGCCTTTGCTGAGATAAAGTCCCCCTCTACGAACAAGAAGCCAAAGACCACCATCTGCCCTCCATCCCATGTTCTGAATTCTTCTTGCAACTGCTCTATTATGTGGCTGCCAGAATGCCTGCAGATAGTATAAATTAATGAATCACTGTTAAGATATATGCAAGTCTTTGACAGAAGACAACAAATGAGCCAAATATACTGCTGATATATGAAGCTCTTTACAGAGGTAAATATTATACAATAAAAAAAGTCAAATATAAAATCACCTTATCCAAAAACAGGGAAGGCAATACAAGGAGAAGAGAAAAGGCAAACAAATAAATTGAACAGATGAAAGCAACAAAATGCAGGTATTAAGAATTTCTACAGTGTACATTAAGGTAATTTAAAAGTAGAACACTTAGATGTCTGCATTAGTAATATCTAATATCTAATATACAAGATTTATTTCACCATAAGTAAAAACAGAGAGTGAAAACCTTGCTGATGGTTTCATGAATAGCCAATTTGCTGCACCATCATCTTTTTTTCAAAGGGCCACTACTTTTTTAATGCATGAAAAAGGATCACTTGGTCCAAAACCAGATGATTAAAACTTAGTGCAAACATGAAGGAGAGGATACTTCCTGCATATATAGCCAAAAGAAGTACCAATAAGAATAATGGACGCCGACAGAGAAGCTACCTCACCTGGCCAGGTTCCCATGTCAGATAAAAGTTTCCACGGCTTGAGACGGCAACATATCTTCCATCTGGTGAGCGATTCACAGTATTAAATGTTTCTGTGTAATAGCTTGCACCACTAATGCCACTAGAAACTGTTCTGCAAAAGCAATGAATGCACATCAATATCTTGCCTGATTGAAGACCACAGCCTTTTGAAGTATAAAATTTTCCATTACTGCAGAAAGTAATCAACTTCTGGATGGTTATGTTTGAACTGAATTCTTTCTGGTAGAGAACCATTTTAGACCAATGCAACAAGAAAAGAAATAGAAGAAACTAGCTCCCCATATGGACCCTAAATTAGTTTTCAAACCAATTGTAACACAGTCAAACTTAATTTAGATGGAACAGCTCAGCTTAATTTGAAAGCAAACATAATATATAACTCCTAGAAGAAAAGGAAATACTCTTTAAAATTTCATAAGAAGAAGCAAAAAATAATATTAATTAATTAATTAATTAAAATAAAGATAAATTATTCAGATGTAACATAAAATGCATGTAAGCAACCAGAAAAGAATAGCAAGCTCATAAGAGAAATGTCAATAGTCAGGTTTCTTAGCAAACTCAAAGGTTTTCCTACAGCAAAGCATAGCCATATAAAGCATTTCTCCAATAGCAAAGAGATTAGCATTTAGCAGAGAAGAAACTACCTATTAACTGTTGCTGACACAGTCTCCTGGACTGCAGCCCTCCAGTTTAATCCTCTATTTGAGGTAACATAAATTGCTCCTTGGTCAGTCACCATTTCTGCACTTTTTTCTCTAGTTGCCTTAATATATACCTGCAGAAGTTACATCATTTATTAGCTACTTGGCTCTTCCTACATCTGCAACAACCATAAAAGAGGTCTTAATTGTCTGTGAGGCACAAAAAGGGACCCAGATTATTACCTGAGACTAGACATAAAAATTTGGACCAATAACATTGCTAATGTGTTTCTAACACTAACTAGTAGGTTTTACACTGAGAAAGTCAAACCTCAAATGTCAAAAAATCCAAGCACATAATGAGCAGTTACTTTCCCTCTTCTGAAAAGGTAAAAATAAGGAGAAGAATATACTCTAAAAGGCCCTTATTCTAAAAGCTTCTCTTCTCTTTGACGTCCATTTAGAGCAAAGCACACTAATAAATATCATATTTCAAACCTTCAATTTGCATACATCAGGCATTAAAAAAAAAAAAAAAAAAAGCTACCATATCTCCAGGAAGCTGAGCACTTAGTGGTATCCTCTCCCAGCTTTCCCCAACATCTGAGGTGTACAACAAAATTGCAGGCTTTCCAACAATCCAACCTTCCTTCCCTTTGAAGCTAATGGAATTAAATCTATAATTGAAATCTTCTTCTTCAGCTGAGGGTATTGAATGAGGAATCCATGTGTTTCCACCATCTTTTGTCTCCAAAATTGTTTGCCTAGTCCCCAGCAGAAAACCTACAAAAATTTGAGTTACAAACTTAGATTTTGGGCTTTTGTCAGTTCACAAAGAAGAATAGCAAGCATAAAAATCAGAGATAATATGTGTGTGTGTGTGTGCAGGCACTCAAAAATATGTAAATCCTTAGCAAAAAGCCTTAAGCTGCTCAATCGAGGGTGTGCTTGGGTAGCTATAGGTTGTTCATTCTAATATAGTATACCTGCAGAATGATCCCACAAAGGAAGTTCACTAAGACATGGCTACATCTAAGAAACATTAAAGAAGGCTATGCATTGATTTAACTGAAATTAATAAAAGTCCAAAGCATAAGGTAAAGTGATACAATTGTTTATGTTGAAGCATGGGAAATGCAAGTAAATGGATCATGCAATCATGGATTAGATAAGTTGAAGGGGCAATGATCCCCTTCTGAGCAGACTTTGGAAGAGCTACTTTCAGATCACACCTTTAGCAGCTGTTGCCTTTGGATTTTCATGGAATTCTGGCAGCCCAAGAAGCAAAAGCCTCCTAAGAGGGTGCCTGCTAATATCCAAAATAGAGTTGAAATCTGGCCTATCTAGTTAATTTCATCTTGCTTTGTTGTTAAGAAAGGCTCAAGTATTGAAATGCTTCCTGACAGTAAAGTTGGCTAAAACTGCATTCTTGACACCTTTGCCTAATGCCCCTATAATGCCCCTGACTTTAGTAACTGACTCAATGACTACTTGTTATTTTGTGATTTGAATTGAGTTGTGAATGTAGCTAAAGTATCAGCCAGCTCATAACCTAATGAACAAGAACATCCGTATTGTCTATTAGGCAAGGTGTCTGAACGGTGACTTTAAAGACTATTGTTATTAGTAGGTAGCAATAGATCTACCTTAGTCAAGTCTAAGAAAGAGTTTGCTTTTAAGAAGAGGTTGATGTTGTTCACTTACTTGCGAATTGCGAATTGTGGTGATACTAATTCACCCCCTCTTAGTATCACAAACTAGTAGATCCTAGGGAGAAGTCAGGAACTTCAAAGTTGTTAGGGTTTGAGCACATTATTGATTTGTATGCTAATGATGCTAACTTTGGTAACATATATGCTGTATGTGAGAAAGCTGCCTTTGGTAAGTTCTATAGACATGAGGGGTATTTGTTTATAGTAAAGAAGCTTTGTATTCTTCAAGGGTTTATGAGAGCATTATTTGTGAGAGAAGCTCATTAGGGTGGTTTAATAGGACACTTTGGCATTTAAAAGACTTTTTATGTTTTAAATAAATATTTTTTTAGCCACATATAAAAAGGGATGTTGAAAGAGTTTATGCTAGGTGCATTACTTGTAGACAAGCTATGTGTAGGATTTTTCCCCATGGTAAGTATATGCCCTTAGAAATTCCTTATGAACCTTGGACCAACATTTTTATGAATTTTATTCTTAGGTTACCTAGGTCCAAGAAGGGATGAGATTGTATTCTTATTGTAGTTGATAGGTTTTCAAAGATGACACATTTTATTGCTGGCACAAAAATAAATGATGCCACACACATTATAGACTTATGTTTTAGAGAGATTGTTCACCTACATGAAGTGCAGAAGAGTATTGTGTCAGACCATGAAGCAAAATTTTTTAGCCATTTTTGGAAGGCATTATAGGGTAAGCTTGGGACAAAGTTGTTGTTTTCTACAACTTGCCATCCACAAACCAATAGACAAACTAGGGTAGTAAATCAAACTTTTGGTACATTGTTGCGCGTGCTATTATTGGTAAGAACTCTATAACCTAGGAAGAATGTTTGCTTTTTATGGAGTTTGCCTATAATCATGTCATTTATAGTGCTATAAGTTATTCTCTTTTCAAGCTCGTTTATGGTTTTAATCTATTATCTTCTTTAGATTTAGTACTATTGCCTATATAGGACAAGGTTAATTTAGATGGGAAAAAGAAGGCTAAAGTGTTTAGGCAAATTTATGAGAAAGTTAGGCTTAACATTGAGAGAAAAACTAAACAATATAAAACACAAGCCAACAAAGGTTGTAGTTATAACACTTCTAAACTTGGTGATTAGGTTTGGGTACACTTGTGGAAGGATAGATTTCCTATGCAAAGGAAATCAAAGTTGCAACCAAGGGGAGATGGCCCTTTTCAAGTGGTGGCAAGAGTCAATAATAATACATATAAACTTGACTTGTTAGGTGAGTATAATGTGAGTACAACATTTAATGTTTCTGACCTTTCTTCTTTTCTTTTTGATGATGTAGGTGCTGATTTGAGGACAAATCATTTTGAGAAAAGAGGAAATAATGGAACTCATATTGTATCGGCTTAAATCAACAAGGGAGTTGATGCTTTGCAAAACCTTAAAGGACTAATGACAAAGGTAAGGTCAAAAAAAATAAAGGAAGCTCTCAACAACTTATAATGTGACATTTACTATTAAGAAGTTGCTAGGTATGAGTTAAGGATGATTAAGGCTTTACCAGGGCTTGCAAAGGTGTCATATGTGGAGGAATTTGAAAACCATGACCTTAGGAAGGAAGTTGGATTTGGGAGCCTATGTTTAGGCATTTAAATGAGTTATTTTCATAATTTATATTATTATGTAGTGGGTTGGACTAATTTTAACATCTTAATGGATTATTTTCATGAGTTTTTATTATTATTTAATGGGTTGGAAGAATTTCCTTAATAAGCCCATCTTATTAATTAAGGTTTTTGGGGGTTAGCATATAAAAAGGGCAAAAAGGGTGGTTGGAGGAGGCAAACCCATTTTCATGAGTGTATAAGCTATTTTCTCTTGTTTTTTGAGAATTCATTTTGAACTTTCATACTTGAGTGTGTTGGTTCAATAAACTTATCTTCTTTAACATTGTTGTTATTAGGAATGACCTCTAAATCTTATAGTTCTGGTTCTTAGTTGTTTATAATTATTAGATTAGAACTCCAAATCCCTTAACCTTTATTAGAATGATCCTATATCAACATTGGTGTAAGGTTCCATTTACATATAATCGGAGTTCATATTAATTTTGTTTTCTTTTCTTCTCTTTTAAGCCTTAAGATTCCATATGCAAAATAATGGGATGAGTCTTAAATATAGTTGAAATTTTTGGGTTTATAAGGCCTTTGGTACCTATTTGTTATGGATGATAGCTTCTCTCTCTCTCTCTCTCTCTCTCTTTTTGTAGGAAATTTATTGAAGTAGAATTTAAGATAAATCTAACTTTAAAAGTGAACCTATAATTGTGTATTGAGTGCGTATGCATATTTGTTTTCTATTTAATCATATGATTTCTTATCCTGGTTTGTAATATAATGACAAAGGAGATGATATGGTCTCACTACTTTAACTTAACTTCAAAGTCTGTAAATATGATCAAAGATATTTATAATTACTTCTTATTTTTGTATTTAAATGTGGCACACCTTGGTTTATCCTTTTAGTGTATTAAAACTGTCAAATACTGCATTAAGGAGTAGCCATTATATGAATGAATTTAAAAATTTTTCAATATGAATGAAGTTGAATAAAATAAAATCCAAAGAAATAAATTTTTCATTAAGAGATACAACAATTAAGATTTCGATCTCTTAGGTTAAATATCTTGGTTTCAAGTCCAAACATTTAAAAACTACTTGTATTTTATTGATAAATTCTAATTTAGAGGTCCTTTTGTAGTTTTTAATAAGATTGGCTGTACATGAAAGAAAAAATTACTAGTTAACATTAAGTAAGATTAGTCCTAAAGTATAATGGTTCACACTTATAACAATAACAATGGTCTTTAATAAAATGTAGAGATTGGGACACTTAATGTCTTAACTTATATATTATGATTAGTTTAATGCTTTTAAAGTTTTAGACTTACACTTTCATTTGTAAATCTTAATTTATAGGTCCCTTTTTAGTTGGTACACATAATGATAAGGACTTTTTGGATCTCACACTAAGAGGGGAAGGGGGTGATCAGTGTGAGATGCTTATTTTTTATAAATCTATTTAGATTAAACCTCTGTAACTAATTAAATTCTATGATTCAATTTTATTTTGCTTCTTTATATGAGAACAATTGTAAGTGCAAACATCCGAGAACATATAGAATTTTTACATGGTTCACCTATAATGTGTGAGCTACGTTCACGATGTGATAGGATCACTCCTAAATCACACAATCTACTCTTGTTATCGAGGGATATAGTTGATGTTGTGGAAAGATCTCTCCTCAACCACTTATAATGATCTCTTGATCACCCTAAAGGTTTCCCACTCTTTTTCAAATAAGTTCACAAAAAGTTTATGACAAAAATTTTCTTAAGAAAGATCTCTATATGTATACAGGCTGTTGTGACAACAAACTGATCTTTTCATTTCTTCCTGCTGTTCTCTCTTTCCTCATTACTAGTCTTAACCTTTTGCACTGTTGGTCTCTACTTTTTGCAATGTCAGTCTCTACCTTCTACACTATCAGTCTCTCCCTTTTGCACTGTCAGTTTCTGCCTTCTGCACTACCAATCACTACCTTCTACACTGCTGGTTATAGCTTCTGCACTGTTAGTCTCTATCTTATACACTGTGGGTTTCTACCTTCTGCATTGCTAATTACAACATCCTGCTATCGTGTCCTTTTTCTCTTTTGTTTTTATCACTTATAGCTTTCTGCTGCTTGTTGTTTTTGCTATGACATTGCTTATTATTTTCTGCTATGCCACTACTTGTTGTTTTTTGCTGTGCTATTGCCTATTATTTTCTGTTGTGCTGCTGCCTGTTATTTTTGCTGTGCCACTTTTTCCTTTTATAGGTTCTCTCCTCAACTAGTTTTCTCCTCTGTAGGTTCTTTCTTTTACAAGTTCTCTTCTCTACAGGTTCTTTCTTCTGTAGGTTCTGTTCAAGCTTTTCTGCTATTGTCTCTCTTTTCTTTATGTTTTGTTTTTATCCCTCACAACTTCTTACTATTGGTCCTTTCCTTTATAAGTTCTCTCATTTGTAGATTTTCTCCTCTGTAAATTCCTCCTTCTACCTTTGTAGGTTTCGCCTTTTACTTATGCAGGTTCCTCCTTCTACCTCTTTAAGTTCTCTCTTTTGTAGGTTCTCTTTTCTGCAGATTCCTCCTTTTACCTCTACAGGTTCCTCCTTTTGTAAGTTCTTTCCTTCTACCTCTGCAAGTTCCTCCTTTTGTAAGTTCTCTTCTCTATTACTAGTTCTCTTTTGTCTTTATAGGTTCCTCCTTTTGCCTCTGCAAGTTCCTTCTTCTGCCTCTGCAGGTTTTTTGCCATCTCTCTACTATTTTTCTTTTATTGTAGTTCTTTATGTTGTTTACAGCTCTCTGCAGTTCTCTATGTTCTGCCGCTCTTTATTTTAAAGTCAATATTGATTCCTTGAATTCAGGGTTAATGGTTAGTATTGACTCCTTGAATTTAGGGTTAATGGTCAATTGACACCTAGAATTTAGGATCAATGGTTAGCATTAACTCTTAGAACTTAGGGTCAATGGTCAACATTAACTAACACTCAGCAAGTGACTTGCAGTGCCATTGCTAAATGCAATGTCAAAAGCAATAACTAATGCTTTCTTTACAGTATAAATACCATTAGCAATCTGAATCAATTCGTCATTTTTAGCAACACAAGGCAACATCTTGATTTTGGCCATGCTTTCTCTCATTATTCTTGTTACATTCCATTAATGTTGTTTTCTTTAACCCTTGAGTAAATTTGTTGCTGTTGGGCCCATCTTTGATGCTTAATATTGAATTTGTTATTAACAGCATTTCACATAGTTATTTTTGTTGATATAATGTTTTGAATGCTATTAAGATGAAGAGAGGTCGTTAGGTAAAACTGTTGATGGCAGGTCAACTTTCAAGTCAATGAGTCAATGTTAACTATTGACCCTAAATTATATGGGTTAAGGTTGACTATTGACTATTGACCATTGACCATCAATCTTAAATTTAAGAAAGTCAATGTTGATCATTGACTTTAAATTTTAAGAATAAAATTTAACCGTTAATTATAGGGTAACCTTTGGGAATTAATGCTAGCCATTGATGAGTGTGCAACCTTAATCTTAAGGTTATATAAATAACCTTATACATCTTAAAAGATGTGAGTAGGTTGCTAGAGAGAACGATCAGCTGCAAAAAAATAAGAGAGAATGACAAGCTGAAAAGAAAGGGTGGGTAAAGTGAGGTTGAGTGGTAAAAGGAAAGGTAGCCACCCAAAAAAAAGAGTGATTGACCAAGGAAAGTGCAGTAGTCAACTAAGAAAAGTGTAGCAGCTGACTAAGGAGATTACAACAGTAGTTGGCCAAAGAAAAGGTGACAACAACCACCAAAAAAGGAGGCAACCACACCAATTGAAGGAAGAGTTGTAGCAACTAGCAGCCATACCAAAGGGAGAAGAAGAAGGCAACAATTGACTAAACCAATCAAGGAAGAAGTTGCAACAACCACACCAAACCAAAGGAGAGGCTTACAGTAGCCACAATAAAGATAGAAGAAGGTAGTAGACAACTAAACCAAGGGGAAAAGGAGTTGTAGTAGCCACCCAAGGAAACTTACAATTGCAACAAGGAAATCAACAAATTGCAATAAGGAGAAGGAACTTATTACAACAAGGGTAGGGAGCTATACTAGCAGCAGTCTGTAATACCAGCAGCAACTCGCAACACCTGTAGCAACCCGCAACACTTGTAGCACATCCCGCAACACTAGCAAGTGTAGCAAATACAGTAGGCAATACCAATAATTGCAACACCAGCAACAAGTCCAGCAAGCAATACCAGTAATTGCAGTACTAGTAGCAAGCAATAGCAGCAAGGGTAAGGAGCTATACCAGTAGATTGTACAACTAGTAAGTTGCAACAGCACAACTTGTAGTAGCACAATCTACAATAGTGGGAAAAAGTAACATGCAACACAACTAGCAATTACAGTAGTAGGAGAAGCAACATGCAGCATAACTAGCAATTGCATTAGTGGGAGAAGTAGCATGCAGCACAACCAGCAATTACAGCAGTAGGTAAAAGCAATGTGCAACATAACCAGCAGTAATTATAGTAGCAAGGGAAGCAGTAATAATAGAAAATGTGGGTAGTAATAGTAGCATGTGCAAATAGTGATAGCAACAAGTGTAGGCAGTAATAGTAGCACATGCAGGCAGCAATAGCAGCAAGTGTAGGCATAACCAGCAGCAGGGACGAAAATATGCCTTAATAGCAAGTCTAGTAGCTTGCAACAGTAGAGAAGAAAACATGCCCCAACAGCAAGTCTAGCAACTTGCAGTAGTAAAGGAGAAAAACATGCCCCAGTAGCAAGACCAGCAGCTTACAATAGCAAAGGAGGTAACCTACTAAAGCAACAGGTAAGGCAACTTGCCAATGTAGCAAAGGAGGAAACCTGCCAAGGCAATAGGTGAGGAAACCTGCCAAGGTAGTAGGTGAAGCAACACTGGCAGTAAAGGAAGAAAACTTGCCAAAGCCGAAGGAGGCAACAAAGAACCTGTTAAGGTAGTAGGGGAAGCAACACCAATAACAAAGGAGAAAACCTACCGAGGTAGTAGTTGAGCCAACACTAGTAGCAAGGGGAGAGAACTTATAGCAAAATAATTGGCAGCAAAGAGAACCTGCAAAGGAGAGAGCTTGCAGTGGAGATAACTTGTAGAGAAGAGACCAGCAAAGCTTCAGCAAAGACTATTAGTTAGAAAAGAAAAGATTCATTTTCTGCAACAGTAGCTTGTGCATATTGAGTGATCTATCTTAGGGAAGTCATTATCATAAATGTTTATGTATTTTGTGAAAATGGGTAGGATACCCTTGTAGTGATCAAGAGATCAGTCCATTGAGTGATCGGGAGATCATCTTATCTAGTGATCAAGAGATCATCGTAAGTGGTTAAAGAGTAATCCTTTCATAACTAAATTGTATCCTTTGATAACAAAAATGGATTGTGTGATTTAGGAGTGATCCTATCACACCATGGACATAACTCACACATTATAAGTGAATCGTGTAAAAATTGTTGTGTGTTTTTAAGTGCTTAAGTTTAATTGATATCTATACGACCACTCTCACATAAAGAAGAAAAATAAAAATTAGATAATTGGCTCTAACAAGTCACAGAGGTTAAATCTGAAAAGATTTATAAAAAGCGAACATCTTACACTAATTTACCCCTTTCCCCTCTTAGTGTGAGACTTAAGAAGATCCTCATCAAGTAGTATGAGAGTTAGTTTCCTTTGTTGATCCAATTTTGTTTGCTTTGATCTGAATTTGCTTATTGCTGCTGTGAATTGTTACTAGTTGATATTATGGATAACATGAATAGTATTAACAGTAAGGGTATTCCTACTTTTGATGGATAGAATTATTTGTTATAGAAGAATAGAATGCTCCTATATCTAATGTCTCTTGGTCTTGATGTGTTTGAATATGCTGTTAGTGGCTTTATCTTTGTCGCTGAAGGTACTACTATGACACCTACTAATAAGAAGAATTTAGATTGTGATGGAAAGTGAGAAATGTCTTGTATGCCTCCTTATCAAATAAAAAATTCACCAAATTGATGATGTGCAACATAACCAAACAAATTTAGGACAAATTGAAGAATATTTATGAAGGAGACAAGGTTGTGAAGGAAGCCAAGTTACAAATTTAGAGGAATAAATTTGAAAACTTAAAGATGCAAAATGATGAATCTGTGGATACCTTTTTCACAAAAGTTAATGAAATTGTGTGCTCTATTGGAGGCTATGGAGAGGAGATCAATAATGCTACTATGGTAAAGAAAATAATTAAAACTTTACTAAAAGCTTACAATGCCAAAGTTTCTTTCATAGAAGATAGAGACTTGAATAAGCTACCTATAAGGCGGAGAAGGAGCTGACCTTCAAGGTAATGAAGAACTTAAAGATTAAAGACGAAGAAGAAGAATTTGACAACAACTTTGAAGAATAAGATAATGATACTGAACTGGATGAAGTCATGACATATATTACCAATAATATGAGGAAAGGAAAAGGAAAGTACAAGGGAAAATTACCCTTAAAGTGTTTTAACTGTGGAGGCATAAAGCACTTTGCCATAGACTGCCCAAAGAGAAGAGAAGCAAATAGTGATGATGATGATAAGCTAGTCCCATGGAGGAGAACAAAGAAATCTAACCATTCTAAAGTTGAAAATTCAAGTGTCAACAAGTGTTGTTCCCACAGCCTTGTATGGGTTGTAATTGTTGTCAACTAGATTTAAGTGTGCAAGTAATTTGACATAGAGGGGCAAGAAAGTAAAGCCACACAGAGGGATAAGAGAGAAATTTGAAACTATATGGAGGGGCAAGGAAGTAAAGCCACACAGCAGCCCTACACCATCGGTAGAAAGAGGTATATGGCCAAGTAAAGGGACAATGAAAAAAAATAGAGAACAGATCGTCGGTAGAAAAATAGAGAAAACCAGAGACGGTCGAAGGGGGGCTAGACGGCAAGACGAAAGATATACCACCGAAAAGTGCAAAACGGCAATAAGAGGCTGGATGACAGAACAAAGAGCCACCACAACCACCACCGTAAATGAAGAGCCACTACCATAAGAGAGAGCAGGTGAAAAAGAAAGGAGACCCAATTAGACAGCAAGGAGAAAACACGACAAAATAGGCGTACACGGCTGGATGGTGAAGGAGAAAACACAGCTGGAGGGTGAGAGAGAAAACCCAGCTGGAAGGTGAAGGAGAAAACCCGTGAGTGATGTACAACCACTGGGAGAGAAACAGATGAGGAGAGCAGATTTGGTATCCGTGAGGCTCGAGAACAGCAAAGCGGGTGCAGATCTAAAACGTGAGACCAGAATGTGCATCGGCATAAGACTAGAACATACGACGGCGTGAGACCAGAACATGCGTCGACATGAGACCAAAACGTGTGACGGCGTGAGACCAGAAAGTGTGTCAGCATGAGACCAGAACGTGTGATGGCGTGAGACCAGAACGTGCGACGGTGTGAGACCAGAATGTGTGTTAGCGTGAGACCAGAACGTGCCACGACATGAGACCAGAACATGCGATGGCGTGAGACATGAACGTGCAATGGCATGACTGATCAAAAGCGTGGGGTAGGCTATGAGACGTGAAACAATAGACCAGAAGTGTGAGTACAAGCCATGAAGCCATGAGACGATGAAAGCAGGAGTTGTGTAAAACAACCTAGAGAAGGAATTCGATGAAGCATTGGAAAGAACTCAATGTATTTCCAGATTTTTTTAAGAGAGGTTAGAAAGTGTTATGGTAGACTTCTAAGCAGTAGTGAAGCAACCTGTTCAATTCAACAGGGGTAAGACAAGCTAGAAGAAGGGTAGACACAGTAAGTGACACTCTTTGTATTATACTTGCTTTGTATTTGCAATAGTGAAAGGAACAAAAGATTAAGACATCCATTGTAACTATACTATGGACATAGGGAGTACCACACTAGTATTCTTAAGTATAGTGGATTGTCTTGGTAGAGGAAGAATCCCTACCACCGTGGACGTACGTTACATTGGAAGAACCACGTAAATCTCTTGTGTCATTACTTTGATTTACATTCTATGTTTTGAATTGAGTTGTGAACGTAGCTAAAGTATCATCGAACCCATAACCTAAAGAAGACCTAATCAAGAACATCCGATCTGTCTAATAGGCAAGGTGTTTAAAAGGTGAGTTTGGGGACTATTGTGATTAGTAGGTAATAATAGATCTACCTTAGTCAAATCTGAGAAAGAGTTCACTTTTAAGAAGAGGTTGAAGTTGTTTACATACCTACATATTGACAAAAGCGAAAGTATTAAAGAAGTAGAATACTTTGGCTTAAATTATTAGAGTGTGTTTTCAAGGGGTATGGTATGGATTCACCCTCTCAGTATCACAAACTAGTAGATCCTAAGGTGAAGTCAGAAACTTCAATTAGTATTAGAGCACAGGTTCACTAGGATAAAGCTTAACAGTGTGGTGTACTAGTTTGAAGAGTTCCAGAAATTTTAACTTGTTCAGGCTCATCATTCTTGTCACTATCTACTTTTTTTTCTCTTTGGGCAGTCCATAGCAAAGTACCCAATGCCTTCACAACTAAATCACTTTAAGGGTAATTTTCCCTTATACTTCCCTTTTCCTTTCCTCATTTTTTTTGGTAATATATGCCATGATTTTATCAAGTTTAATATCACAATCTTTAACTTTAGAGATGCTATCAAATTCTTCTTCTTGTTCTTTAATCTTTAATTTTTTCATTGCCTTAAAGGTCAACTCTTTCTCTACCTTTGGCTTATTTTCTTTCTTCAGTGGAGCTATTCTCATTTTATAAGCCACCAATACGCTATTTAAATCATCTAACGATAGCCTATCCAAGTTTCTATCTTCTATGGAGGAAACTTTGACATTAAAAGCTTTTGATAAGGTTTTAAGTATCTTCCTTACCATAGTAGCATCATTAATCTCTTCTCCATAGCCTCTAATAGAGCATACAATTTCATTTACTCTTGTATAGAAGGTATCTACTGATTCATCATTCAACATCTTTATATCTTCAAATCTGCTCCTTTAGATTTGTACTTTGTCTCCTTTATAAATATTCTTCAGTTTGTCCTAAATTTGTTGAGTTATGTTGCACCTTATCAATTTGGTGAATTCTTTGTTTGATAAGGACATATATAAGGCATTTCTAACCTTTTCATCATACTCTAAATTTTTCGTATCAGTTAGCGTCACAACAACACCTTCAATAACAAGAGTGAAGCCACTAACAACAAATTCAAACATATCCAGACCAAGTAATAGTAGATATAGGAGCATTCTATTCTTCTATAATTGATAATTTTGTCCATCAAATATGGATATACCCTTGCTGTTAACAGTATTCATGCTTTCCATGATATTAACCAACATTAGATGTAAAGGTTTATAGTAGCAACAAAACTTTTAGATTTAAGTAGAATGGATTAATAGAGGAACCACACTCTGATACCAATTGATAAGAACCTTTTTGGGTCTCACACTGAGAGGGGGAAGGGGTGAATTAGTGTGAGATGCTTACTTTTTACAAATCTGTCCAAATTAAACCTCTATAACTAGTTAAAGTCTATAATCCAATTTTATCTTACTTCTTTATGTGAGAACAGCCATATGGATATCAAGCAAACACAAGCACCTGAGAACACACAGAATTTTTATGTGGTTCACCCATAATGTGTAAGTTACGTCCATGGTGTGATAGGATCACTTTTAGATCATATGATCCACTTTTATTATCAAGGGATACAATTAATGTTGTGGAAAGATCTCTCTTTAACTACTATGGAAGGATCACTTCTTAACCACTTACAATGATCTTTGAATTATCCCAAGGGTTTCTTACCCTTTTTCAAAAAAGCTTACAAAAAGTTTATGACAAAAACTTTCTTGAGAAAGATTTCTCCACATGCACAGGCTGCTATGGCAACAAACTAATTTTCTATTTTCTCTCTACTGTTCTTTCCTTCCTCACTTCTAGTCTTAAGATTTTTACCATTCTCTTCTTCCTCATTATCAGTCTCAACCTTCTACACTGCTGGTCTCTACCTTCTGTAATGCTTGTCTCTACCTTTTATATTACTAGTCACAGCTTCTGCACTGCGGGTTTATACCTTCTGCACTATCAATCATAACATCCTACTGCCATCTCCTTTTTATTTTTTGTTTCTACCTCTCACAACTTCTTACTGCTTATTGTTTCTATTGTGCCGCTACCTATTGTTTTCTACTGTGCCACTGCCTGTTGTTTTCTACTATGCCACTGCCTGTTGTTTTCTATTGCATCATTGCTTGTTATTTTCTACTATGCTACTACTTATTGTTTTCTGTTATGTCATTTTTTTCCTTCTGCAGGTTCTCTCCTTTGCAAGTTCTCTTCTTTATAGGTTCTCCCCTCTGCAAGTTTTGCTTAAGCTTTTTTGCTGTTATTTCTCTTTTCTTTTTGTTTTGTTTTTGCCACTTACTGCTTCTTGCTGCTTGTCCTCTCTTTTGTAGGTTCTTGTCTGTAAGTTCTCTCCTTTAAAAGTTTTCTCATTTACAGATTCCTCCTTCTACCTCTACAAGTTTCTCCTTTTGCCTTTATAGGTTCCTCCTCTACAGCTTCTCTCCTCTGAAGATTCCTCCTTCTGCCTCTGCAGGTTTCTCCTTTTCCCTTTGTAGGTTCCTCCTTCTGCAAGTTCTTTTCTTTGCTGTCAATTCTCTCTTGTCTCTATAGGTTCCTCCTTTTACCTCTGCAGGTTCCTTCATTTGCTTCTACAGGTTTTCTACCCTTTCTTTGCTATTTTCTTTTGCTGCAATTCTCTATGCTGTTCATAGCTCTTTGCAGTTCTTTACTTTCTACCGCTCTCTATTTTTCTTTCACTGTCCTACTCTTTCTCATGTTTTATAGCTAACCCTTTCTTAATAGCTGCATGTGTATTTATATGCCTTGAGTTTAGGGTTGTCTTATCATCAGCAGTCAACATTGATTCTTTAAATTTAGGGTTACCCTAACATCAATGGTCAGCATTGATTTTTTGAATTGAGGGTCAATGGTCAGCATTGACTCCTTGAATTTAGGGTCAATGGTCAGCATTGATTCCTAAAATTTAGGGTCAATGATCAGTATTGACTCACACTTAGAAAGTGAATTGTAATGCCACTACTAAACACAATTTTAGAGGTAGCAATTAATGCTTTCTTTATAGCAGAAACACCACCAGCAATCTAAATCAATTCGCCATTTTTGGTAGTGGAAGGTGGGGCTGGCACCATCCTGATTTTAGCCTTGCTTTCTTTCCTTATTTTCGTCACATTCCACCAATACTGTCTTCCTTAACCCTTAAATGAATCAGCTGCTAACACTTTGTAATTGCAACAAACATATCTTAACAACACTTATAACATCAAATCAACAAGGACATATATATGAGATGTTATCAACAATAAATCCAACGTTAACCATCAAAGATGGGCTTAACACATGATAAATGGAAACAAGATAAACTAGTTGGAAGACAGATTAAATAATTTAAGTATTGATAAATTTTTAGTCATTTAATATAAGGGTGTAAATAAAAACTTCTTATGTTAGGCAATAGAATTGTTGTATTTGTATTAGACTAAAAGAAGATGTGATAAGTTGCTACATCTGGAAAATAAACTCCTGATTATCAACTAGTTATCCTCCCACAAGTTTATAATCATAATAAAAAATATAGTAATTATAATGTAAAAGCATTAAACTTTAATTTAAATTGTTAGTTTGTTTTTTCTTTAGTTATTAGTTTTAATTAGAAATGATGCGATTAGCATGTGATTATTTTAATAAATGGATGGTTAGGATTATATGGGGTTTTATTTAATTAAGGGTTAAGATTCATTCTTATCATAATCCTAATATAAATAAATTTGTTTATCAAATAGATTTTAAATTTATTGTTTTATTAAAACATCAATGTTTGTTAACAATTGTGATTTCCATTAAATCTTTAAATTAATTGTCTTATTCTAATTCTATACTTAAATTCATCCTTTATTTTAGTTTCTCTAAACCAAACTTGGTATTAAAGCCCAACACATCTAACTATTTTATTAGAGTTATGTTTTATTGCCTGGTTAAAGATGATGACAAAAATCATATAAGATGGTAGAGTAAGCTTAAGATTTTTTAAGGGTTGTTCAAGCTTTACAATGACAAAAACCTATAGAAGCCCAAATAAAAATTTCAAAAGGTGAACTTAATGTCCTGGAGATACCAAAAGGAGGTTTTGTGACTGAAACAAATCTAGAAGAATTTTGAAACTCATTTCATGACACTAGACCCATTAATCATATGATGAAAAGTGGCTTGAAAGTGTGGTTGATCTATGCTTTAAACTTGAATAATGATGAAATCAAGCTAAAAATTATTGATTTCCATGGAAAAATACATGTCGTAGATTATTTCAAATGATGTTGTTCCCACAGCCTTGTATGAGTTGTAATTGTTGTCAACTAGGTTTAAATGTGCAAGAAAGTAAAGCCACAGGGAAGGGCAAAACAATAAATTCATTGCGTAAGGGCAAGAATGTAAATCCGCTGTGTAAGCCCTATTAGAATTTCATGGAAGAGAATATATAAGGACCTTGGAAAACAAAACTATGGTAGTGCCAACACAATTGAATATACGGCAAAACACCAAACCCTACACAAAAGAACACCACCTGTAAAGGAATAGTGTAGCTGTCATGGACAGCAACCGTCAAGTGAACAGCAGCTGTCATGAACAGCGCAGTCGTCGAGTGAACAGTAGAAGAAAAGAAAACGGAAATTGGCCAAACAAGAGAAGGAGACAGAGGTGAATGGCCAAGTGGGTGAATGAAAAAGAGACAAAATGACGAGTGGAAAAAATTAGGGGTTGAACAAAGAGATACCAATGGCAACAACGAAGAACAATTGTTGAGAGAGAGAGAGAAAGAAGGAGATGCCGAAAGTAGGGGCTGAACGAAGAACAGCGAACAGAGGTTGAGATAAGGCCAAATCGGAGCCGTTGTCGGGCGAAGGAGAAAAGTGGACAAAAAAGGGGAGAAAACTGGACACCATCGATATGTTCAAAATACACCCAAAAAAGATAGAGAAGCCATCGTCGGAAGAACAGAGGCAAGTCAGAAATTGACAAATCAAAGCAGATTGACAGGAAGGAGAGAGAGAAACTTCACTACCAGATTAGAGGAGTCGACGAGAAGGAGAGAAAAAGAAACCCAACAACCAAAATAGAGGAGTCGATGGCAGAACAGAGGAAGAGAGAGAAAAGAAGGAGAAACATCATACACGACTAGATTGGAGACTGCCAACAGGAAGAAGAGTGATGACAGAATAAGGGGGATGAACAGAGAACAAAATTATGAGAGAGAGAAAAGGAGCTGGATGGTAAGAGAGAGAAATATGGCTGTAAGAGAGAGAAATCTGACGAGAAGAGAGAGAAATTCGACTGGATAGCAAGAGAGGGAGAAACGGACAGGCGAGCCATGAGACAGTGAGATCATGAGACAAGGAGATGGGTGAGACCGTGAAACGGTGAAAGCAAGAGCTGTGTTGAACAACAAAGGAATTCGGCAAAGCATTGAACTCAACCTATTTCTAGACTTCTTTAAGAGAGGTTAGAGAGCGTTGCAGTGAACTTCTAAGCAGCATTGGAGCAGTCTTTCAATTTAACAGAGGCAAGACAAGTTAGAAGAAGGGTAGACACAGTAAGTGACTCTTTTTGTATTGTATTTGCTTAGTTATTGCAATATTGAAAGGAGCAGAGAATTAAGACATCCATTGTAACCTGTATTCACAAGTATAGTGGATAGTCTCGTTTGAGGGAGAGTCCCTGCCACCATGGATGTACGTTGATGGAACCACATAAATCTCGCGTGTCCTTAATTTTCTTTACGTTCTGTGTTTTGAATTGAGTTGTGAATGCAACTAAAGTATCAGCCAACCCATAACCTAAAAGACCTAACAAGAACATCCATATTGTCTATTAGGCAAGGTGTCTGAAAGGTGACTTTGGGGATTATTATGATTAGTAGGTAGTAATAGATCTACCTTATTTGAGTCTGAGAAAGAGTTCGCTTTTAAGAAGAAGTTAAAGTTGTTTGCTTACCTGTGAATTGCGAATTGTGGTGATACTGATTCACCTCCCTCTCAGTATCACAAACTAATAGATCCTAGGGAGAAGTTGGGAACTTCAATTGGTATTAGAGCACAGGTTCACCAGTTTGAAGCTTAACAGCTTGGTGTAGTAGTTTGAAGGGATCTAGAAGTTTAACTTGTTCAACATACTGAGAAATGGATGTCAGTACCAGCACCAGCTTTATGTACAGTAAGAAGGTTCCAATCTTCAATGGAACCAACTACCATATGTTGAGAGCAAGAATACAAGTGGTATTTGCAACCATGGGTATTAACGTGGTGAAATGCATACATGAGGGTTTTGTGGCTCCGGAAGAAAGTAAAGACCCAACCCCAGAGGAGTTAAGGCAATTTGAGATAAATGGGAAGGCCACAAACGTCATTATTTCAGCATTAACAGATGCTGAGTATGCTAAAGTTATGGACTACAAATCTGCCAAGGAGATATGGGATAGATTGCAGAAAATATATGAAGGTGATGGTAGAATGAAGGAGGCTAAGTTTCAAGTGTTTAAGGAGAGATATGAATCTCTCAGAATGCAGAAGAATGAGATAGTTCAAGAGTTCTTCACTAGGGTTATTGATGCTATAAATGACCTTAGAAGTCATGGGAAGAACAAAAAGGACTCATCAATTGTGAACAAAATTCTGAGAATTCTGCTTGAGAGGTTTGCCTCAAAGGTAGCAGCCATAGAGGAGAGTAGAGATCTCAATTTTATGTCTTTACATGATCTCCAGTGCAATCTGATTGCATATAAGATAAGGATAAAGTCAGCTGAAAGCTCTGCAACAACAAAGGTATTAAAGGAGGCAGCTTTCAAAGCTAGGAAGCACTTGAAGATAAAAGAAGAGGAAGAATTATCTAGTGAGGATGATGATGATGAGGATGAGGAAGAAAGTGAAGGTGAAGTATTGGCTTATTTCACAAGGAAATTCAAAAAAGGGTCTAAGAAGGGAAAAGGACAACTGGCCTTGAGATGTTATCGGCACTTTGCTTCTCAGTGTAAAGTGACTTGATGATGAAGATGAGGATAGTGATGATGAGTCAAATTCAAAATAGAGAAGACCATCATTCAAATCAAAGAAGTCTAGCAAGAAGACTGCCAACCCATAGAGGAATAAGAGAGGCTCATTCAAGAGTCAGACAAAAGAAGCTGATGAGGAGAAAGATGAAGAGTCACCAGATGAGCATGTCTTTAAGGCATTGGTACAAGGTGGTAGCTCAACCTTTGAAGAGGAAGAGGAGGTTGATGAAGAAGAGCTAGATCTTGAAGTTGAGTTGGAAGCAGCTTCAAAGGAGATAATCAGAAGAGGCAGAACCATAAAATGGTTGGAGCTCACATAAAACAAGTTGAAGCAAAGTCAAAGGAAGCTAAAAGTCAAAGGATGAAATAAGGGCTAAATATATTGACTTGAAGAGAAGATTTGAAGAATAGATCAAAATATGTGAAGACCTTATAATAGAGCTTGGCTCAAGGACTTCAACAATTGAAGAAATGGAGATAGAGTTACTGCGACTTCAATAACAACTTAAAAAGAGTGAGGAGAACTTGTAGAAGTTTGAAGTGGTAGGAGAAACAAACTCTGCAAGAGAAAAGAAGAATAAGAATTTTCCATAGAAGTTGAAAGAGAAGGCTGTGACTTAGGTGAAGATAACTGAAGAAGAGAAGACAGTTATCAACCCAAAGCGAGGGCCAAAAATGATGTATATGGTTAAAGAGCAGTAGTCCATAGCTGCTATGTCTCATAAAGAAAAGAAAGTCAATCAGTAGAGGGCTATAGCTGAATAGAAGAAGGAGAAGAAGGTTACTAAAATGAAAGTCATATAAGCAAAGAAGCCAGATACTTTGCCTACATAACAAGTGATAAACAGAAGAAGACAAGCTGTGATCAAACCCAAGAAGAGGAAGTTTCAAGGTCATTGCCTTTATTGTGGAGTTTGGGTCATAAGGCGAGTGACTGCTGGTGGAGAAGGCTAGTATATGTCCCCAACTCGAGAAGATATGATGCTACGTATAGGGGGAGATAATACAAAATTCAAAGGAGAACACCTGTCATGAGTTCTTGCACATAGTGTAAAAAGCAAGGACACACTGACAAGGAGTGTTGGTGGAAGTCTAAACCAATGGTTTCAAAGAACAAGTTTGCTATATTGGTAGACTTGGAACAGTGTGAAAGGTACGGGCAGGATGACCATAATGCCAAGAGATGCATGACACTTCTCCCTGAGCAAGAGAAGGCACTCGATAGCATAGTAAAGACAAGCGGTACAGTCAAAGCTGTGAAAAAAGAGAAAGCTATCTTCCAACCAGTTCAGAAGAAGGAATACAGAGCAAAAAGGGAGGTAGCTAATACAATTAAAATTGCACTAAAAGCTGACTACAAGGATAAGCAATGGATCCTTGACAGTGGATGCACTTCATACATGACGGGAGACAAGAGTAAATTGTCAAAGCTAAACAAGTCAAGAGAAGGCAAAGTCAAGTTTGGCAATGATGATTCACTCAACATCAGTGGTTAGGGGTCAATAAACATTAGAAGAGGAAAGCTGAAAAATTTTCTGCATGTTAAAGGACTCAGATATAATCTAACATATGTCAATAAACTATGCAATGAAGACCATAAGGTAATATTCACAAAAACAAGTTGCTAGGTAAAAATTAAATAAGGCAACATTGTTGCAGTTGGGAAAAGAACAGCTGGAAATTTGTATGTGATTGATGAAGAAAGAGATCCTCTTGCAACTAAAACTGTGCAAGAAAGAAAGCCAAAGAAAACGTGGATCAGTGCTTATTAAGAAAATCAGATCATAGGTGATCCATCAGCAAGAGTTACAACAAGAAGAAGAATTATGGGAGCTACTGCTTTACTCTCATAAGTTAAACATAAATCTGTTGAAGAGGCTACACAAGGTCTAACTAAATCTTTGTCCACAGAGCTGTTTAAAAATTATAGAATGAGTCTGTCTGTGCAAATGCATCCTCAAGTCTGAAATCAGATGAATCCTCCATCTCTACTTTGCGAGTTTTTCAGATTTGTAATTGGTTGGCAAAGGGGAGAGAAGCAACAGTGTAGGGGGAGCTATTAGGAAAGGGGAAGTGTATATTTAGGTGGATTTGAAACTACTACATAGTGGCTTTTGTTATGTGTGTTGCCAACAATTACATAGGGGGAGATTATTATTCTCACAGCCTTGTATGGTTGTAATTTTTGTCAACTAGGTTTAAGTGTGCAAGAAAGTAAAGCCACAGGGAGGGGTAAGAACATATATAATGACCTTGGTAAACAAAACTAGGGTAGGGCCAACATAATTGAATATACTGCAAAACACCAAACCCTACACAGATGAACACCACCTGCAAAAGAACAGTGCAGTTGTTGTGAACAGTAGCCATCGTGAACAATGTAGTCGTTGAGTGAACAAATTGGGGGCTGAATGAAGAGAAACCGATGACAACAAAGAAGAACAACCTTCGAGAGAGAGAGAGAAAGACGGAGACGCCGAAAGTAGGGGCTGAACGAAGAACAGTGAATAATGATATGGCCAAATCAGAGCCGTTGTCGGGCAATGGAGAAAAGAGGACCAAAAAGGGGAGAAAACCGATCACCATCAATACATTCAAAATACAACAAAAAAAGATGGAGAAGTCGTCGTCAAAAGAACAGAGGTATGTCAGAAATTGAGCAAATTAGAGCAGATCGACGGGAAGGAGAGAGAGAAACCCAATTGCCGGACCAAAGGAGTCAATGGGAAGGAGAGAAAAAGAAACCAAACGGCTAGAATAGAGGAGTCAACGGGAAGGAGAGAAAGAAATCTGATTCAGCCAACCAAGTGAGCCGATGGCAAAACAGATGAAGAGAGAGAAAAGAAGGAGAAAAATCATACATGACTAGATCAGGGACTGTCGGCAGGAAGAAGAGTGATGAGAGAATAAGGGGGCTGAACGGAGAACAAAGGTTTGAGAGAGAGAAAAGGAGCTGGATGGTAAGAGAGAGAAATCTAGTGAGAAGAGATAGAAATTCGGCTGGATAGCAAGAGAGAGAGAAACAGATAGGTGAGTCATGAGACAGTGAGATTGTAAGACAAGGAGACGGGTGAGACCGTGAAACAGTGAAAGCAGGAGCTATGTGAAACGATGAAGGAATTCGGTAAAGCATTGAACTCAACGTATTTCCAGACTTCTTCAAGAGAGGTTAGAGAGTATTGCGGTGAACGTCTAAGCAGCAGTGGAGCAGCCTTTCAATTTAATAGAGGCAAGACAAGTTAGAAGAAGGGTAGACATAGTAAGTGACACTCTTTGTATCTTTGTATTGTACTTGCTTAGTAATTGCAATATTGAAAGGAGCAAAGAATTAAGACATCCATTGAATCCTGTATTCACAAGTATAGTGGATAGTCTCGTTTGAGGGAGAGTCCCTACCACCGTGGATGTACGTCACATTGACGGAACCACGTAAATCTCGCATGTCCTTAATTTGCTTTACGTTTTGTGTTTTGAATTGAAATGTGAACGTAGCTAAAGTATCTGCTAACCCATAACCTAACGAAGACCTAAACAAGAACATCCATATTGTCTATTAGGCAAGGTGTCAGAAATGTGACTTTGGGGACTATTGTGATTAGTAGGTAGCAATAGATCTACCTTAGTCGAGTCTGAGAAAGAGTTCGCTTTTAAGAAGAGGTTGAAGTTGTTCACTTAATTGCGAATTGCGAATTGTGGTGATATTGATTCACCCCCCTCTCAGTATTACAAACTAGTAGATCTTAGCGAGAAGTCAGGAACTTCAGATGGTGATAATAATGCAAGTTAAGCACATATTTTGTGGAATAAGCCTTCTATTTGATTATTTTTCTCCTTTATAAACTATATTAAATATCAGCATAAGACAATAATGTTTGCTTATATTTTATGCTTTTACACCTTTTATAATAAACATTTTATGTATGCATAATAAATTGTCTTATTATTTATTATTTAAAAAATTATATGCTAATTATAAGTAGCTAAAGAATCAAATTAGTATAAACAATTTAAAATTACTGGTGTTTCAATCAACAAATTGATATGATTATTTTATAATTAACTAATGCCTTTGAATTTCAAAATCATTACCTTTGCATTTCAAAAATGTTGTCTTTATTAGTTAAAATTACTACCTTTTTAACTAATAACCATTTTCTTTAAGTCTTAAAACCACTATCTATATTACTTAAAATTGGTTGCTTTTTTATCTCAAAACTATTACCTTTAAATCTTAAAGATGCTACCATTTGTCTTACAAACATTACCTTTTACTATTAGTGTCGCTTCTTTTATAAATAAAAACTACATTTAAACTGTGCTTGTTAGCTATGCAACCACCACCTATGCATTTATGAAGTGTTAAGTAAAATTTCGTAAAACTAATGTCATTAATCATGAGAATTGTTGGATAAAATCTTTATTGTAATGGTTTTATGCTTATCACAATAACCTTTAAAATTGATGCACAAAGGCTATTATAACGCTTATATAATGTTATGATTAGCATGTTATTACCTTAAATATTAGTGAAGTTTCTGACTTCACCTTAGAATCTACTAGTCTGTTATACTGAGAGGGAGGGTGAATCAGTATCACACCCCTTAAAAATACACTCTGATAATTTAAGCCAAAGTAGTCTACTTCTTTAATACTTTTGCTCTCGTCAATACGTAGGCATGTGAACAACTTTAACCTCTTTTTAAAAGTGAACTCTTTCTCAGATTCGACTAAGGTAAATCTATTTTTACCTACTAATCACAATAGTTCCCAAAGTCATCTTTTAGACACCTTGCCTATTAGACAGATTGGATGTTTTTGATTAGGTCTTCTTTAGGTTATGAGTTTAATGATACTTTAGCTACGTTTACAACTCAATTCAAAACATAGAATGTAAATCAAAGTAAGGACACAAGAGATTTACGTGGTTTCGTCAATGTGACGTATGTCTACGGTGGTAAGGACTCTTCCTTTACCAAGACAATCAACTATAATTGAGAATACCAGTGTGGTACTCCTTATGTCCATAATGTAGTTACAATGGATGTCTTAATCCTCTGTTCCTTTCACTATTGCAAATACAATACAAAAGTATCACTTATTGTGTCTACCCTTCTTCTAACTTGTCTTACCTCTATAGAATTGAGTAGGTTGCTTCATTGCCGCTTAGAAGTCCACCACAACAATCTCTAATTTCTCTTGAAGGAATCTAAAAATATGTTGAGTTCTTTCCAAAACTTAACCGAATTCCTTCTTTAGGTTGTTTCACACAACTCCTGCTTTCACCATTTCACGACTTCACGGCTTGCACTCACGCTTTTGGTATGTTGTTTCACGTCTTGGTCTCACATTATTGCATGTTCTGGTCTTACGCCGACACAAGTTTTGGTCTCACACCGACGCACATTCATGTCTCACGTCAACACATGTTCTTGTCTCAGGCTTTAAATCTGCACTTGCTTCACTGTTCTCAAGCCTCACGAATACCAGATTTGCTCTCCTCCAGCTAGTGGTGTCCTCTCTCTTGCCATTGTTCACCCTTGTTCTGCCATCCACCCTGCATTTTCATCCACTCTGTTTTGTCGTCATCCTTGTTTTTTGTCCACTCTATTTTGCCGTCAACTTGTCCTTTCTCTTGCCGGTGGTTGTGCATTTCTCATAAGTTTCTCTCTTTTGCTGTCACACAGTTTTCTCCTTGCTGTGTCGTCCGTTTCTCTCCCAGTGGTTGTACGTCTCTCACAGGTTTTCTCTCTCACCATCCAACTGTGTTTTCTCTCCTTTTCCCTCCACTCCATTTGGTTGTTCACCTCTTTGCCAAGAGTTCTAGTGTTTCGTCGTGCATTCCTTTTCGTCCATTCTCCTTTATGGCAGTCTCTGGTTTTCTCTCTCTTTTTTGTTGATAGTTTTTTTTTCATCCACATTTTACTTGGCCGTATGTCTTTTTTTTCCACTATCCACTCACGTCCAATCGTTTTTTTGATTTTCTCTTTTTTCTACTATTGGTGCAGGGTTGCCATGTGGTTTTACTTCCTTGCACTTCCATGTCAAATTACCTGCACACTTAAATCTAGTTGACAACAATTACAACCCATACAAGGCTGTGGGAACAATAATCTCCCCCTTTGTAATTATTGGCAACACTCATAACAAAAGCCATTATGCAGCAATTACAACTCCTCTTAAATATGCACTCCCCCTTTTTTAACAGCTCTCCTTGCACTGTTGCTTCTCTTCCCTTTTGCCAAACAATTACAAAAAAAATCGCAAAGTAGAGATGAAGGATTCACCTGAACTTTAGGCTTAAGGAGGCATTTGCACAGACAGACTCATTCTGTACTTTTCAAACAACTCTGTCGATAAAGGTTTAGTTAGAATATCTGAAATTTGATATTTAGTGCAAATATACTCCAACTGAATTATATCCTGTTCCATTTGATCTTTAATGAAGTGATACCGGATGTCAATATGCTTACTCCTTGAATGTTGAACCAAATTCTTGCTGAGATCAATAGCACTTTGATTATCACAAAGTACACTCACTAGTAACTTCACTTCAACACCTAAGTCTACCAATTGTCTTTGCATCCATATCACCTGAATACATGCTGCACAAGTAGCCATATACTTAGCCTCAACTATGCTCAAAGCAACATTGTTTTACTTTCTACTTAACCATGCAACACACTTTAAACCCAAGTAGAAGTTGCAGCCGCTAGTTGATTTTTTGTCATTTGTACTTCCTGCCCAGTTTGCATCAGTGTATACTTGTAGTTTTACAAAATCCATGGTAGGATACCGTAAACCCATTTCTAGTGTCCCTTTGAGGTATCTTAGGATTCTTTTCACTACCAACACATGAGATTCCTTAGGATCAGCTTAGAATCTACTGGCAACGCATACAACTTGCATAAGATCAAGCCTTGATGCTGTAAGGTACAAAAGGCTCCCTATCATCTTTCTGTACTCTATAGGGCTTGTACTCCTTCCCTCCTGATCTTTTGTTAACTTGCAGCCTACTGTCATAGGGGTACTGATAGGTTTGCTATCCTCCATGCCAAACGTTTTCAGCATTTCTTTAGCATATTTCGTCTGAGAAATAAAAATACCTTCTTCACACTGTTTTATCTGTAATATAAGAAAGTAATTCATTTCTCTAATCAATGACATCTCAAATTCCTCACTCATCTTCTATGCAAAATCTTGGCATAGCTTAGAGTGATCCCCTCTAAAGATGATGTCGTCTACATATACTATGGTTATCAGCTGACCTTTCTTTGAGTTGAACACGTATAGGTTATTATCAATTGTTCATCTTCTGAAGTTCAACCATTTCAAATACGCATCCAGCCTGTTGTACCATGCTCTTAGGGTTTGTTTAAGGCCATACAAGGCTTTCTTTAACTTGCACAAGTGTGTCTCATCCTTACTAATTTGTATTCCATCGAGTTGTTCAATATACATTTCTTCTTCTAGGAGCCCATTCAGAAAGGTTGATTTCACATCCATCTGATAAACTTTATACCTCTTATGTGCTGCCAAAGTTAGGAACATTCTAATAGTTTCTAACCTTGCCATTGGTGCAAAAGTTTCATCAACATCTACTCCTTCTATTTGAGTGTAGCCTTTACAAACCAGCCTGGCCTTATTCCTCACCACCATGCCATCTTCATTGTGTTTATTCCTAAACACCCATTTTGTTCCTAAGACATTCTTGTTAGTGAGTCTTAGAACCAGCTCCCATGTATCATTCTTCTTGATTTGATCTAGCTTCTCATTGATAGCTTTGACCCAGGCTTTGTCTTATGTAGCCTCTTCAATAGATTTAGGTTTAACTTGTGAGAGTAAAGTAGTAGCTCCCACAATTCTTCTTATTGTAACTCCTGCTGATGGGTCACCTATGATCTGATTTCCTTGATGAGCATTGGTTCACATTTTCTTTGTCCTTTTTTCTTGCATAGTCTTAGTTGTAAGAGGATCTCTTTCTTCATCTTCAAACTCACTCTTCTCCAAGTTTGAACTTACTTCTTGTTCCTTTTCTTCAGGTTGGTTTGATTCTTCATCTATCTTGAAGTCATTTTCTTCATTGTCCTCAATTTATCCTTTCTGCATTGTTTTCCAATTCTCATTTATTCTCACATCACTAGACATGATCACTTTTCCCAGCTTATGTAAGAAAACTCTATAACCCTTTGTCTTTGCTGAGTATCCCACAAAGATGCCTTCATCAGACCTAGAATTGAATTTTCCCAAGTTTTGATTCTTGTTCTTCATAAAACATGGGTTGCCAAAGATTCTGAGATACTTGGCTGTTGTCTTCTTCCCACTCCATAGCTTATATGGAGTGTTATTAGTATTAGGCCTTAGTAAGACTCTATTTAGTAGATGTACAACTGTAAATTTTGCTTCTGTCCAAAATCTTGTCTGAAGCTTGGAATCCAACAGTAAAGTTCTTGCCATTTCAACCACAGTTCTATTTTTCCTCTTTACCATCCCGTTCTATTGAGGTGTTCTTGTTGTTTCCATTTGTTGTAATTGCTTTACTTTCTTGCACACTTAAACCTAGTTGACAATAATTACAATCCATACAAGGCTGTGGGAACAACAATCTCCCCTTTCATAATTGTTGGCAACACTCATAACAAAAGCCATTATGTAGCAATTTCAACTCCCCCTAAATACGCACTCCCCCTTTCTTAATAGCTCCCCCTGCACTATTGCTTCTCTCCCCCTTTGCCAACCAATTACAAATCTGAAAAACTCGTAAAGTAGATATGGAGGATTCACCTGATTTTCAGGCTTGAGGAGGCATTTGCACAGATAGACTCAATCTATGCTTTTCAAACAACTCTGTGGACATAGATTTAGTTAGATCTTGTGTAGCCTTTTCAACAAATTTAGGTTCAACTTGTGAGAGTAAAGCAGTAGCTCCCACAATTCTTCTTCTTGTTGTAACTCCTACTGATGCGTCACCTATGATCTGATTTTCTTGATGAGCACTAGTCCACATTTTCTTTGGCTCCTCTCTTGCACAGTCTTAGTTGCAAGAGGATCTCTTTCTTCATCTTCAAGTTAGTCTAATTCTTTATCTACATTGAAGTCATCTTCTTCATTGTCCCCAACTTCTCCATTCTGCATAGTTTTCTAGTTCTAATCTACTCTCACATCACTGGATGTGATAACTTTTCCCAGCTTATGCAGGAAAACTCTGTAACCTTTTGTCTTTGCTGAGTATCCCACAAAGATGCTTTTATTTGACCTAGCATTGAATTTTCCCAAGTTTTGCTCCTTGTTCTTCACAAAACATGGGTTGCCAAAGATTCTGAGATATTTGGCTGTTGTCTTCTTCTCACTCTCTAGCTTATATGGAGTCTTATCAATATTGGGCCTTAGTAAGACTTTATTCAGTAGATGTACAGCTGTAAATGTTGCATCTGTCCAAAATCTTGTGTGAAACTTAGATTCCAGCAGTAGAGTTCTTGCCATTTCAACCACAGCTCTATTTTTCTTTTTTACCACCCTTTGTTGAGGTGTTCTTGCTGTTGCCATCTGATGATGAATACCATGCTTCTCAAGGTAATCTTCAAAAGCTTCATTTGTAAATTCATTGCCTTGATTTGATCTTAATCCTTTGATCTTCCTTCCATTCTCATTTTCAGCCAATCTTCTGTATCTCTTAAAGCAATTCAGAACTCTGACTTGTGTTTGAGGTGCATGATGCAGGTCCTTCTGGAATAATCATCAACAAACAAGATGAAGTACCTCTCACCATTCAACCCTTTTGTCCTCATCGATCTACACAAATCAATATGCACAATGTCAAGCATTACTTCAGAACCAAACTCTTTGGTCTTTAAAGCATACACAAATCAATATACATATATCAAGATGAACTACTTTCTGGCATGTTTTCCTTTAAAGCATGTTGAGCAAACATACTCTCTCTCTCTCTCTCTCTCTCCTGAGGTTGGGAATGTCTCTGATTGTATGAGTAGTGGTCAGCTTCCTTATGTTCTTCTGTGTTAAGTGTCCTAACCTCCTATGCCAGAGTTGATTTTCTTTTTTTTGGGTGAGTAAACAGCCGCTTGTCTTGTCCTCATTAATCACATATAAATTTCCAGTTGTTCTATTCCCGGTTGCAACAATATTGCCTTCTTTACTCTTTATTAGGCAACTTGTTTTTGTAAATATCACTTTATAGTCTTCATTGCATAGTTGGTTGACAAATGCTAGATTATATCTGAGTCCTTCAACATGCAGAACATCTTTCAGCTTTCCTTTTCCAATATTTATTGACGTTTGACCACTGATGTTGAATGAATCATCATTGCCAAACTTGACTCTGCTTTCTCTTGACTTGTTTAGCTTTGATAATTTACTCTTGTCTCCTGTCATGTGTGAAGTGCATCCACTATCAAGGATCCACTGCTTATCCTTGTTGTCAACCTTTAGTGCAATTTCAGCTATATTAACTACCTCCCTTTTTGCTTTATATTCTTTCCTTTGAACTGACTTGAAGATAACTTTCTCCTTTTTCTCAACTTTAACTGCACCAATTGTTTTTACTGTGCCATCAAGTGCCTTCTCTTGCTCAGGGAGAAGTGTCATGCATCTCTTGGCACTATGGCCATCTTATCCACACCTTTCACATTTCTCCAAGTCTGCCAATATAGCAAACTTGTTCTTTGAAACCACTGGTTTGGGCTTCCACCAACACTCTTTGTTAATGTGTCCTTACTTTTTACAATATATGCAAGAACTCACGACAGGTGTTCTCTTTTGAATTTTGTATTGTCTCCCCCTATATGCATCAACGTATCTTCTTAAGTTGAAGACATATACTGGCCTTCTTCACAAGAAGTTACTCGCCTTATGACCCCAAACTCCATAATAAAGACAATGACCTTGAAACTGCCTCTTCTTAGGTCTAATCACAGCTTGTTTTCTTTTGTTCATTACTTGTTGTGTAGGCAACGTAGCTAGCTTCTTTGCTTGTGTGACTTTCATTTTAGTCACCTTCTTCTCCTTCTTCTGTTCAGTCGTAGCCCTTTGCTGGCTAACCTTCTTTTCTTCATTTTTGTTTGCCACCCTAGGTTGCTTCTTCAAATCCTCTTTATTCTCAACTATCTTCTCCTGAGTCACAACCTTTTCCTTCAACTTCTGTGGCACATTCTTATTATCTTTAGGTAATGCAGCCTCAGATTGCTGCACTTTCTCTTCATTCTTCTTTTCTCTTGTAGAACTTGTTTCTCCTCTCATTTCAAGCTTTTGCACATTCTCTTCTCTGCTTTTGAGTTGTTACTTAAGTCTTAGCAACTCTTTCTCCATTCCTTTAATCTTTGAAGTCCTTAAGCCAAGCTCTATTGTAAGGTCTTCACATATTTTGATATGTTCTTCAAATCTTCTCTTCAAGTCAATATGTTCAGCCTATATTTCATCCTTTTGACTTTCAGCTTCTTCAGACATTGCTTTAACTTGTTTTATGTGAGCCTCCAACCTTTTTATGGTTCTACCCGTTCTGATTATCTCCTTTGAAGCTGCTTCCAACTTAGCTTCAAGATCTGGTTCTTCTTCATCAACCTCCTCTTCCTCTTCAGAGGTTGAACTACCACCTTGAGCTAATGCCATAAAGGCTTGCTCATATGATGATTCTTCATCTTCCTCTTTATCAACTTCTTTTATCTGACTCACATAACTCTTGAATGCGCCTCTCTTTTTCTTCTGTGGGTTGACAGTCTTCTTGTTAGACTTCTTTGATTTGAATGATTGTCTTCTCCATTTTGAATTCGGCTCATCATCACCATCCTCATCTTCATCATCAAGTTTCACTTTGCACTAAGAAACAAAGTGTTCAGTCTACCTACAATGATAACATCTCAAGGTCAACTATCCTTTTCCCTTCTTAGACCCCTTTTTGAACTTCTTTGTGAAGTATGCCAACACTTCACCTTCACTTTCATCCTCATCATCATCCTCACTAGATGATTCTTCCTCTTCTTTTATCTCTAAGTGTTTCATAGTTTTGAAAGCTGTCTCCTTTGATACCTTTGACATTGAGGAGCTCTCAGTTGACTTTATTCTCATCTCATATGCAATGAAATTGCACTGGAGATTATGCAGAGACATAGAATTGAGATCTCTACTCTCCTTTATGGCTGCCACCTTTGAGGCAAACCTCTTAGGCAAAATTCTCAGAATTTTCTTCACAATAGATGAGTCCTTGTTCTTCCCATAATTTCTAAGATTGTTTACAGCATCAATAACCCTGGTGAAGAACTCTTGGACTATCTCATTTTTCTACATTATGAGAGATTCATATCTCTCCTTGAAAACTTGAAGCTTGGCCTCCTTCATTCTGTCATTACCTTCATAGACTTTCTACAATTTGTCCTATATCTCCTTGGAAAATTTGCAATCCATAACTTTAGCATACTCAGCATCTGTCAATGCTGAAATGATGATGTTTAAGGCCTTCCCATTTATCTTAAACTGCCTTAATTCCTCTGGAGTTGGGTCTTTACCTTCTTTTGGAGCCACAAAACCCTCTTGTATAGATTTCACCATATTCATGCCCATGGATACAAATACCACCTGCATTCTCGCTCTCCACATATGGTAATTGGTTCTGTTGAAGATTAGAACCTTCTTGTTGTAAGTAGTGCTAGTGTTGGTACCGATGTCCATTTCTCAATATGTTGAACAAGTTAAAACTTTTGGAGCTCTTCAAACTAGTACACCAGGCTATTAAGCTTTATCCTGGTGAACCTGTGCTCTGATACCAATTGAAGTTTCTGACTTCACCCTAAGATCTACTAGTTTGTGATACTGAGAGGAGGGTGAATCAGTATCACACCCCTTAAAAACACACTCTGATAATTTAAGCCAAAGCATTCTACTTCTTTAATACTTTCGCACTTGTTAATACGTAGGTATGTGAACAACTTCAACCTCTTCTTAAAAGTGAACTCTTTCTCAAATTCAACTAAGGTAGATCTATTATTACCTACTAATCACAATAGTCCCTAAAGTCACCTTTCAGACACCTTGTCTATTAGACAGATTAGATGTTCTTGATTAGTCTTCTTTAGGTTATGGGTTTGATGATACTTTAGCTGCGTTCACAACTCAATTCAAAACACAGAATGTAATTCAAAGCAAAGACACAAGAGATTTACGTGGTTTTTTCAATGTGACGTATGTCCATGGTAGTAGGGACTCTTCCTCTACCAAGACAATCCACTATAATTGAGAATACTAGTGTGGTACTCCCTATGTCCACAATGTAGTTACAATGGATGTCTTAATCCTCTGTTCCTTTTACTATTGCAAATACAAAGCAAGTAAAACACAAAGAGTGTCACTTACTGTGTCTACCATTCTTCTAACTTGTCTAGCCTCTATTGAATTGAATAGGCTGCTTCACTACCACTTAGAGGTCCACCATAACACTCTCTAACCTCTCTTGAAGGAATCTAAAAATACATTGAGTACTTTCCAATGCTTAACCAAATTCCTTCTCTAGGTTATTTCACACAACTCCTGCTTTCACCATCTCACGACTTCACGACTTGCACTCATGCTTCGCACATTCTGGTCTCACACTGTCACACGTTCTAGTCTCACGCCGATGCACGTTCTCGTCTCACGCTGATGCACGTTCTGGTATCACGCTGATGCACGTTCTGGTCTCACGTTGATGCACGTTTTGGTCTCACGCTTCAGATCTGCACCCGCTTCGCTGTTCTCAAGCCTCACAGATACCAGATCTGCTCTCCTCCAGCCGATGGTGTCCTCTCTCTTGCCGTTGTTCACCCTTGTTCTGTCGTCCACCTTATTTTTCCGTCCACTCTGTTTTGTCGTCGACTCATCCTTTCTCTTACCAGTGGTTGTGCATTTCTCACGGGTTTCTCTCTCTTGCTGTCACACAGTTTTCTCCTTGCCGTGTCGTCTGTTTCTCTCCCAATGGTTGTACGTCTCTCACGGGTTTTCTCTCTCACCGTCTAGCTGTGTTTACTCTCCTTTGCCGTCCACTCTATTTGGTTGTTCACCTCTTTGCTAAGAGTTCTAGTGTTTCACTGTGCGTTCCTTTTCCGTCTACTCTCCTTTTCGACCTTCTCTAGTTTTCTCTTTTCTGCCGACGATCAATTTTTTTTTTCGTCCACCCTTTACTTGGCCGTATGTCTTTTTTTTTTTTTACCGTCCACTCACGTCCAGCCGTTTTTTTTATTTTCTCTTTTTCCTATTGATGGTGTAAGGTTGTCATGTGGTTTTACTTCCTTGCTCCTCCATGTAGTTTCAAATTACTCTCTTGCCATGTAGTTTCAAATTACTCTCTTGCCATGTAGCTTCAAATTACTCTCGTACCCCTCCATGTGGCTTTACTTTCTTGCCCCTACATGTCAAATTATTTGCACACTTAAATCTAGTTGACAATAATTACAACTCATACAAAGCTGTGAGAACAACAATTAGACATTGGTTTTAGTCATTTAAATAGTGATTTACTATAAGTACTTTTTAATGTAATGATCATTAACCATCATTTTTGGTAGTAAGAAAAAAAAAAAAGAAACGATGGCTTTTAGTTAAGGTAACATTATTGGTATCCTTAACCAATTGAATTTCATTGTTTCTTAAAAAAGAAATGTTACACTAGTTAACAATATATACAAAATCATGTACACACATATGATCATTCTAAATGTTTAAATGCAAAAGTGATCATCATACATGTCATTTTGAATTGAACCATTCAAAGGCTTAAGGCGTTGAGTTGCTTACTCCAAACATTGAACATTTTATATGCCTTATAAGTTGAATAAGTTCAACTTGTTACATTAAGTCATTTCTATCATTGGTTAAAAGGAAAAGGTTATATAGGGTGGACTTAGATAAAAGTCATTAATCATGCTTGATGACTTCTTTGTTAGATGGAATTTAAATGAGGAATTAATTATGTCATTAATCCTTGATTAAGTTAGCTTTTCTTACATAGTCCTTCCAATATGAATTTCACTAAAATGATGTATATAATTTGCTCTAAGTATATTTGTCAATACACAAGATGATTAATGCACATAATAGTCTCATTGGTAAAGCATCATAACTAATGCTTTTTCCTTTGTGTGCCCCATAAAGATTATAAGAAATGGTATAAAAGAAGAAACCATCATTTTAATAATAAAGCTATGGTCATGTTCTAATAAGAAAGAAAATTCCAAATCAGTCTCCTCTTTCAACCATTAAACCATTTAAAGTTAATCTAACACAGTCCCTTGAACCATGTCACAATATGATACTAAAAGTCAACAATCATGTTATTATGCCATTGAAATGAAATTATGTCACTCCTTGCAAGAATGATTAAATTATGACCATTAATTCTTTTTTTAATTAACTTTTCCTTACTAACTATTTGTGTGGTTAATGTAATTGTTAAAAATAACAACGTATTAAATCTTTGTGCCTTTAGTTATGAATGACTTAATGGCTAATGAACTTAATAACTTGAGAGGTCTCATCTTCCCAATAAGAAGGTGTATTTTGCAACCTTTTGTAATAAATGCAATTCAACAAAGGATTCAATTTGTTTGTACAACTTTACTAGTTTAAATGGTTAAACATAAAAGGATTTTTTATCATAATGAAAATAATATTTATGACAACATGAAATTATTACAAAATCATGATTCCACTAGTTTTGACTCATTGATTTTATGTATGACTTATAAAGGCATATTAACAAATACACCTTTGTGAAAGGAGAAGCCTTGATCAAGATCATAAAAATGATGGTTCATTACTTGAACTATGTAAGAAAAGTTAGATGATTACTTTCAAGATCATAAAAGATGAAACCATCTTAATAAGCTTTGTAATCATTTGTCTCCTTAACCATAATCATGATGTTTAAATAGCTTTCAACTATTGAATTATTTAAACCATATAGGAAAGACATATAATTATAAGGTGTATTCCATGTTTATAAAGTATGGCCATATGTGCCCATGACTTCAGTGTACTTTGAATCTATTGACTTTGTTGTTCCCACAACCTTGTATGGGTTGTAATTGTTGTCAACTAGGTTTAAGTGTGCAAGAAAGTAAAGTCACATGCGAGGGTAAGAAGGTAAATCCACATGTAATGGCAAGAACATAAATTCACCATGTAAGCCCTATTAGGGTTTGATATAGTATATAATGGTCTTGGAAGACAAAGAACAAGGAGTCAGCAATATTGAGCATTCAGCAAAACTTAGACAACCGACCAACCAAAGAGAACACCAAACCCTACACAGAAGAATACCACTGGTAAGGACGAAAAGAATGGACAGTGCAGCCGACGGATGAACTTAGTGAACAGTAGCATCGAGAGAGAGAAAGAAGGAGAGAGATGATCGACAGTCGGGCTGAACGAAGAACAAAGGTGGATGACCAAAACAATTGAGCAGCCGTCGATGGGAAGGAGAAGAAAACACAGCCGTCGACAATTGGAAAATTGAGCAAAAAGGCAAATTCGTTGAGAGAGAAGGAAGCGGCCGAAGGGGGGCTGAACATTGAACGTAACATGGCCAAAAGGCGACTGAGGAAGGTGAGTCATGAGGGAGACTAGATCCGAACTGGAACGAGACGAGACCAGATCGGGAATGGGTGAGAGAGATCCGACGGCTAGACGTTGGAAGAGAGAGAAACAAATGGTCGAAAAAACAAAGAAACCAGTCAATGAGAGAGAAAACTGGGAATATGCGAAGAAGGCTAGATGACATGATGAAGAAAAGTAGATCACCGGTAGAAAAGGGAGGAAATCTGGCCAAGTGGGTGAACGAAAAAGTGAAATCCGATGAAGAGAGAGAAATTCGGAGGTAGAGAGAGAAATCTTGCTGGATAGTAAGAGAGAGAAATGGACAGGTGAGCCATAAAATAGTAAAGCCGTGAGATAAGGAGACGGCGAGACAGTGAGACGGTGAAAGCAAGAGTTGTGTGAAACAATGTAGAGAAGGAATTCAGTGAAGCATTGAAATCAACGTATTTCCAAACTTCTTCAAGAGAGGTTAGAGAGCGTTGCAGTGAACTTCTAAGCGGTAATGGAGCAGCCTTTCAATTCAACAAAGGCAAGACAAGCTTAAAGAAGGGTAGACACAATAAGTGACACTCTTTATATTGTACTTGCTTAGTAATTGCAATATTTAAAGGAGCAGAGAATTAAAGACATCCTTTGTAACCTGTATTCACAAGTATAGTGGATAGTCTTGGTAGAGGGAGAGTCCCTACCACTGGGGATGTGCGTCACGTTGACGGAACCATGTAAATATCATGTCTCCTTAATTTGCTTTACATTCTGTGTTTTGAATTGAGTTGTGAACGTAGCTAAAGTATTAGCCAACCCATAACCTAACGAAGACCTAAACAAGAACATCTGTATTGTCTATTAAGCAAGGTTTTTGAAAGGTGACTTTGGGGATTATTATGATTAGTAGGAAGGAATAAATCTACCTTAGTCGAGTCTGAGAAAGAGTTTACTTTTAAGAAGAGATTGAAGTTGTTCACTTACCTGGGAATTGTGAATTATGGTGATACTGATTCACCCCCCTCTCAGTATCACAAACTAGTAGATCCTAAGGAAAAGTTGGGAACTTCAATTGGTATCAGAGCAAGTTCACCAATTTGAAACTTAACAACTTGGTGTACTAGTTTGAAGGGATCTAGAAGTTTGACTTGTTCAGCATACTGAGAAATGGAAGCTGGTACCAACACTAGCACCACTTACAGCAAGAAGGTTCCAATCTTCAACGGAACCAACTACCATATGTGGAGAGCAAAAATGCAAATGGTATTCGCAACTATGGACATGAACATGGTGAAATGTGTACAAGAGGGTTTTGTGGCTCTAGAAGAAAGTAAAGGCCCAAACCCAGAGGAGTTAAGGCAGTTTGAGATAAATAGGAAGGCCTCAAATGTCATCATTTCAGCATTGACAGATGTTGAGTATGCTAAAGTGATGGACTACAAATCTGCTAAGGAGATATGGGACATATTACAGAAGGTCTATGAAGGTGATGGAAAAATGAAGGAGGCTAAACTTCAAGTGTTCAAGGAGAGATATGAATCTATCAGAATACAGAAAAATAAGACAGTCCAAGAGTTCTTTACCAGGGTTATTGATGCTATGAACAACCTGAGAAGTCATGGGAAAAACAAGAAGGACTCATCGATTGTGAAGAAAATTCTGAGAATTCTGCCTAAGAGGTTTGCCTCAAAGGTAGTAGCCATAGAGGAGAGTAGAGATCTTAATTCTATGTCTTTGCATGATCTTCAGTGCAATCTTATTGCATATGAGATGATTATAAAGTCAGTTGAAAGCTGTACAACAACGAAGGTATCAAAGGAGGCAACTTTCAAAGCTATGAAGCACTTGAAGATAAAAGAAGAGAAAGAATCATCCAGTAAGGAGGATGATGATGAGGATGAGGAAGAAAGTGAAGGTGAAGTATTGGCTTATCTCACTAGGAAATTCAAAAAGGGGTCTAAGAAGGGAAAAGGACAACTGGCCTTGAGATGTTATCGTTGTGAGCAGATCGGACACTTTGCTTCTCAGTGCAAAGTGAAACTTAATGATGAAGATGGTGATGGGGATGATGAAGATGAGGATGGTGATGATGAACAGAATTCAAAATGGAGAAGACCATCATTCAAATCAAAGAAGTCCAGCAAAAAGACTACGAACCCACAAAAAAAGAAAAGAGACTCATTTGAGAGTTATGTGAGTCAGATAAAAGAAGTTGATGAGAAGGAAGATGAAGAATCATTAGATGAGCATGCCTTTATGGCATCAGCTAAAGGTGGTAGTTCAACCTTTGAAGAGGAAGAAGAGGTTGATGAAGAAGAGCCAGATCTTGAAGCTGAATTAGAAGTAGCTTCAAAAGAGATAGTCAAAGGGGCAGAACCATAAAAAGGTTGGAGGCCCATATAAAACAAGTTGAAGCAAAGTCTGAGGAAGCTGAAAGTCAAAAGGATGAAATAAGGGCTGAACATATTGACTTGAAGAGAAGATTTAAGGAACAAATCAAAATATGTGAAGACCTTACAGTAGAGCTTGGCTCAAGGGCTTCAAAATTGAAGAAATGGAGAAAGAGTTACTGAGACTTCAACAACTCAAAAGTAGCAAATAGGCAGAAGATTAAAATGATAGGAGAAACAAATTTTGTAGAAAGAGAAAAGAAAAATGTAAAGAAAGTGCAGCAATTTGAAGCTACATTGGCTAAAGAAAATAAGAATGTGCCACAAAAGTTGAAAGAGAAGGTTGTGACTCAGAAGAAGATAGCTGAGTATAAAGAAGATCTGAAGAAGTAACCTAGGGTGGCAAACAAGAAGGAAGAAAAGAAAGTCAGCCCGTAAAGGGCTACGGCTGAATAGAAGAAGGAGAAGAAGGTGACTGAAATAAAAGTCACACAAGAAAAGAAGTCAGCTACTTTGCCTACACAGCAAGTGATGAACAGAAGAAGACAAGCTGTGATCAGACCCAAGAAGAGGCAGTTTCAAGTTCATTGCCTTTATTGTGGAGTTTAAGGTCATAAGGCAATTAACTGTTGGTGAAGAAGGCCAGTATATGTTTCCAACTTGAGAAGATACGATACTGCATACAGGGGGAGACAATATAGAATCCAGAAGAGAACACCTATCGTGAGTTCTTGCACATACTGTAAAAGGCAAGGACATACTGACAAGGATTGTTGGTGGAGGCCCAAACCAGTGATTTCAAAGAACAAGTTTGCTATATTGGCAGACTTGGAGCAATGTGAAAGATGTGGGCAAGATGCCCATAATGCCAAGACATGCATGACACTTATTCTTGAGCAAGAGAAGACACTCAATGGCATAGTAAAGACAAGTGGTGCAGTAAAAGCTGTGAAAAAGGAGAAAAGTTATATTCCAGCTAGTTCAGAAGAAGGAATACAGAGCAAAAAGGGAGGTAGCTAATATAGCTGAAATTGCACTATAGGCTGATTGCAAGGATAAGCAGTGGATCCTTGACAGTGGATGCACTTCACACACGATGGGAGACAAGAACAAATTGTCAAAGCTAAACAAGTTAAGAGAAAGTAGAGTCAAGTTTGGCAATGATGATTCACTCAACATTAGTGGTCAGGGGTCAGTAAACATTGGCAGAGAAAAGCTAAAAGATGTTCTGCATGTTAAAGGACTTAGATATAATCTAGCATCTGTCAGCAAAGTATGCAATGAAGACCATAAGGTAATATTCACAAAAATAGGTTTCCAGGTAAAGAATAAAGAAGGCAATACTGTTACAGCTAGAAAGAGAACAGTTGGAAATTTGTATGTGATTAATGAAGAAAGAGATCCTCTTGCAACTAAGACTGTGCAAGAAAGAAAGCCAAAGAAAACGTGGATCAGTTCTCATCAAGAAAGTCAGATCATAGGTGACCCATCAGCAGGAGTTACAACAAGAAGAAGAATTGTGGGAGCTACTACTTTACTCGCACAAGTTGAATCTAAATCTGTTGAAGAGACTACACAAGATCTAACTAAACCTCAGTCCATAGAGCTATTTGAAAAGCACAGATTGAGTCTATTTGTGCAAATGCCTCCTCAAGCGTGAAAATCAGGTGAATCCTCCATCTCTACTTTGCGAGCTTTTCAAATTTGTAATTGGTTGGCAAAGGGGGAGAGAAGCAACAGTGTAGGGGGAGCTGTTAAAAAAAGGGGAGTGCATATTTAGGGAGAGTTAAAACTGCTGCATAGTAGCTTTTGTTATGAGTTCTTATGAGTGTTGCCAACTATTACAAAGGGGGAGATTGTTGTTCCCTCAGCCTTGTATGGGTTGTAATTGTTGTCAATTAGGTTTAAGTGTGCAAGAAAGTAAAGTCATATGTAAGGGTAAGAAGGTAAATCCACATGTAAGGGCAAGAATGTAAATTCACTATGTAAGCCCTATTAGGGTTTGATAGAGTAGAGTATATAATGGTCTTGGAAGACAAAGAACAAGGAGTCGGCAATATTCAGCATTCGAGTTAATAGTAACCGCATCAACAGTACCTGCCATGAACAGTGCCGTTGTGAACAGTAGCATCAAGAGATAGAAAGAAGGAGAGAGATGGTCAACGGCCGGGCTGAATGAAGAACAAAGGTGGGTGCTCGAAACAATTGAGCAGCCGTCGACGAGAAGGAGAAGAAAATGCAGCCATTGACGGTCAGAAAATCGAGCAAAAGGGAAAATCCGTTGAGAGAGAAGGAGGGTTGAACGTTGAACGTAAGACGGCTGAAAGGCGATTGAGGAAGGTGAGTTGTGAGGGAGACCAGATCTGAACTGGAACGAGATGAGACTAGATCGAGAACGGGTGAGAGAGATCCAACGGCTAGACATTGGAAGAGAGAGAAACAGACGGTCGGAAAAATAGAAAAACCAGTCAACGGGAGAGAAAATCGGGAACGGGTGAAGAAGGCTGGACGGTAGGACAAAGAAAAGTTGACCACCGGCAGAAAACGGAAGAAATCCGGCCAAGTGGGTGAATGGAAAAGTGAAATCTGGTGAAGAGAGAGAAATTGGGTGAGAAGAGAGAGAAATTCGGCTAGACAGCAAGAGAAAGAAATGTACAGGTGAGCTGTAAAATAGTAAAGCCGTGAGACAAGGAGACAGGGAGACAATGAGATGGTGAAAGCAGGAGTTGTATGAAACAACGTAGAGAAGGAATTCAGCAAAGCATTGAACTCAACATATTTCTAGACTTCTTCAAGAGAGGTTAGAGAGCATTTCGGTGAACTTCTAAACGGCAGTGGAGCAGCCTTTCAATTCAACAGAGGCAAGACAAGTTAGAAGAAGGGTAGACACAGTAAGTGACACTCATTGTATTGTACTTGCTTAGTAATTGTAATATTGAAAGGAGTAGAGAATTAAAGACATCCATTGTAACCTTTATTCACAAGTATAGTGGATAGTCTCGGTAGAGGGAGAGTCCCTACCACCGTGGATGTACATCACATTGACGGAACTACCTAAATCTCATGTGTCCTTAATTTGCTTTATGTTATGTATTTTGAATTGAGTTGTGAACGCAACTAAAGTATCAGCCAACCCATAACCTAACGAAGACCTAAACAAGAACATCCGTATTGTCTATTAGGCAAGGTGTCTGAAAGGACACTTTGGGGACTATTGTGATTAGTAGGTAGCAATAGATCTACCTTAGTCGAGTCTAAGAAAGAGTTTGCTTTTAAAAAGAGATTAAAGTTGTTCACTTACCTGCGAATGGAGAATTATGGTGATACTGATACTCCCCCTCTCAGTATCACAAACTAGTAGACATGTTCTCATCTTAGGGAGAAGTCAGGAACTTTAGACTTTAAATGTTTATGTCTAAGATGGTGTTAACCATTAGACATGTTCTCATCTTAAAGCATAAACTACAAGAAAATGTATTTATTGTAATAGTTTTAAGGTAGAAGTTTAGAATTGCAATAATAAAAATTATTATATTAGCAGAATAAGCATTTTATGTTATAATTCTTACATAGTGGTTTCAAACCATTACTATATAAATCTTTAAGTTATAGTTTTGGTTATTGCAACTGCTAACTATTGTTATAGAATAGTTTTAACTAATAGTTTATATACAGTATTGAAGTTCTCGACTTCACCCTAGGATCTACTAGTTTATGATACTAAGAGGGGGAGTGAATTAGTATCACTATAATTCGCAGTTATGTGAACAACTTTAACCTCTTCTTAAAAATGAACTCTTTCTCATATTCGACTAAGGTAGATTTATTGCTACCTACTAATCACAATAGTCCCCAAAGTCACCTTTCAAACACCTTGCTTATTAAGTCTTCATTAGGTTATGGGTTGACTGATACTTTTATTGCGTTCACACAACTCAATTCAAAGCACAAAATATAAAACAATGTAAGGACACACGAGATTTACATGGTTCCGTCAATGTGACATACATCCACGATGGTAGAGACTTTCCCTTTACCGAGAAAATCCACTATACTTGAGAATACTAGTTACAATAGATGTTTTAATCCTCTGCTCCTTTCACTATTGTAAATACCAAGCAAGTACAATACAAAGAGTGTCACTTACTGTGTATACCCTTCTTCTAGCTTGTCTTGCTTCTATTGAATTGAAAAGGCTACTTTACTATTGCTTTAAAGTTCACCACAATACTCTCTAACCTCACTTGAAGAAATCTGGAAATACGTTGAGTTCTTTCAATGCTTCACCAAATTTCTTCTCTATGTTGTCTCACACAACTCTTGCTTTCATCATCTCACGGTCTTACTCGTCTCCTGGTTCCATAGTCTTACTGTTTCATGGCCTGCCCTCACACTTCTGGTCTGCCACCATCTCTTGACGTACACCCACGCTTTTGTCGCGCTCCCATCATAGCTTTGTTAGTCTCACGTTTCAGCTTTGTTAGTCTTGCATTTCAGGTCACCAGTTTCTAGTCTCCCTTTTCTAGTCACCCTTACTAGTCTCATGGCCTGATCACTCGTTTCTTCCTAGGGTGGTGTGTTTTTGGTTTTTGCTTTCACCTCACGTTTCTGGTTTTCTTCTAGCTGGTTGTCTCACACCTCATGCCTCACCTATCCTTTTCTAGTTTTCCTCCAGTAGGCGGTATCACGCCTCACGCCTCACCTGTCCATTTCTAGTTTTCTTCCAACTGGTGGTCTCATGCCTCATGCCTCACCCGTCCATTTCTTGTTTGCCCTTGTCTGTTTCACACCTCTAGGAAGTTTGGTTCGCTCTCCTGGTGGTCTCCTCTTTCACGGTTTCTCATCTCTTCCCTTACGAATGCTGTGTTGTCTCCTCTCTTACCAATGGTGTGTTTGCCTCTCCTCTTATCATGAGTCACATGGTTTCCTTCCAACTGTTGCCCAGTTTCCCTTGCTGTCTAAGGTCTCCCTTGGTTTGCCGTGTATTCTTTCTTTATTGTCCAACCATTCCTCCTTTGTTTTCTCTTTTTGGCCGATCACCCATCTCTACCGTTTATGTTATTTTTCCGTGTAAGGTAGGGTTTTTTTTTTCTATTGTCTCTTTGGTTGGCCGATTGTATAGGTTTTCCGAATGGTTAAATTGCCAACCCACCTCTCTTTGTGTTTACCGAATGCTCTCTTATATTGGCCTTTATATACTCTCTTCTATGAAACCCTAATAGGGCTTACACTACGGATTTACGTTCTTGCCCTTACGTGGCAAATTTACTTTCTTGCCCTTTCATGTGGCTTTACTTTCTTGCCCTTCCATGTGGCTTTACTTTCTTGCCCTTCCATATGGCTTTACTTTATTGCACACCTAAACCTAGTTGACAACAATTACAACCCATATAAGGCTATGGGAACAACAATCTCCCCCTTCGTAATTGTTGGCAACACTCACAACAAAAGCCATTATGTAGTAATTTCAACTCCCCCTTTCTTAACAGCTCCCCTTGTACTGTTGCTTCTCTCCCCTTTTACCAACCAATTACAAATCTGAAAAACTCGCAAAGTAGAGATGAAAGATTCACCTGATTTTCAGGCTTGAGGAGACATTTGTACAGATAGACTCAATCTGTGCTTTTCAAACAACTCTGTAGACATAGATTTAGTTAGATCTTGTGTAGCCTCTTCAATAAATTTAGGTTCAACTTATGAGAGTAAAGCAGTAGCTCCCATAATTCTTCTTGTTGTTGTAACTCCTACTGATGGGTCACCTATGATCTAATTTTCTTAATGAGCACTGGTCCACGTTTTCTTTGGCTTTCTCTCTTGCACAGTCTTAGTTGCAAGAGGATCTCTTTCTTCATCTACATTGAAGTTATCTTCTTCATTGTCCCCAACATCTCCATTCTACATAGTTTTCCAGTTCTAATCTATTCTCACATCACTGGACGTGATAACTTTTCCCAACTTATGCAGGAAAACTCTGTAACCTTTTATCTTTGTTGAGTATCCCACAAAGATTCCTTTATTAGACCTAGTATTGATTTTTTCCAAGTTTTGCTCCTTGTTCTTCATAAAACATGGGCTGCCAAAGATTTTGAGATATTTGGTTGTTGTCTTTTTCCCACTCCATAGCTCATATGGAGTCTTATCAGTATTGGGCCTTAGTAAGACTCTATTCAGTAGATGTATAGCTGTAAATGTTGCTTTTGTCCAAAATCTTGTATGAAGCTTGGATTCCAGTAGTAGAGTTCTTGCCATTTTAACCACATCTCTATTTTTCCTCTCCACCACCCCGTTCTGTTGAAGTGTTCTTACTGCTGCCATTTGATGATGAATACCATGCTTCTCAAGGTAATCTTCAAAAGCTTCATTTGTAAATTTAGTATCTTGATCTGACCTCAATACTTTGATCTTCCTTCCACTCTCATTTTCAGCCAATCTTTTGCATCTCTTGAAGCAATTCAGAACTTTAGACTTATGTTTGAGGTGCATGATGTAGGTCTTTCTAGAATAATCATCAACAAACAAGATGAAGTATCTCTTACCATTTAACCCTTTTGTCCTCATTGGTCCACACAAATCAATATGCACAATGTCAAGCACTGCTTCAGAACTGAACTCTTTGGTCTTATACTGCTTTCTGGCATATTTTCCTTTAGAGCATGCTGAGCAAACATACTCTCTCTCTCTCCTGAGGTCAGGAATGTCTCTGATTGCATGAGTAGTGGTTAGCTTCCTCATGTTCTTCTGTGTCAAGTGTCCCAACCTCCTATGCCAGAGTTGATTTTCTTTTTCTTTAGTGAGTAAACAATTGTTTGTCTTGTCTTCATCAATCACATATAAATTTCTAGTAATTTTCTTCCTATCTGCAACAGTATTGCCTTCTTTACTCTTTACTTAGCAATCTATTTTTATGAATATCACTTTATGGTCTTCATTGCACAGTTGGCTAACATATGCTAGATTCTATTTAAGTCCTTCAACGTGCAGAACATCTTTCAGCTTTCTTCTTCCAATCTTTACTGACCCCTAACCATTGATGTTGAGTGAATCATCATTGCCAAACTTGACTCTGCCTTCTCTTGAGTTGTTTAACTTTGACAATTTACTCTTGTCTCTCGTCATGTGTGAAGTGCATCCATTGTCAAGGATCCACTGTTTATCCTTGCAGTCAGCTTTGAGTGCAATTGTAGCTATATTAGCAACTTCCCTTTTAGCTTTATATTCCTCCTTTTAAACTGGCTGGAAGATAGCTTTCTCCTTTTTCTTACCTTTGACTACACCGCTTGTTTTCACTGTTTCATTGAATGCCTTCTCTTGCTCAGGGAGAAGTGTCATGCATCTCTTGGCATTATGGTCATCCTGCTTGCACCTTTCACACTGTTCCAAGTCTGTCAATACAGCAAACTTGGTCTTTGAAACCACTGGTTTGGGCTTCCAACAACACTTCTTATCATCGTGTCTTTGCCTTATAGTATATGCAAGAACTCACAACAAGGTTGCCTCTTCTTAGGTCTAATCATACCTTATTTTCTTTTGTTCATTACTTATTGTGTATGCAAGGTTGTTGGTTTCTTCGCTTGTGTGACTTTCATTTTAGTTACCTTTTTCTCTTTCTTTTATTTAGCTGTAACCCTTTGTTAGCTGACCTTCTTTCCTTTTTGAGACGTAGCAGCTATGGGCTACTACTTTTTAACCACATACATCATTTTTGGCCCTGGCTTTGGTTTGATAACTGTCTTCTCTTCTTCAGTTATCTTTTTTTAAATCACAACCTTCTCTATCAACTTCTGTGACAAAGTCTCATTCTTCTTTTCTCTTGTAGAGCTTGTTTCTCCTACCACTTTAAACTTCTGCAAGTTCTCCTCACTCTTTTTGAGTTGTTGTTGAAGTCTTAGCAACTCTATCTCTATTTCTTCAATTGTTGAAGTCCTTGAGCCAAGCTCTATTGTAAGGTATTCACATATTTTGATATGTTCTTCAAATCTTCTCTTTAAGTCAATATATTCAACCCTTATTTCATCCTTTTGACTTTTAGCTTCCTTAAACTTTGCTTTAAATTGTTTTATGTGAGCCTCCAACTTTTTATGGTTCTGCCCCTTCTGATTATCTCCTTTGAAGCTGCTTACAACTCAGTTTCATGATCTAGTTCTTCTTCATCAACCTCCTTTACTACCACTTTAAGTTGATGCCATAAAGGCCTGCTCATCTGATGATTCTTTATCTTCCTCCTCATCAGCTTCTTTTGTCTAACTCGCATAACTCTTGAATGAGCCTCTTTTTTTTTTTTTCTATGGGTTGGTAGTCTTCTTGCTAGACTTCTTTAATTTGAATGATGGTCTTCTCCATTTTGAATTCGGCTCATCATCACCATCCTTATCTTCATCATAAAGCTTTACTCTACATTGAGAAGCAAAGTGTCCAGTCTGCCCACAACGATAACATCTTAAGGTCAACTGTCTTTTTCCCTTCTTAGATCCCTTTTTGAACTTCCTTGTGAAGTATGCCAACACTTCACCTTCACTTTCTTCCTCATCATTATCATCATCCTCACTAGATGATTCTTCCTCTTCTTTTATCTTCAAGTGTTTTGTAGCTTTGAAAGCTGACTCCTTTGATAACTTTGACATTAAGGAGCTCTTAGTTGACTTTATTCTCATTTCATATGCAATGGGATTACACTAGAGATCATGTAGAGACATAGAATTGAGATCTCTACTCTCCTCTATGGCTGCCACCTTTGAGGCAAACCTCTCTGGCAAAATTCTCAGAATTATCTTCATAATAGATGAGTCATTCTTGTTCTTCCCATGACTTCTAAGGTCGTTTACAGCATCAATAACCCTAGTGAAGTACTCTTGGACTGTCTCATATTTTTGCATTCTAAGAGATTCATATCTCTCCTTTAAAACTTAAAGCTTGGCCTCCTTCATTCTGCCATCACCTTCATAGACTTTCTGCAGTCTGTCCCATATCTCCTTGGTAGATTTGTAATCCATAACTTTAGCATATTCAACATCTGTCAATGCTGAAATGATGATATTTGAGGCCTTCCCATTTATCTCAAACTGCCTTAATTCCTTTAGGGTTAGGTCTTTACCTTCTTCTGGAGCCACAAAACCCTCCTATACAGCTTTCACCATGTTCATGCTCATGGTTATAAATACCACCTGCATTCTTACTCTCCATATATGATAGTTGGTTCCGTTGAAGATTGGAACCTTTTTGTTGTAAGTAGTGCTGGTGCAGGTACTGACATCCATTTCTCAGTATATTGAACAAGTTAAAACTTCTGAAGCTCTTCAAACTAGTACACCAAGCTATTAAGCTTCAAACTAGTGAACCTGTGCTCTGATACCAATTGAAGTTCTCGACTTCACCTTAGGATCTACTAATATATGATACTAAGGGGAGTGAATCAGTATCACCACAATTTGCAGATATATGAACAACTTTAACCTCTTTTTAAAAGCGAACTCTTTCTCATATTCGACTAAGGTAGATCTATTGTTACCTACTAATCACAATAGTCTTCAAAGTCACCTTTCAGACACCTTACCTATTAGGTCTTCGTTAGGTTATGGGTTGGCTGATACTTTTGCTGCATTCACACAACTTAATTCAAAACACAGAACGTAAAACAAAGTAAGGACACACGAGATTTACGTGGTTTTGTCAACGTGACGTACATCCACGGTGGTAGGGACTCTCCCTCTATCGAGACAATCCACTATACTTAAGAATACCAGTTACAATAGATGCCTTAATCCTCTACTCCTTTCACTATTGCAAATACTAAGTAAGTACAATACAAAGAGTGTCACTTACTATATCTACCCTTCTTCTAGCTTGTCTTGCCTTTGTTGAATTGAAAAGGCTGCTTCACTACCGCTTTAAAGTTCACTACAACGCTCTCTAGCCTCTCTTGAAGAAATTTGGAAATATGTTGAGTTCTTTCAATGTTTCACTGAATTTCTTCTCTACATTGCCTCACACAACTCCTGCTTTCACCATCTCATGGTCTCACCCATCTCATAGTTCCACAGTCTTACTGTTTCATGGCCTACTCGCATGCTTCTGATTTGTCATGCCGTCGCAAGTTCTGGTCTCACGCCATCTCCTGACGTACACCAACACTTCTGCTACACTCCCATCACAGCTTTACTGGTCTCGCATTTCAGCTTTGCTGGTCTCGTGTTGCAGGTCAATAGTTTCTGGTCTCCCTTTTTTAGTCACCCGTTACTGGTCTCACGACCTGGTCAGCCATTTCTTCCAGGGGTGGTGCGTTTCTGGTTTTTGCTCTCACCTCACATTTCTAGTTTTCTTCCTTTTTGTTGGTCTCATGCCTCACGCCTCACCCGTCCATTTCTGGTTTTCTTCCAGCCGGTGGTCTCACACCTCACACCTCACCCGTCCGTTTCTAGTTTGCCTTTTTCCATTTCACACCTCCGGGCAGCTTGGTTTGCTCTCCTAGTGGTCTCCTCTTTCACGGTTTCTCCTCTCTTCCCTTACGGACGGTGTGCTGTCTCCTCTCTTACCAATGGTGCGTTTGCCTCTCCTCTTACCATAAGTCACACGGTTTCCATCCAGTCGTTGCCTGGTTTCCCTTGTTGTCCAAGGTCTCCCTTGGTTTGCCGTGTACTCTCTCTTTGCTGTTCAGCCATTCCTCCCTTGTTTTCTCTTTTTGGTTGATCACCCAACTTTGCCATTTATACTATTTTTTCCGTGTAGGGTAGGGTTTTTTTTATTGTCTCTTTGGATGGCCGGTTATATAGGCTTTCCGAATGGTTAAATTGCTGACCCACTTATCTTTATGTTTATCGAATACTCTCTTATGTTGGCCTTTATATACTCTCTTCCATGAAACCCTAATAAGGCTTCTGCTGCAAATTTACATTCTTGCCTTTACATGGCAGATTTACTTTTTGGCTCTTCCATGTGGCTTTACGTGTACTCTCTCTTTGCTGTTCAGCCATTCCTCCCTTATTTTCTCTTTTTGGTTGATCACCCAACTTTGCCATTTATACTGTTTTTTCCGTGTAGGGTAGGGTTTTTTTTATTGTCTCTTTGGATGGCCAGTTATATAGGCTTTCCGAATGGTTAAATTGCTGACCCACTTATCTTTATGTTTATCGAATACTCTCTTATGTTGGCCTTTATATACTCTCTTCCATGAAACCCTAATAAGGCTTCTGCTGCAAATTTACATTCTTGCCTTTACGGGGCAGATTTACTTTTTGGCTCTTCCATGTGGCTTTACTTTCTTGTCCTTTCATGTAACTTTACTTTGTTGCACACTTAAACCTAATTGACAACAATTACAACCTATATAAGGCTGTGAGAACAACAAGTATTATAAATCATTGTTAATATAGGCATTAGATTTTAAAGCATTATATATAAGCAATACGTTAGTTTATAAAATTTATGTAATTGTTTTAAATTTTTTCTTAAAAAATTAATAATTAAAAATGTTAACATGTATCTAGAAAAAGAAATACACAATGATGTCATTTTGGTCATATGTTCCCTAGTATCTTTCTTTTTAAATGCCAACAGACCATGTATCATCTCATTTAATCAAACTTAATTGGTATTAATTTTGCTCTAAAAAATAAATTGATAACTAAAACCTAACTAAATCTTTTAAACATCCTCTTTTCTTATTTTGATTTCTTGTTCCATTAATCCAAATTGAGTTCTTACTCTTACTCTACTCTCATCGAGATATTGCTCCTACTCTAAAAATTGTTTAGTAGCCAAAACCTAACTAGTTTTGATTTTTTTTTCTTATGAATGAAGTGTCTTACATACTTATTCATATGTATTTATAATCCCTTCATCTATATTGTCTTTTAAGGAGCTCTTGGCTCTCATAAATTGTCTTTTTGTATGTTTATTGTTTGATAGATGTTGAATTTATGGTGTTCTCACATGATTTCACTCATCTGTTATTTGTTGTAACTTATTTTACTCTTGGACTATCTTTTAGACAATATAGGTGAGGGGGAAGGGCTAGTGTACAAGCCATGAAAGATAATAGTCATTCTATTATACAAGCCTTAATGATCTTAATAACCTTTTTTTTTTTTTCAACAATGGGTATCATTAAAGTCATTGAATTATATCCAATTTAATTGCTTTAAAAAAGGGAGTTTGATTAGGAAGCCTTTATTACATAAAGGCTTATTCTTTTTTCTCTTGCATTGGCAAATTAATGTTATTATAATATATATATATATATATATTCATACTTGCTAGAAAATGAATTCCATTTGATGTAATATGAATGGTTATTTGATGTGATATATTAAGAAGTCTCTAAGTCCTTGTAGTGTTCATATCTTTAATAGTTTTTGTCTTTTGTTCTTCCAAATAACTTTAATATTCTTGTTTTGCACCTAACTCACTTTTTTCTACTTCTATATTATATGCCCATTTTACTTAGCATAAAAATAAGATAAATTTCCTTTTAATGATATATATGGTAACATATTATTTTATCTTTCAAGCATTACTATTGCTAGCTCAGTATAAGACAACAAACAACTTGATAGTATAAGATTTTATTCAATATTAGAAATTAACTACTACTTAATTATAAATGATTTATTTAATTGGTAAAACTCATACTTATTTAATTTCTTTTATTATAGGATGACATGTAAAGGGTATGTTGTCTAATATTGTTGCATTTATTGTAATTCTTCAATTTAGACTTAATAAACATTCAACACCTGCTGGTGCTAGCATATGTGGAAAGCAAGAAGGATATTAAGAAGGACTTAATATTAAGTCCATAACTTTAGCATACTCAGCATCTGCCAATGCTTTTTCTGGAGCCACAAAACCCTACTGTATGCATTTCACCGCATTCATGCCTATGTTTGCAAATACCACTTGCATTCTTGCTTTCCATATATGGTAGTTGGTTCCATTAAAAATTGGAACCTTCTTGTTGTTATCAAACCAAAGCCAAGGCCAAAAATAATGGATGTGGTTAAGGAGCAACAGCCCATAGCAGCTATGTCTCATAAAGAAAAGGAAGTCAGCCAGCTAAGGGCAATGGCTGAACAGAAGAAGGAGAAGAAGGTGGCTGAAATGAAAGCCACACAAGCAAAGAAGCCAGCCGCTTTGCCTACACAGCAAGTGATGAACAGAAGAAGACAAGTTGTGATCAGACCCAAGAAGAGATAGTTTCAAGGTCATTGCCTTTATTATGGAGTTTGGGTTCATAAGGCGAGTAACTGCTGGTGGAGAAGGCCAGGATATGTCTCTAACTTGAGAAGATACGATGCTGTATACAGGGGAAGACAATACAAAATTCAGAGGAGAACACCTGTCGTGAGTTCTTGCATATACTGTAAAAGGCAGGGTCAAGAGAAGTGTGGTCAGGGTCAAGTTTGGCAATGATGATTCACTTAATATCAATGGTCAGGGGTCAGTGAATATTAGAAAAGGAAAGCTAAAAGATGTTTTGCACATTAAAGGACTCAAATATAATTTAGCATCTGTCAGCAAACTATGTAATGAAGACCATAAGGTAATATTCACAAAAACAGGTTGCTAGGTAAAGAGTAAAGAAGGCAATACTATTGCAGTGAGGAAGAGAACAACTGGAAACTTGTATGTGATTGATGAAGAAAGAGATCCTCTTGCAACTAAGACTGTGCAAGAAAGAAAGCCAAAGAAAATGTGGACTAGTGCTCATCAAGAAAATCAGATCATAGGTGATTCATCAATAGGAGTTACAACAAGAAGAAGAATTGTGGGGGCTACTGCTTTATTCCCACAAGTTAAACCTAAATCTATTGAAGAGGGTACACAAGATCTAACTAAATCTCTGTCCACAGAGCTGTTTGAAACGCACAGATTAAGTCTATCTGTGTAAATGCCTCCTCAAGCCTGAAGTTCAGGTGAATCCTCCATCTCGACTTTGCAAGTTTTTTAGATTTGTAATTGATTGGCAAAGGGGGAGAGAAGCAACAGTGAGGGGGAGCTATTAAGAAAGGGGGAGTGCATATTTAGGGAGAGTTGAAACTACTGCATAATGGCTTTTGTTACGAGTGTTGCCAACAATTACAAAGAGGGAGATTATTGTTCCCACAATCTTGTATGGGTTGTAATTGTTGTCAACTAGGTTTAAGTGTGTAAGAAAGTAAAGTCACATGGAAGGGCAAAATAGTAAATTTACTTCTTAAGAACGTAAATCCGCCGCGTAAGCCCTATTAGGGTTTCATGGAAAAGAGTATATGAAGACCTTGGAAGACAAAACTAGGGTAAGGCCAACACAATTGAATACATGGCAAAACACCAAACCTTATATAGAAGAACACCACCTGTAAAAGGCAAGGACATACTAACGAGGTTTGTTAGTGGAAGCCTAAACTAGTAGCTTCAAAGAACAAGTTTGCTATATTGACAGATTTGGAACAATGTGAAAGGTGCGAGCAGGATGGTCATAATGCCAAGAGATGCATGACACTTATTCCTGAGCAAGAGAAGGCACTTAATGGCACAATGAAAACAAGTGGTGCAGTCAAAGCTGAGAAAAAGGAGAAAGCTATCATCCAGCCAGTTCAAAAAAAGAAATATAGAGCAAAAAGGGAGGTGGCTAATATAGTTGAAATTGCACTAAAGGTTAATTGCAAGGATAAACAGTGGATCCTTTATAGTGGATGCACTTCGTACATAGCGGGACATAAGAGTAAATTATCAAAGCTAAACAAATCAAGAGAAGGCAAGGTTAAGTTTAGCAATGATAATTTACTCAATATCAGTGGTCAGGGGTCAGTGAATATTGGAAAAGGAAAGCTGAAAGATGTTTTGCATGTTAAAGGACTCAAATATAATCTAGCATTTGTCAACAAACTATGCAATGAAGACCATAAGGTAATATTCACAAAAACAGGTTGCCAAGTAAAGAGTAAAGAAGGCAATACTATTGCAACCAGGAAGAAAACAACTAGAAACTTGTATATGATTGATGAAGAAAGAGATCCTTTTGCAACTAAAACTGTGCAAGAAAGAAAGCCAAAGAAAATGTGGACCAGTGCTCATCAAGAAAATCAGATCATAGGTGACCCATTAGCAGGAGTTACAACAAGAAGAAGAATTGTGGGCTATTGCTTTACTCTCATAAGTTAAACCTAAATCTGTTGAAGTGGCTACACAAGATCTAACTAAATCTTTGTCCACAGATCTATTTGAAAAGCACAGATTGAGTCTATCTATGCAGATGTCTCCTCAAGCCTGAAGTTTAGGTGAATCCTCCATCTCCACTGTTGCGAGTTTTTCAAATTTGTAATTGGTTGGTAAAGAGGGAGAGAAGTAACAGTGTAGGGGGAGCTATTAAGAAAGAGGGAGTGCATATTTAGGGAGAGTTGTAATTGCTACATAATGGCTTTTGTTATGAGTGTTGCCAACAATTACAAAGGGGGAGATTGCTGTTCCCACGGTCTTGTATGGGTTGTAATTGTTGTCAACTAGGTTTAAGTGTGTAAGAAGTAAAGCCACATGGAAGGGCAAGAAGGTAAAAGCCATATGGAGGGGCAAGAAGGCAAAAGCCACATAGAGGGGCAAGAACGTAAATCTGCCGCGTAAGCCCTATTAGGGTTTCATAAAAAAGAGTATATAAAGACCTTGGAATACAAAACTAGGGTAAGGCCAACACAATTGAATACACAACAAAACACCAAACCCTACGTAAAAGAACACTGCCTACAAAAGAAAAGAGTAGCCGTCGTGAACAATAGCCGTCAAGTGAACAATGTAGCCGTCGTGAACAGAGCAGCCGTCGAGTGAACAGTGTAGCCATCGTGAACAGTATAATCATCGAGAGAGAGAAAGAGGAGATGGTCCATGGCTAGGCTGAAAGAAGAACAGCAGTTGTCAGAGATAGGAGAGAAAATCTGACATGGCCAAAGAGAAGTGGCTGACAGACGAAGAAAGAAAAAAGAAGAGAGAGAAAATGAATTATATATTGCTAACTTAAATTAGTAAAAATAAAGAATTTTTTTACAACATTATTGCTTATGTATAAACAAAATCATTGTTATTTTATTTATAAAAATATTGCCTATTAGGTAAAAATTATACTTATTTTGTTTACAATTGTTGCCTATTATACAAAACTACTACTTATCATGTTAAAATTATTTCCTTTTCTTTTTTCATAACTACTATAGAACTATAAATACCTTAATAATTACAGCATATTCTCTCATAACTATTACATAAAAAATGTTTTTGTATAAATTGTTGCTTATTTTTCATAAACCATTGCATAAAACATCACTTATTTGCTATAAAATACTACAATTGGAAATTAATATTGTGCTTATTACCCAAGCAATCACTATATAAAACTTGTAAAATTGCTACATAAAATATGAAGAAAAAGATTGTTATTGCTAATAAGAACCATTGTTTTAAACATTTTATACAATGGTTTTAATTTTGTTGTAATAACCTTAAAAAAAACATTTCTTAAAAATTATTACAACATTATTAATATGCAACAACAAAAAACCATTACATTAGATATTTTATAGCAATTTTTTTGGTTTAAGCAATAGTTTTTGATTGCTATATAACTCTTAAATGACGTAGTTAAGAATGAAGTGTAGCTTTTCTACCATGATGATCACATTTGGTATGTCCCTGCACCTAAGTTCAAATATTACCTAAGATTTGATCAAACTAGGCTTCTCGTTTTACTTACGCAATTGAAGTTCCCGACTTCACCCTAGGATCTACTAGTTTGTGATATTGAGAGGAAGGGTGAATCAGTATTACCACAATTCGCTGATATGTAAACAACTTCAACCTCTTCTTAAAAGCGAACTCTTTCTCAGATTCAACTAAGGTAGATCTATTACTACCTACTAATTACAATAGTTCCCAAAGTCACCTTTCAGATACCTTGCCTATTAGGTCTTTGTTAGGTTATGGGTTGGCTGATACTTTTGCTGCGTTCACACAACTCAATTCAAAACACAGAACATAAAACAAATTAAGGACATACGAGATTTACATGGTTCCATCAACATGACGTACATCCATGATGGTAGGGACTTTTCCTTACCAAGACTATCTACTATACTTGAGAATTCCAGTTACAATGGATGGCTTAATCCTCTGCACTTTTCACTATTGCAATTACTAAGCAAGTACAATACAAAGAGTGTCACTGTGTCTACCCTTCTTCTAACTTGTCTTGCCTCCATTGAATTGAATGGCTGCTTCACTGCGGCTTAAAAGTTCACCACAACACTCTCTAACCTCTCTTGAAGAAATCTGGAAAATACATTGAGTTCTTTCTAATGCTTCGCCAAATTCTTCTCTAGGTTGTCTCACATAGCTCCTGCTTTCACCATCTTACGGTCACCTGTCTCCTTGTCTCACGACTCACCTCACATTTTTGGTTTGTCGTTTGACGTCTCACAGCCTGCCTCACGTTTCTGGTTTGGTGTTACACGTCTCACGCATGTTTCTGGTTTGCAGCCTTTGCTGGTCACACACCTCACGCATGATTCTGATTTGGCGTTTCATGTCTCATGTACATTTCTAGTTTGCACCCTTTGCTGGTCACACACATCACGCACGCTTCTGATTTGGTGTTTCACGTCTCACGTACGTTTCTGGTTTGCACGCCTTGCTGGTCACATGCGTTACCACCATTTCTGATTTGCATTTATCCATTTTACACCTCTAGATAGCTTAATTTGCTCTCCTAGTGGTCTTCTCTTTCACGGTTTCTCCTCTCTTCCCTTACGGACAGTGTGTTGTCTTCTCTTTTACATGACTCACACAGTTTTCTCTAGCCATCACACCTCTTTGTCGTGTGTTCTTCCTTGTCGTCCAGCCTTGCTTTGGCCGTTCTCGTCCTTGCTTGGCCACCCACCCCTTTACCATTGATTGTGTTTGGTCGTGTAGATTGGTTTACTTGTTTACCTTGTTTGGCTGTGTAGGTTGATTTGGACGTTCACCTTTAGCCGAGTAGATTGGTTTGGATGTTCACCTTTGGTTGGCCAGTTGTCTCCCTTTGGCTGTCCCCTCGTGTTTTGTCGTCCAGTCGTTCCTCCCTTGCTTTCTCTCTTTGGCCAGTCACCCTTTGTGTTTTGCCATCCAGCACCTTCTGTCCAGCTATGTACTCTCTCTTTATCGTCTCTCCTTTCTTTTGCAAATGGTGTGTTGTTGTTTCGGGTTTGGCCAGTTGCTCCTCCAACGTTTTGTGTCTTGCCAAATCTCTCTTGTATTGGATGGTTTCTCTCTAGGTTTTGGCCGACTCCCTTGGTTGAATGGTTTCTCTTATATTTGTTAAACGCACTCTTTGTGTTTATGCAGTGTAGGGTTTGGTGCTGGCTGGTCACTCTAGGTTTGCTAAATGTTCAATTGCCGACCCACCTCTCTTTGTGTTTACCGAATGCTCTCTTATGTTGGCCTTACCCTAGTTGAAGATCTTGACTTCTCCCTAGGATCTACTAGTTTATGATACTGAGAGGGGGGTGAATCAATATCACCACAATTTGTAATTCGTAGGTAAGTGAACAACTTCAACCTCTTCTTAAAAGTGAACTCTTTCTCAGACTCGACTAAGGTAGATCTATTGCTACCTACTAATCACAATAGTGCCCAAAGTCACCTTTCAGACACCTTGCCTAATAGACTATACGGATATTCTTGTTTAGGTCTTCGTTAGGTTATGGGTTGGCTGATACTTTAGTTGTGTTCACAACTCAATTCAAAACATAGAACGTAAAGCAAATTAAGGACACACAAGATTTACGTGGTTCCATCAACGTAATGTACATCCACGATGGTAAGGAATATCCCTTACCGAGACTATCCACTATACTTGAGAATTCCAGTTACAATGGATGTCTTAATCCTCTATTCCTTTCACTATTGCAATTACTAAGCAAGTACAATACAAAGAGTGTCACTTACTGTGTCTACCCTTCTTCTATCATGTCTTGCCTCTGTTGAATTGAAAGGCTGCTCCACTGCCGCTTAAAAGTTCACCGCAACGCTTTCTAACATCTCTTGAAGAAGTCTGGAAATACATTGAGTTCAATACTTCACCGAATTCCTTCTCTATGTTGTCTTACACAATTCCTGCATTCACCGTCTTACAGTCTCACTCGTCTCCTTGCCCCATGATCTCATTGTCTCATGACTCGCCTGTCCGTTTCTCTCTCTCTTGTTGTCCAGCCGAATTTCTCTCTCTTACCGCTGGATTTCTCTCTCTTACCACTGGATTTCTCTTTTCCATTCACCCACTTGACTGTCACGGATTTCCTCCCTTTTCTGCCGGTGGTCTGCTTTGCTTCATCCTACCGTCTAGCCCCATCTCATCGTCACTCTTCTTCTCGTCGACTCCTTTGTTTTGGCCATATACCAATTTTCTCTCTCATCCAACGGTCATCTCTGGTGGTGTCTCTCTCTTTGTCCGTTTCACGGTTCTCTCCTTGCCATGTCATTCATTTGTCTCACACCATTGCAGATCTGCAGTCTACTCTTCCGGTGGCGGTGGCATCTCTCTCTTCGTCTGTCGGCTGCATTTTCTCTCTCTTCGTCTGTTGGCTACACTTTCTTTGTCTTTGTCCAACTACTGGTGTGTCGTTATTCACAGGTTTCTCTCTCTTGTTGTCACATGGTTTGCTCCGATTTGCTCAATTTGGCCGTTCTTCGTTCTGTTCAATTTCCAATGACACTATTCAATTTTTTGACGACACTGTTCAATTTTTGGGATTGCACTATTCACGAAAGCTACTCTTTTCTTTTACAGGTGGTGTTCTTCAATTGACACTATTCAATTTTTGTAGGGTTTGGTGTTTTGCCATGTATTCAATTGTATTGGCCTTACCCTAGTTTTGTCTTCCAAGGTCTTTATATGTTCTCTTCCGTGAAACCCTAATAGGGCTTACATGGCGGATTTACAACCCATACAAGGCTGTAGGAACAACAATCTCCCCTTTTGTAATTGTTGGCAACACTTATAACAAAAGCCACTATGCAGTAGTTTCAACTCCCTCTAAATATGCATTCCTCCTTTCTTAACAGCTCCCCCTGCACTGTTGCTTCTCTCCCCCTTTGCCAACCAATTATAAATCTGAAAAACTCGCAAAGTAGCGATGCAGGATTCACCTGAACTTCAGGCTTAAGGAGGCATTTGCACAGATAGACTCAATCTGTGCTTTTCAAATAGCTCTGTGGATAGAAATTTAGCTAGATCTTGTGTAGTCTCTTTAACAGATATAAGTTCAACTTATGAGAGTAAAGCAGTAGCTCCCACAATTCTTCTTCTTGTTGTAACTCTTGTTGATAGGTCACATATGATTTGATTTTCTTGATGAGTACTAGTCCACATTTTCTTTGGCTTTCTTTCTTGCACAGTCTTAGTTGCAAGAGGATCTCTTTCTTTATCTTCAAACTCACTCTTCTCTGAATCTGAACTTACTTCTTATTCCTTTTCTTGAAGTTGGTCTAATTCTTCAGCTACACTGAAGTCATCTTCTTCATTGTCCTCAACTTCTCCATTTTGTATTGTTTTCCAGTTTTCATCTATTCTCACATCACTGGAAGTAATCATTTTTCCTAGCTTATGCAAGAAACTCTGTAACCTTTTTTCTTTTCTGAGTATCCCACAAAGATGCCTTCATCAGACCTAATGTTGACTTTTCCTAAGTTTTGCTGCTTGTTCTTCACAAAACATAGGCTGCCAAAGACTCTGAGATACTTAACTGTTATCTTCTTTCCACTCCATAGCTCATATGGAGTCTTATCAGTATTGGGCCTTAGTAATACTCTATTTAGTAGATGTACAGTTATAAATATTGCTTCTGTCCAAAATCTTGTGTAAAGCTTAGATTCCAGCAGTAGTGTTCTTACCATTTCAACCACAGCTCTATTCTTCCTTTCTACCACCCCGTTCTGTTGAGGTGTTCTTACTGCTGCCATCTAATGATGAATACCATGCTTCTCAAGGTAATCTTTAAAAGCTTTATTTGTAAATTCAGTGCCTTGATTTGACCTTAATACTTTAATCTTCCTTCTACTCTCATTTTTAGCCAATCTTCTGTATCTCTTGAAGCAATTCAAAACTTGTGTTTGAGGTGCATGAGGCAGGTCCTTCTCGAATAATCATCAACAAATAAAATGAAGTACCGCTCACCATTCAACCCTTTTGTCCTCATCAATCCACACAAATCAGTATGCACAATGTCAAGCACTGCTTCAGAACTGAACTCTTTGGTCTTGTACTGCTTTTTGGCATGTTTTCCTTTAGAGCATGCTAAGCAAACATACTCTCTCTCTCTCTCTCTCTCTCTCTCCTGAGGTCGGCAATGTCTCTGATTGCATGAGTAGTGGTCAGCTTCCTCATGTTCTTCTGTGATAAGTGTCCCAGCCTCCTATGCCATAGTTGACTTTCTTCTTTTTTTGTAAGTAAATAGCTGTTCGTCTTATCCTCATTAATCACATACAAATTTTCAGTTGTTCTCTTCCCGACTGCAACAATATTGCCTTCTTTACTCTTTACCTGGCAACCTGTTTTTGTGAATATCACTTTGTGGTTGTCGTTGCATAGTTAGCTGACAGATGCTAGATTATATCTGAGTCCTTCAACGTGCAGAACATCTTTCAACTTTCCTTTTCCAATATTCACTGACCCCTAACTACTGATGTTGAGTGAATCATCATTATCAAACTTAACTCTTCCATCTCTTGATTTATTTAGCTTTGATAATTTACTCTTGTCTCCCGTTATGTGCAAAGTGCATCCACTATCAAGGATCCACTGCTTATCCTTGCAATTAGCCTTTAGTGCAATTTTAGCTATATTAGCCACCTCCCTTTTTGCTCTATATTCCTTCTTTTGAACTAGTTGGAAGATAGCTTTCTCCTTTTTCTCAGTTTTGACTGCACTACTTGTTTTTACTGTGCCTTTTCTTACTCAAGGAGAAGTACCATGCATCTCTTGGCATTATGGTCATCTTGCCTGCACCTTTCACACTATTCCAAGTCTGCCAATATAGCAAACTTGTTCTTTGAAACTACTGATCTGAGCTCTACCAACAATCCTTGTCAGTATGTCCTTACCTTTTACAGTATATGCAAGAACTCACGACAGGTGTTCTCCTCTGAGTTTTGTATTGTCTCCCCCAGTATGCAACATCGTATCTTCTCAAGTTGGAAACATATATTGGCCTTCTCCACTAGCAGGCAACTTGCTAGGCCTTATTTGAATGATTAGTATAAACTTTTTCTATAATTTGTTGTCATCATTGCATGTACATATAGTTTTTTAAAATGCATATGAGAATGTCAATGGTAAAGAGGGAAGACTCATTATGTAACTACAAAATGAATTTTTTTTTGTTTTATTAAACTTAGAAGTGTCTTTCTAGCTATACATTGTTCTTAAAAGATGTTAAGCTGTATGCTTTGAGATTGACAATTTTTGCATTTTGAAAATTTAGTTCAATTTTTCTTTCATTTGGCTTTTTTTTTTTCTTTTAATTGCATTTGCTAAATATCTAGTTTTTTACTACATGAGATATAATTTTGAAATACTTAAATGGATATTCAATGGAAAATGGAACTATTTTAGGCTTTTTGCTCTTGCCTTGTCACAATTTTCTCTAACTCCACTAATGTAGAACATATATGAACCAAAGGATGGAATAAAAGGGTAGCATGAGAATCTACAAAAAAATTCAAATTAAACTCAAACATTTATTCTAAAATTAAATTTAATAATCAATATTAATTCAATTCATGAATAATCTGATTGACAAAGTTAATATTAAACTTTATTTATAAAACTAGTTAGAGAAGAAAATGAAAATAATAATAAAAAGAAATTTTCTACTAAAAAGGAGCAAGTTTCCAAAATAATTTGAATAAAAGTAAAAATATCTTAAATAAGAGAATCCTAATATATATAAATAAAAGTTTTTCAAATAAGAGAATTCTAATAAGTGTGTAAATAAAAATATTTAAAAAAGAAAAGAATTCTAATTAGGCACAAAATGAGATCTCTTAGAATACTTATTCTAGAAATATTTCCCTTCATCACTTACTACATCATTTACCTTTGATTAAAGAGAATTCGATTCTGTAGAGGTAGATGCTAAGTAAGCATAAAAAAATAGTAGGATCTAATGAACAAAAGTTAACTTTAGGAAGCCAAGTAGCATCAAAAGTTGGAGATGCTTTTCATTAAACAAAGTACCGTTAAAATCTGCCTTGAAAAGAAGAAACGTGTTATTCAAGATAGTCTCAATGTCGTCTTGGGCATGCTAGTTTCTATAAAAAGAATAAAAGGCAAAAAAGGAGGCTTAAAAGTATCTCAGTAAGGTAATATAAAAAGATTAATATTCAAGTCATTAGTCAAATTAACTAAATATGTATTAAGTCTAAGTTCTTCAATGATGGAGTGGCAACTTATAGCTAAAGACTCCTCTTATAACAACCCCTAACACATTACAAATAATTGTGAACATTATGTTAAAGTCAAGATGCCTTAAACAAGAGTTTCACTAATTTGCTTTTTAATGTCATTGAAAGCTATAATAGCTCTATTAAATCATTGAAATTCTCCCTTCTTCAAACAATTAATGATAAGGCTCATAATAATATTAAATCCCTTAATTAACCTTATAAAAAGAGGCCAAGTTATAGAAACTATAGGCATTAATAACATATTTGGGCTCATATCACTCTTAAATGGTTATAACTTTTTCAAAATTAATAGTTATACCTTAGACATAAACCATGAAACCTAATAATAACATCTTAAGCTACAAAAATGAATACTTCTTAATGTTAACATTAAATTTAACTTCTCTAAAAGTGAGGAAAATTGGCTTTAAATGGCCTAAGTACTCTTCTTGAAATTTACTATAAATAAAGATATCATCAAAATAGATCACTACGAACTTATCTACAAATAACTTAAAGATATAGGTCATAATCTTTATAAAGGTATTAGAGTATTAAATAATCAAAAAGATATAACTAACCACTTATATAACTCGTCTTGTGATTTAAACGCAGTATTCTAATCATCATTAAGTTCAAATCTAGTGGTACTTGCTACAAACGCTTATCTTAAAATGCCAACTAGAACTAGTCAACATGTCCAACATATCCTATAAATGAAAAACTTGTACTTAATAGTAATCTTGTTAATAACTCTATTATTAACACAAATCTTCCATGAACCTTTTTTCTTAGGATTTAACAAAATAGGAACAACATAAAAACTTAAGACTATAACAAACAAAACCCTTAGGAAATAGTTATTCTACTTGTCTATTTATTGTTCGCACAACCTTGTATGGGTTGTAATTGTTGTCAACTAGGTTTAAGTGTGCAAGAAAGTAAAGCCACATGGAAGGGCAAAACAGTACATTCACCATGTAAGGGCAAGAATGTAAATCCGCCACGTAAGCCCTATTAGGGTTTCACGGAAGAAAATATATAAAGATCTTGGAAGACAAAACTAGGGTAAGGCCAACACAATTGAATACATGGCAAAACACGAAAGTGTGGACGGCCAAGTAGAGAAAACAGAAAAACACAACATATAGCCAAAGCACACCGATAGCAAGAGAATGGCAAAACATGAGATGACTTGAGCAAATCGGTGCAGCTGTCGAGTGAACAGTAGCCATCATGAACAGTGAAGCTATCGAACGAAGAGAGAGAAAATACTTAGAAGAGAGAGAAAAGCCGTCGTCGGAGATAGGAGAGAAACAGACATAACAACTAGACGATTAGTGAGGAGACAACATGGCATACCACAACCCTACACCATTGGTAGAAAGAGAGATGATTGAAACGACTGGTGAAAGGGGGCGATGGTAGAACGATATGGAAGAGAGAGAGAACCATCGGCAAAAACAGAATTGTCGAGAGAGAGAAAGAGGAGAGGCCGAAGAAGAGCTGAATGAAGAACAATCATCAAAAGAGAGCGAGAAAGGGGAGACGATAGAAAAAGTCAGTAGAACGACAAAAATAGACAACCGGCAGAAACCCAAGAATGGCCAAATCAAAGTCGATGGGAAGGAGAGAGAAAACACGACCAAATAAGGGAAAAGGAGAGAAAATCTGGAACAGCCAAAAAGGGGTGGATGAAGAGAGAGAAAACAAATCTGGAACACGCCACCAGAGACGACTGTTAGAAGAGAGAGAAAAGAGGTATATGGCCAGAACAGAGGAGTCAATGGGAAGAAGAGTGACAGCTAGATGGGGCTAGACAGCAAGATGAAGAAAAGTAGACCACGAGCAGAAAAGGGAGGAAATCTATGACGGCCAAGTGGGTGAACAGAAAAGAGAAATCTGGCAATAAGAGAGAGAAATTCGGCTAGACAAAAAGAGAGAGAGAAACGGATGGCGAGTTGTGAGACAGTGAGATAAGGAGATGGGTGAGACTGTAAGACAATGAAAGCAAGAATTGTGTGAAACAATGGAGAGAAGGAATTCAGTGAAACATTGAACTCAACATATTTCCAGACTTTTTCAAAAGAGGTTAGAGAGTGTTACAGTGAACTTCTAAGTAGTAGTAAAGCAGCCTTTCAATTCAACAAAGGCAAGACAAGCTAGAAGAAAGGTAGACACAGTAAGTGACACTCTTTGTAATGTACTTGCTTAGCAATTGTAATAGTGAAAGGAGCAGAGGATTAAGACATCCATTGTAATTGGAATTTTCAAGTATAGTGGATAGTCTCGGTAGAGGGAGAGTCCCTACCACCATGGATGTACGTCACATTGACGAAACCACATAAATCTCATGTGTCCTTAATTTGCTTTACGTTTTATGTTTTGAATTGAGTTGTGAACGCAACTAAAGTATCAGCCAACCCATAACCTAACGAAGACCTAAACAAGAACATCCGTATTGTTTATTAGGTAAAGTGTCTGAAAGGTAACTTTGGGAACTATTATGATTAGTAGGTAGCAATAGATCTACCTTAGTCGAGTCTAAGAAAGAATTCACTTTTAAGAAGAGATTGAAGTTGTTCACTTACCTGCATTACGAATTGTGGTGATACTGATTCACCCCCCTCTCAATATCACAAACTAGTAGATCTTAGGGAGAAATCGGGAACTTCACTATTTAACTTCTTACATTCATTAAGGTTCATTGTATAATGTAGAAGATTAGGTAGATGTGAATCAGAAACTAAGCCAATGGCAAGTTGTATATCTTTTTTGAGTTGTAACTTGCTAGGAAAATCATTGAACATGATATCTACAAAATCATTTGATAACCAATCAAGTGAAATATGGATATCAACTCTAGATACATTAGATAGTGAATTTAATTTTTTGACAATAATAATTACCAAGTAATCATTAATTTCTAACTCTTTTGAAAGTCTTATAATTTAAAATATAAAGAACTTTTTTAGTAGAAACAAAGTAAGAAGATATGGAATTTGGCTTAGTGTCTTTAACAGCAAACTTCAGGAGATTTAAGATTTACACTTAAAGATTTATATGTTTTTCCTACTATGATTAATTGCATTAAGGTGATAAAGCCAAAAATAACCTAAAAGGATATGGGTTACATCTATTGGTAAGATATCATAATAAACCTCATGTTTATAATTATTTAATTGAATGAGAACTCAACATTGTTTTGTGACTAGTAAGGTAATTTTCTTAATTTAAGTCAATAAAAAAGGTTGCAAATGTGGTTATGTCTTAAAATTCAACCTAGAAAGAATAGGCTTAGCAATGACATTCATGGTACTTTTTCAACAAAAAAAAAATTCATCCATAACTTTTAATGTTTTTGAAATTTTTACCTAGTATCTATCTTTATATTTTTTAGAATTATTCCTTTACATTTGCTTTGTTACCTTTTTACACCATTTTTTATCAGTCTTCTAGTATCTTTATCATGTGATAATTAATGTAATATTGTTATCTCAATTTTGCTTATATATTACATTACCAATTTTGTGAAAATGTGACAATAATTTATTTTTAAAAAATTAAAAATTAAAAATTAATTTTAAATATAAAAATAAAGAATTAATTTGAAAAATAGATACAATTTATAGAAATATAAAAAAATTAGAAATTAAGTTTTGAAATTTGCGAAATTATAAAATAATTTTAAAAATAAAATTACTTTGAAAACATTTAAAAAAAAAAGAAATTAATCTTAGAATGTTCTGAGAAATAAAAATAAATTTGAAAATAATATAACGTCTACCTAATCATTGCCAACTCTAGCACAATACCTACTTGGCGAACACTTGTTACTACTCCTCCAAAAACGCCTATTATGTAATTTTTTCTGTTTTTTAAAATTAATTTAAAATTTATTTCTAATTTTTAAGAATTTTTTTAATTTATTTTATTTTATGAAATTTTTTTTCTATTTTTAGAAATTAATTTAGAATTTTATTCTACCTGTTAAAATTAAAGTTTAAATTCTTAAGATTTTTTATATTTTTAAATTAATTTCTAATTTAAAAAAATATTTAGATTTTTTTTTTTGTTTTCAAGATTAATTTTGTAATTTTCAATAATTTTTAAAAAATAATTTATTATTAAATTATTACAAATTTATTGACATGACATCTAAGTTAACAAAATTAAAATGATGTAATGTTATATAAACTATTTTGTGGTAAGGATAATAAAAGACTAATGAAAAAGAGTGTAAAAAGGTGATAAGGTGAGCATAGATGTTGGATTGAAAAAAAAAAAGATAGAAAAAAATCTGGAAAGAGCTAATAGTTATGGGCAACAATAAACAAAATACACCTAACAACAACATAATACTAGTCATCTTCCTCAAAATCATTATTTTTCCTAACATATTCTATGAGATCTATTATCTATATTACTAAAATCATAAGTTAAACTCAATACTCAATGGTAAATCAATATTCATAATTAGTTTAATTAATAAAATTAATACTGAATCTTATTTGTAGAACTAATTGATAAAAAAATAAAAATAACAATAAAAAGAAAATCAAAGATCTCAAATAACCTAATTAAGAAATAAAAATATCTTGGATAAAAGAATTCTAATAAGTGTAAAAATAAAAATAAAATATTAATTATATATAAAATAAGATTTTCTAAAATGCATCTTCTAAATTATTTCAACTACTATATGATACTCAAACTTCATTAATTAGTAAAAGGTCTTATATAATTAAGAACTAGCTTAGTTAATTGAATTTTTCTCGTCATTAGATTCTCATTCTAAGATATGGAAAAGACAAAAATGTGGGAGTAGGGTTTTTAAGTGGGATTGATGCTTTTGTACCTTGATCCTATTTCACATGGCCAAGTTGATTGCATTAGATTTATCTTATAACTTGTTATTAAAGCATTTAGCTTTCTCATCAAACAGTATTTAAGGAATAGTGAAAATTGGAACTCGTTCAGGGAACAAACTTCCAAAGAGAAGCAAGAAATTCAGCTGTTCAAGCAATTAGATCAATCTCAAATTGGTTATATCGGCAAGCACCAAGGTGAAGATCATCCACAATAAAACCTCATCAAAGTCTAATTCAAGCAACCCAAAATTCAACTGAACCAAATATCAACAAGCTTCAAGAGGCTGCTGCTACAAGAAGGCAGGCAATGGAGAGCACAAAACCCATGCTTCAAACTCGATCAAATTATAGACACTACCAAGAATATTGGATTCCATCTACTCAAGCACTACGTGCCTCAAATGATGGCTCTGGCTCTAGAGCTACCATGGAGGTTTCACTTGCTCACAAAGTCCAGGACATGAATGATAAACATCATGGAATGGGAAAAAATAATCTCACAAATCCTATAAGATGGAAAATCCCACTAGTGACTACAACAATGGCAACAATTATTGTGTACATACACATAGGACTAAAGGTAGTTGGTGGATTGGATGAACATGTGGGTGGTTCATTAGCATTAGAGACTGTTAACAGCTCTTGGTTACGTATTACGTTAGCGTGGTTTACATGGTACTTGGTTGGTATGGCTCTGGTAGAATTAATTAATTCCACACTGAATAGGTTTAAATAGAACCAAAATTTTAGATTGCAAGTTGCAGACCACACTAGAATTCCAGTCAACTATAGTTATACCATGTAATGCAACTGCAATCATGGCTAATATGGCTTGCGACATCCAGTATTATCGCAAGGCAAATGCTGTAAACATGTCTAGTAGCAAGCTGCATTTTGCAAACATTGCATGGTATGTAAGACGGGATACTTCAAGTACTGTAACAAAATTTGATATGAAATATGTTTGTATTGGGTCAGTATTTAAGAGCAACAATTGAATAAACATTAGTGACATAACACTTTTTGTAACTTCTCCATGGCCAATTCACCTCTTTGGTTGTTTCTTTTTCTAACTTTTTGGCTATGACATCAAGTGCAATTACCCATTCACAGCTACAAAGGCCTGCAAGAATATAATTATTAAGCGATCCATCTCAAAGTGAATTTAGGATGACTAAGAAACAAATTATTCTTCACATTAATTAAGGATCTTTGGGTCCCATGTAATTACAATCTTTTGTCTTTTTAAAAGATGTGATTGAGTTTGTTATCAAGGCAAAGAAATAACTTAAATGTAATACAAATAAATAAAGTATTACAGCAAATCAGCAATAAGGAAACGAACTCAACTTTTACCCTTATGTAGTTTAATCCTAACTAAAGTACAAGGCAATCATTAAAAAAAAAAAAGCTTTAGTAAATAATTAGTCAATTTGGTTAAGAAAAAAAAAGAAAACTGATGATCCAAAACCTCTTAAAAAGGGATCAAGAGATTAAATACTTTATAAGTCTTAAGCATAGGCATGCTGCTTCCGAGAGAAAACATCTTTTATACTAGGTGCATGATTGATAAAAAAAGGCATGTGGAGTGATTATAAATGGAAAGAGCTACACCAATATTACTTCCACCACTTTGGTGGAAAAGTTGCACTTCGCAACAATAAAACACCCTTCATATAAGTTACAATGATTGAATGATAATAAAGAAAGAAAGGTTGCATAATGGGTTTGGGTGCCATTTACAATTAGAAAATCATATAAGGATAAGGTGATATAAGATGTGTTTCCAATGAATTTATGTCATTTACTTTAAGAGAAATATGACAATATAATAGAATGGTTGTACATGATGGATTCAAAAACACCTATTCATTTTCTAAAAATGGGAAAATGTAGTCTTAACACCTTTTAGTTTGCAATAAATGTAAAATGACTACCTTTTCATTAAAAAGAACAAAAAAGTTTGTTTATGAGCAAAGGAGAAGTAGAGTGATCCTTATCCATCCTTAAACCTGTTTTAATTCTAATAATGAAAGAAGTGGTGCCAAATGATAAAACTTCCTTTCCACAAAAAATTGAAAGGATTTTAGAAAAGATTGTTGATGTGTTTCCAAAAGGGTTACCAAAAGGGCTATTACCAATTAAAGAGACCAAACACTAAATTGATCATATGTTAAAGGTTGTTTTAATTATAGATTAACCTATAGAAGTAATCTAAAAGGGGATAAGGAGTTACAATGACAAATAATCAATTATTTGGAGAAGAGTTATATAAGGGAATCAATAAGTCTTTGTTCAGTACCAACCTTTTTAATGCTAGAAAAGGATGGAATTATGAGAATATGTGGATAGTCAAGATAAATAAAATATTAATGAAGTATTACTATCTTATTGTTAGGCTAGATGATAAGTTTGAGGGGTGATATGGTTCTTAATTGTTTTTAAAGTATATTTGAAGAGTGATTATCATCAAATTTGGATGAAGGAAGGATTAGCGGAAAACTGCATTTAAGACAAAATATGAATTATATGAATGGCTAGTCAGATCATTTGGCTTATCTAATACACTAAATACTTTCCTGTGATTGATGAATTACATGCTTCATAAGTTTATTGGTAGATTTGTTATGGTTTATTTTAATGACAACTTGATTTATGGTAGAATTCATAAAGAGAACATAAATTACATAAGGAAAGTCTTTCAAATACTATGACAAGAGAAATTATTTGGAAAGTTAAACAAATACCAATTTTATCATGGCATCAAAGTTAATAAGAAGAAAGTGAAGACCATGGCTTATACCTATTAATGTTTAAAAGGTGAGGAGTTTTTATGAGCTAATATCCTTTTATAAAAACTTGTGAGATTGTATGGAAAATCAAAAAGTATAGTGTTTTGAGATGTCAAATTCTTAAGTTACTTTTAGAAGATCTTATTAAAAAAGCTAAGTATGAGTTTACTTTTTAACATAAATTGTCATTTGCAAAAGGTGATAAAACATACACAAATTTTTACTTATATTCCTAATTAGTAAGAATTTGAATATTTATTTAGCTTTTGCTAAACTTACATATAATAAAAATTTACGTTGTGAAATTGAATATTATCTTTTTAAGATAATCTATAAATTTAATCCTATTACCTTATTTGATTTAGCACTACTTACATCCCATGACCAAGTAAGTTCAGATGAAAAATGAAGGTTAAATTAGTTAAAAACATACACCAAATAGCAAGTAGAAAAATACAATATAACACATGAGAAAATAACTAATAAAGGAAGAAAAGAAATTTAGTTTGCTCTAAGTGATCTTATATAGATTATCTTCAAAAGGAAAAATTTTCAACAAAAAAAAAAGGTTTTCTCCCTAGCCCAACGCATCGTCGTCATTGTCGTCATCCTACTCCTCCTCCTCCTTCTCCATGTGCATCCAGGGAGGCTCTTATCTCTTCATTGCTGGAAGAAATCTACTGCAGTGGGCCGCACGACATCTCACTCTCCTCTATATGGCCGACTCTGACCCCTAAACCCACTGTCGCTACCAAAGCCTCGCTCTAGTCCAATCTCCAGTCAATCCTTTCCCTCCAATTTACCATTCCCAGAGAAGACACGTCGTTGAGCCGCGAAGACGTCAGAATCCAGCGTTTCGACGACACGGAAAAGCTTGACTTGAAGATTACTGCTAACTAACATCTTAGGGATTGCTTCGTCGGCCTCTACGATGCTTCTTCCTCCAAATTTGTCTGACCATGATTGCCGCACTCTCGACTGCCTCCTTGCTGTGAGGTTCCGTTCCTCCTAATACACGGGCACGCACAAAACCGCACGTGTTTGGGTTTTAAGTTAGTGAACTACTGTCTATAGGACCAGTGGAATTACGCAGAGTCAACTGGGGAAAGATGTTGGTATTGAAGGAAACAACATATATTATGTAGTGAGGACCCTTGAATGTCGCGGGTTGATTGTGAGGCAACCTATGGTTATGAAGAAGTCCAAAGAAGCCGAGAATGGTTCGACTGTGACTACCAGCTATGCAAAGCATTTAGGTGTTCAACAGAGGTTTGAGATTGAAAAGTGTGCAGATGGTGAACAATATGAGGACACGATCAAAGATGGAGATGGTTTGCATGTGAGAGATTTTGTACCAGCTAGGACAGCTATTTGTGATAAGCTTAAACAAGCTAATGACAAGGTGAATTTTTTGACTGAATAACGCCCCGGGTAGTAACAGTTTAGGAAGACAATTTTTTTACTAACTGACATTATGCATTTTGTTGTGTGACGTGTTGTCTTGCAACGAGCCTATTTGTAAGTTCGGTTGGATAGAGTTTGGATGCTATGTCATGAAGTGAAAATCTAAATGAGAGCATTGACATCCTCAATATCACTTCTTTTTGTTCACTGGCATTTCAAATTTGTGCAAGTTTTAGTGGTCATTTTATGCTGATTTTTTTAACTGTTATTGAAGGTGCTTGTTACATCAGACATCAAGAATGATCTAGGTTATAGGGGTAACGGACCTGCTGGACACAAATCTTGGAGAGTTGTAAGTCCTATATTGGCGTTTGAATGCAGCTTTGTTTGGCATCTGTGTTGTTCTTTTTTCTAATGCTTATTGCATGATTTGTACTTAGATATGTAATAGGTTGAAAGAGGCTCACATTGTTGAGGAATTTAAAGCAAAAGTAAATGAAAAGGTGTGCAATTAGGTTGCAGGAAGTGTTTCTATCTTGTTGCTTGTCAGAAAGTTTGAGTTCTGATTTTCAGTTGTGATGTTTATGTTGTGGCAAGTTATGCACTTCCTATGCATATTGAAAAAATTTCTACAGAGAATTTTGAACAAGTGATCAAGTGTGGAAGGAGGTCTCGACAAAATGATCAGCTGGTAGAACTTGCTATTAAGCATCAGATTTATGACACGGTTGATACTAAAGGAACTGAAGGAGCTATCTTTATTGGACTTGGTCAATCTTGCGAGAGAAGATGAACTAAGTAAGCCTTGGAGAGTTTGAGTGAATTAGCGGAAGACCTGTATTTGGCAAGTGAGCGAATTAGAAGAGCTTGAGAGAATGAGAGAGAGAGCACAAGAGAGCTTTACAAGTGAACTTATATTAATAGAAAGGATTCATGCTTTACAAATGAGAGGGGTGATCTATTTGTACAACTTAAAAGAAAGTCTTAAAATGGAATATTCTTGGTATTTACAAGGAGTATTCTAGATAAGCATTTAATATGGTCCCTTCTAGAATTCTCTAAGGAGTTGTAGTACGTTTTGTAAGAAGTCTCTAGATGAAGATACTTCTGCACGCTTCTGGAACCTTTCGTAGGTAGCAAAGGGGCTGGATAATGTGGGCAACCTGTAGAGGTTTAGTCTTGCCCGAACTTGCACCTTAAGGATACGTGAATGGACTGGATCAACGTATCTTTGTGATAGCATGTAGTCAACAATAGCAATGCATACGGACAACATTAGCATTGCGTGCATCACTGGTAGCGGGTGAGACAACATTGGTAGCGAAGGAAAGAGAAGATCCATATTTTGCTCTAGTAATCTGTACATATTAAGTGATCATTCTCCAAAAAGGGTTTTACCATAAACTCTTTATAAATTTGTTGAAAAAATAGGGTGGGATGCCCTTAAAGTGATCAAGAGATTAACTATTTGATTGAGACATCATTATAAGTGATTAATGAGTCATCCTTCCACAACCAAATTGTATCCCTTGATAACAAGAGCAGATTTTATTGCATATATTGAATAAATAATTGCAATTCACTATCATTGACTTTCTTTATGCAAAATTTGTAACATGGGTAAATAATTTTGACTAATTTCTACATATTTCAAACAAATTAACTTTTAATTTAACACTTTTTTTTCCTTTGTCTAAGTTCATTAATTTTATGCTTTGGTAAAATTATTTGTTTCATTTAATTGATGTATAAATCAATATGTTACAAGAAAATTATGAATTTGTTGCACAAATTGAGTATGTGACTGTAGTGCATTCTCATTGAATATTCAATTAGAAAGGTACACTTAAGATGTAACTAAATAATTTTGGCTAAATCAATACCAAAAGTATTGCATAAATGAACTGACATGTTACCCCACTTTCTTTCCTTAATTAAGAAGTATTACTTTTTATTGAACCCACTTGCATTTGGTTTAATCTTTGAAAATTTATGTTACTTTTGTTGTCCCTTACCTTTTAGACATAGGTGTTTATACCTTAAATTAGTAAAATTCATGTATAGATGTCCATCTTTCTTTTTGTGTTTACCACACCTTATTATATTAGTAGTAAAACAAAGCTTTTGCTCGATAAAGTACACGTATGACAAAACTCATTACTTTATTATTGAATTTGATCACGCATTATTTATTTATTAGTAATATATGTCAGATCTTTCATTACACATTTTTTCCTTTACCAATAAAAATAGGAAATTCATGCAACAAACAATACACTTATAAATTCAAAAATAAAATAATGAATCTTATGACAATATTTGCAAAAAGAAAAAATCCCATATTGTGATCTTTCTATAATTAAAAGCAAGAAAACCCTCCACTAAATTTAATGAACCTACTAATAAAATTGATAACAAAAATTCAAGGAAATTTTCAAGCAACTTTTCCTTAAGTGTTCATTTGACTAGAGTATGGCATGTTTTCAATCAAGATAGAAGTTTCTTCTTTTTAGAGGTAGATTCTCAATGGTGAGCACAACCTTGCCAAGTTCACCAATCTTGAAATTGATACAAAACATATGTTACTTTGTTGAAGCAATCTTCATAACCTTTTGTATTGTCATTATGTAATTTTCTTTAATAATAGGAAAACATTCTACCATAATAACTTCGATGTCAAGAGGTGTGTTTAAAAATGAATTAGGTATAGTGGCAAACTATTAGGTTAACAATAATCCAAAAAAATCAACCCAAAATTAAAAAAAAAAATGGTTGCATCCTAGTTGAATTCATCAAAGATATTTTCTCTTGGATTATTCTTATGTCAAAAGGATTGCTACTATACATAAGGTAAAAGATAGAAAGTAAACCGACTTCAATAATTAGGGATTCCATTATATGTTTTGTAGTTAGTTTCATAGTGATCTCATTAATAGGTTTGATTATTTCAAATTAGTCATTTTGCTCAATTTTGGCATACTTTATTAGTGCTTGTTAAGCATCTATATGCCTAGATAGTGGACAAAAAACACCACTTTTAGCCCATCAACCACAAAGTTGTGCAATAGCATGTGACAAGGAACATAATGTATGAAAATTTTCATACAATTTAACTTTAATTAAGTTTCAATGAATATGGAAGAACCAATAAAGACAAACATGTTTTACATAACTAATGACTTCTAATGTATAACATAAAAAAAAATAGCATGACTATTCACCTACCTATAAATGACAATTCGAAATACATTTAACAATAAGTTTGCTAATTTACTATGATTGGAAAGATATTAATACCAAAAACAATAAAGGAAAGAAAAACCAAAAATATTTTTTCAAGAATACTTATAACTTTAGGGTTAGTCATCATATGCTAGTGTTAGGATTGTTTTGAGTAAGAATTAGAGAAAACATTACCCATGTCTGGGATATTGATACGAATCTTAATCATTAAAAGAATGTAATGGAAATGAAGATTAGCATCCTTATACTTGGATCATAAAGGCAAGCAATTTAACAAATGAATTTTTATAATCCTAGCTTCTTCATCAAAGATTTCCAAGCAACAACAATCTAAGTATAAATGAAATTTCAACATCAAATAATATTTTACAATGATTTAGAAGTTTCACAATTTAAAACCTACATTTAGGTTACATATAGCTCCTTATTCCCATTTTTCTATGCTACAAGTAACTCCATTATATATTACACCCATTTAAGAGGCTCTTGGCATGACATGGTTATGAGAGGGTTGCACATAGTAATTAGTTTTTTTTTAATTTTTATTTAATAGGTGAGTTATAGTTTTTATGACTTCATGTGTTATACCTATTCCTTATAATAATATAACTTGGTGTAAAAAAAAAAAAAAAGAGGCTCTTAGCATACAAAAGCCATGCTATTGTTTAACACAAGATGGTTAATGAGGTGGGAAAGTAGTTATTAGGTGATGCTTTTAATTAAGTTTTAAGAATTTAAGAAATGAAACAAGTTTACTTTGCAATATGTATTTTTTAAAAGTTAATCACAACAAGTTGAAATAAAGGTAAATGTTTTAAATCCTAAAAAGAACGAGAAAACACACAAAAGAGATAATGGAGATTAGAGTTTGATGGTACTCAGGGGAAGAATTTCATGGCTAATAAGTAGGAAGAAATCGGTTTACCAACTTTTCAAAGCCCTATAATTAAATAAAAATGTATACCTTACCAATAGATAGCAGTTAGCAAATTGTTTCTAACGAAAAAAATAATAATAATAAAAGAAAGTTAAACTTCAATCAAAATTCACTGACCACTTACCTTAAAAATGCCACCAACATCCCAAAAGGGTTCTCTGTGCAATAAACTTATGCTCACACAAATAGATTACTATTTTTTAATAAGAATCACACTCTGCCTCTGGCTTTCACAAATTTTTAGGACTATGTCTTCATAATCTTATTTCTGCTTATGAAACACCTAAACTCTCTCAATATTACAATTTGTTGAATGGTTAAGATTCAACGTCCGAGCATACTCGGAGTACTAATTTTGGGTAGCTAAGATTTTCACTGGCGGCAAGTGCTCGCCCTATTGTGATTACGATGCTTCTAGAGCTTAAACTCTAGAATTCATACGGTAGATTACCTCAACGTTGGAGGTATGGTTCCCTCAGATGAAAAGTATCCAAACAGAACCCACAAAAAATCTTTTAAATCTACTATTTATCCAGTGGACAGACAAAAAAAAAAAAAGAGGGAAGGGCATTGAATTGGCACACCACCTCTGCCTCTTGCATAGTGCACACATAAACCTACACACATCCTTTCCTACAAAAGCATGCCTCCATTGGCATGGCCACTGCCTCCACCCATGCCAACACCAACTACTACTCTATTTCTAGCAAAAAACTCAACTTAGCATTATTTGTGTGTGTGTGCATGGAAAAAGAGCAAATAACTAGGGTATTATTTTCTTTAAAAGGTCCCCATGGAGGATAAACGTTATGTTAACCAAGGGGGGCAAAGATCGACAAGTAAACATATAAATGCACTTAACCTGCAAGTTGATCAGTGAGATATTGGCTTGATTAACTAGTAACATTGTACCATGCATGAAGATCCCATGGAATATGATCTTACTTTCTTTTGGACTATTGTTAGTCTTGCTAACTGTGTTTTGTGCTACTCTGATGGCTTTGAAATTATTTCTTTGCTTTTCTTTCTTCTGTTTTTTGTTTTTTTTTCTTTGCATTACAATGGCTATTTCCGTCTTGACCAGAAGGTTTATAATGCGCATCATGAGCATTACTGCTGTTCCAGTCATTTTTTGTCATTGCGGCTAATGCAGCCATAATTGACAGCAATATGACTACAATTTTGGGTTATGCACCACAATTGCTGATGTGAACCACTATTTAACATCAAGCATGTAAACAGATGCCTAAGACTACTGTCAATTTGGGTTTTAACGACCACCAGTTTAGGAGCTTGATTGTTCTTGTTACAATTAATATGACTAGTTTTAACCTTGTGATCATTCTGATGATTTATACAATTTGTATGGGGCAGCCATATAGTTCTAAGGAACGAAGCTAATATATTTAACATGTGGCAATTAATGAGTCACAGTCATGATGACAGGAAAAAATGCCTTTTCTGGTAAAATACTGGAAAATGGGTACTATTCTTTTTTTTTTTTTGTGGAAAACTTGTAAGGTTTGTCACTTTGTCAAAATCTCACAATAAGCTAATGAGAACATTCAATTTATTTTACTCAAATTTAAATATTAATTATTCCTTTACAACATAGTAAAAAAGCAAGAAAAGACTACAAAATTTCATGGATACACTGGCAAACCAATATACTTAGTGTGGTTTGGCTCAAAAAGTGAAAGGCGGGCAGTTTTTGTTGATGAAGTGAAGTGCATTGGATGTTTAAAGTGTGCTTTATTTGCAGAGAAGACATTTTTTATTGAAACCATTTATGGAAGAGCGAGGTTTGTCAAACAATGGGCTGATCCAGAATGCAAAATTCAAGCAACCATAGAAACTTATCCTATTAATTGTATCTTATAAGACAGTAGTTTTCCCTTATTGCAGAATTAATTTTGTCTTCTAACTTACCAAGATAAAGGTTGGCTTCCAATTTGTTACTTGTTGGAAGGTTGGGTTTCAGCTGAGCTTGTTCAAATTCTAAGTCGTCAAACAAAGCAAACTAAAGTCTATATGAAGGGACAAAATAAAATTCTTGTGAAACAACAATGTAGTGTCAGCTACAAGGATATCTATCCTATACTTCAGATGATACCTTATAAGAAACATAAAAAAGCCAGAGTTTGCTGGTTTACCCTCTTATATTTCATAGACCATAATTTGTGAGTCATTCACTTAATCTAGTGTCAGTGCAGAAGATTGAAGAAAAGAAGTCATGTTCTCATGCAGTGCTCCTCTAATAATGATGAAGGTTAAACCTAGAATGCCATGTATAGAAGCACCATGCATCAAGTGCAAAATTTCATGGATACATGTTTGGATATATGCATATGAGAATCTAGAATACTAGAACTAAAAGGGCAGCATGAGAATCTACCAAAAAATTCAAATTAAACTCAGGCATTTATTAAAAATTAAATTCAATAATTAATATTAATTCAATTCATGAATAATCTGATTGATAAAGTTAAAATTAAACTTTATTTATAAAACTTGTTAAAGAAGAAAATTAAAATAACAATAAAAAGAAATTTTCTACTAAAAAGGAGCAAGTTTCCAAAATAACTTGAATAAAAGTAAAAATATCTTAAAAACGAGAATCCTAATAAATATATAAATAAAATTTTTTCAAATAAGAGAATTCTAATAAGTGTGTAAATAAAAATATTTTAAAAAAGAAAAGAATTCTAATTAGGCACAAAATGAGATCTCTTAGAATACTTATTCTAGAAATATTTCCCTTCATCACTTACTACATCATTCACCTTTGATTAAAGAGAATTCCATTCTGTAGAGGTAGATGCTAAGTAAGCATTAAAAAAAAAAAAAAGTAGGATCTAATGAACAAAAGTTAACTTTAGGAAGCTAAGTAGCATCAAAAGTTGGAGATGCTTTTCATTAAACAAAGTACCGTCAGAATCTACCTTGAAAAGAAGAAACATGTTCATTATTCAAGATAGTCTCAATGCCGTCTTAGGCATGCTAGTTTCTGTAAAAAGAATAAAAGGCAAAAAAGGAAGCTTAAAAGTATCTCAGTAAGGTGATATATCCTTTACATTGAAAATAAGATTAATATTCAAGTCATTAGGCAAATTAATTAAATATGTATTAGGTCTAAGTTCTTCAATGATGGAGTGGCAACTTAGAGCTCAAGACTCCTCTTATAACAACCCTTAACACATTACAAATAATTGTGAACATTATGTTGAAGTCGAGATGCCTCAAATAAGAGTTTCACTAATTTGCTTTTTAATGTCATTGAAAGCTATAATAGCTTTATTAAATCATTGAAATTCTCCCTTCTTCAAACAATTAATGATAAGGGTCATAATAATATTAAATCCCTTAATTAACCTTTTACAAAAAGAGGCCAAGCTATAGAAACTATAGGCATTAATAAGATATTTGGGCTCATGTCACTCTTAAATGGTTATAACTTTTTCAAAATTAACAGTTATACCTGAGACATAAAGCATGAAACCTAATAATAACATCTTAGACTACAAAAATGACTATTGCTTATTATTGACATTAATTTTAACTTCTCTAAGGGTGAGGAAAATTGATTGTAAATGGCCTAAGTACTATTCTTGAAATTTACTATAAACAACAATATCATCAAAATAAATCACTACGAACTTATCTTTGAATAACTTAAAGATATAAGTCATAATCTTTATAAAGGTATTAGAGCATTAGATAATCAAAAAGATATAACTAACCACTTATATAACTCATCTTGTGTTTTAAATGCAATATTTTAATCATCATTAAGTTCGAATCTAGTGGTACTCACTACAAATGCGTATCTTAAAATACCAACTAAAATTAGTCAACATGTCCTATAAATGAAAAACTTGTACTTAATAGTAATCTTGTTAATAACTCTATTATTAACACAAATCTTCCATGAACCCTTTTTTCTTAGGATTTAACAAAATAGGAATAGCATAAAAACTCAAGACTATAACGCACAAAACCCTTAGAAAATAGTTATTCTACTTGCCTATTTAACATCTTACATTCATTAAGGTTCATTGTATAATGTAGAAGATTAGGTAGATGTGAATCAGAAACATAGCCAATGGCAAGTTGTATATCTTTTATGAGTTGTAACTTGCTAGAAAAAGGTTGCAAGTGTGGTTATGTCTTAAAATTCAACTTAGAAAGAGTAGGCTTAACAATGACATTTATGGTACTTTTTCAACAAAAACAAAATTTCATCCTTAACCTCTAATGTCTTTGAGATTTTTGCCCAGTATCTTTATATTTTTTAGAATTATTCCTTTACATTTGCTTTATTACCTTTTTACACAATTTTTCATCAGTCTTCTAGTATCTTTATCACGTGAAAATTCATGTAATATTCTCATCTCAATTTTGCTTAGATATCACGTCACCAATTTTGTGAAAACATCACAATAAATTATTTTCAAAAAATTAAAAATTATAAATTAATTTGAAAATTTTAAAAATAATTAATTAATTTTAAAAATAGAAAAAAAATTCTAGAAATATAAAATAATTTTAGAAATTAAGTTTTAAAATTTGTGAAATTAAAAAATAATTTTACAAAATGAAATTACTTTGAAAAATTTTTTAAAAAAGAAATGAATCTTAAAAAGTTCTGACAAATAAAAATTAATTTGAAAATATTATAACGTCTACCCAATCATTGCCAACTCTAGCACAATACCTACTTGGCGAACACTTGCTATTTTTTCTATAACACCTATTATGTAATTTTTTTTCTATTTTTTAAATTAATTTAAAATGTATTTCTATATTTAAAATTAATTTCTAATTTTTAAGAAATTTTCAAATTTAATTTATATTTTTAAAAATTGTTTCTATTTTTGGAAATTAATTTAGAATTTTATTCTACCAGTTAAAATTAAAGTTTAAATTCTTAAGATTTTTTATATTTTTAAATTAATATCTAATTTAAAAAATATTTAGATTTTTTTTTATTTTTGATATTAATTTATGATTTTCAATAATTTTTAAAAAATAATTTATTATTACATTATTACAAATTTATTGACATGATAATTGAGTTAACAAAATTAAAATGATGAATATTATATAAACTGTTTTATGGGAAAGATAGGAAAAGACAAAACACACCTAACAACAACACAATACTAGTCTTCTTCCTCAAAATTATCAGTTTTCATCATTTTTCCTAACATATTCTATGAGATCTATTATCTATATTACTGAAATCATAAGTTAAACTCAATACTCAATGGTAAATCAATATTCATAATTAGTTTAATTAATAAAATTAATATTGAATCCTATTTGTAGAACTAATTGATAAAGAAAATAAAAATAACAATAAAAAGAAAATCAAAGATCTCAAATAACCTAATTAAGAAATAAAAATATCTTGGATAAAAGAATTCTAATAAGTGTAAAAATAAAAATAAAATCTTAATTTTATATAAAATAAGATTTTCTAAAATGCATCTTCTAAATTATTTCAACCACTATATGATACTCAAACATCATTAATTAGTAAAAGGTCTTATATAATTAAGAACTAGCTTAGTTAATTGAATTTTTCTCATCATTAGATTCTCATTCTAAGAAATGGAAAAGACAGAAATGTGGGAGTAGGGTTTTTAAGTGGGATTGATGCTTTTGTACCTTGATCCTATTTCACATGGCCAAGTTGATTGCATTAGATTTATCTTATAACTTGTTATTAAAGCATTTAGCTTTCTCATCAAACAGTATTTAAGGAATAGTAAAAATTGGAACTCGTTTAGGGAACAAACTTCCAAAGAGAAGCAAGAAATTCAGCTGTTCAAGCAATCAGATCAATCTCAAATTGGTTATATCGGCAAGCACCAAGGTGAAGATCATCCACAATAGAACCTCATCAAAGTCTAATTCAGGCAACCCAAAATTCGACCGAACCAAATATTAACAAGCTCCAAAAGGCTACTGCTACAAGAAGGCAAGCAATGGAGAGCACAAAACCCATGCTTCGAACTCCATCAAATTACAGACACTACCAAGAATATTGGATTCCATCTACTCAAGCATTACGTGCCTCAAATGATGGCTCTGGCTCTAAAGCTACTAGAGAGGTTTCACTTGCTCACAAAGTTAAGGACATGAATGATGAACATCATGGAATGGGAGAAAATAATCTCACAAATCCCATAAGATGGAAAATCCCACTAGTGACTGCAAAAATGGTAGCAATTATTATGTACATGCACACAGGACTAAAGGCAGTTGGTGGATTGGATGAACATGTAGGTGGTTCATTAGCATTAGAGACTGTTAACAGCTCTTGGTTACGTATTACATTAGCATGGATTGCATGGTACTTGGTTGGTATGGCTGTGGTAGAATTAATTGATTCCACAATGAATAGGTTTAAATAGAACCAAAATTTTAGATTGTAGGTTACAGACCACACCAGAATTCCAGTCAACTGCAATTATACCATGTCATGCAACCACAACATGGCTAATGCGGCTTGTCACATCCAACATTATCGCAATGCAAATGTCTAGTAGCAAGCTGCAAACATGTCTAGGAACAAGCTGCATTTTGCAAACCTTGCATGGCATGTAAGACAGGATACTTCAAGTACTGTAACAAAATTTGATATGAAATAAGTTTGTATTAGGTTAGTATTTAAGAGCAACAATTGAATAAACATTAATGACTTAACACTTTTTGCAACTTTTCCGTGGCCAATTCACCTCTTTGGTTGTTTCTTTTTCTGACTTTTTGGTTATGACATCAAGCACAGTTACCCATTCGCAGCTACAAAGACTTGCAGGAATATAATTATTAAACGGTCCATCTCAAAATGAATTTAGGATCACTAAGAAACAAATTATATTCATCACATTAATTAAGGATTTTTGAATCCCATGTAAGACATACAATTAGGCATAAAAAGATTTTTACTTATGGATCTTAGAATTTTATGATTTTTATACAATATGAAAAATAACACACTTTAATAGGCTTAGAACTTTTTCAATCTTTGATAAAAAAATAATGGAGTATGGGTTCATCCTCTTGACTTCTTTTTTAATAATGAAAAAAAAAAGAAAAAAAAAGCACAAATCATTATGTTTTACTTCTAACAATAATTTGTATTATGTAAATTTTTTTTATTATTGTTGTAAAGAGTAAATAAAAAACAAAACTCTTTTTTATAAAGACATTAGTTTCTCATTGAGATTTATCAATAGTTTTAACTTTTAACTTGTAAAGAGTTTCAATTAAGAGTCATGTTTCTTTATTTAATGAGATTTAAGCATTTAAATTACTTATAAAATTATTTATAATTTTATTAAATAGAGTAATATTTAATAAAATGTCCTTAAGTGCCATATAGGTCATTACTTTTCTTACATTTGAACCTATCATCTTTTAATTTTTAATTTTTTTTCACTTCAATTATAAATTTAGACAGTATTTGTCAAATCTTTTCCCTATCTTTGTTATTGGTCCCAAAACTACTCAGAAGAGAAATATCAAAGATTGTTAGCACCTAATATTTTTAAAATCATATTCAACTAATCAATTGGATTAATAAAATTAGAAATTAGACCTTAGTTTGGTTCAATTTGCTTTAAAAAACCAATGGGTTTCAAAATTCACAATTAAACCAATAAATTGGTCAATTAGACTATGAACTATTGAATGAGTCATAATTTACTTTTTTTTAAAATTTAGTTGCATTGAAAAATTATTAAAAAATTAAAAAAATAAGAAGTCACAAAATCAAATTACAAGAGATACAAATAATAGTTATTACTAATAAATTAAGAATCATGATATAATTTTTTTATATTTTAATTTTTTTGAAGATAAGAGACACATAATTTCAAAATTTATTTATTCTTTTATTTTTTTAATCATGAGTTATAGAAATTAGAAAAATACAATATAACTTATGAGAAAATGACTAATAAAGAAAAAAAAATTTAGTTTGCTATAAGTGATCTTATATAGATTATCTTCAAACAGAAAAATTTTCAAAAAAAAAAAAAAGGGTTTTCTCCCTAGCCCAATGCGCCGTCGTCCTCCTCCTCCTCCTCCTCCTCCTCCTCCACATGCATCCAGGGAGGCTCTTATCTCTTCATCGTTGGAAGAAATATGCTGCAATGGGCCCCGCGGCATCTCACTCTCCTCTGTATTTTCCACTCTGACCCCTACACCCATTGTCGCTGCCAAAGCCTCGCTCTGGTCCAATCTCCGGTCAATCCCTTCCCTCCAGTTTACCATTCCCGGAGAAGACATGTCGTCAAGCCGCGAAGACGTCAGAATCCAGCGTTTCGATGACGCGAAAAAGCTCGGCTTGAAGATTACCGCTAACTAACATCTTAAGGATTGCTTCGTCGGCCTCTAGGATGCTTCTTCCTCCAAATTTCTCTGACCGTGATCGCCGCGCTCTCGACCACCTCCTTGCTGTGAGGTTCCGTTCCTCCTAATACGCGCGCACGCACAAAACCGCATGTGTTCGGGTTTTGAGTTAGTGAACTACGGTCTACAGGACCAGTGGAATTACGCAGAGTCAACTGGGGAAAGATGTTGGTATTGAAGGAAACAACTTGTATTATGTAGTGAGGACCCTTGAATGCCGCGGGTTGATTGTGAGGCAACTTGTGGTTGTTAAGAAGTCCATAGAAGCCGAGAATGGTTCGACTGTGACTACCAGCTATGCAAAGCATTTAGGTGTTCAACAGAGGTTTGAGATTGAAAAGTGTGCAGATGGTGAACAATATGGGGACATGACCGAAGACGGAGATGGTTTGCATGTGAGAGATTTTGTACCAGCTATCACAGCTATTTGTGATAAGCTTGAACAAGCTAATGACAAGGTGAATGTTTTGACTGAATAACGCCACGGGTAGTAACAGTTTAGGAAGACAATTTTTTTAACTAACTGAAGTTATGCATTTTGTTGTGTGACGTGTTGTCTTGCGATGAGCCTATTTGTAAGTTCGGTTGGATAGAGTTTGGATGCTATGTCATGTAGTGAAAATCTAAATGAGAGCATTAACATCCTCAATATCACTTCTTTTTGTTCGCCAGCATTTCAAATTTGTGCAGGTTTTAGTTTTCATTTTATGCTGATTTTTTTAACTGTTATTGAAGGTGCTTGTTATATCAGACATCAAGAATGATCTAGGCTATAGGGGTAACAGACCTGCTGGACACAAATCTTGGAGAGTTGTAAGTCCTATGTTGGTGTTTGAATGCAGCTTTGTTTGGAATCTGTGTTGTTCTTTTTTCTAATGCTTATTGCATGATTTGTACTTAGATATGTAATAGGTTGAAAGAGGCTCACATTGTTGAGGAATTTGAAGCAAAGTAAATGAAAAGGTGTGTAATTAGGTTGCAGGAAGTGTTTCTGTCTTGTTGCTTGTAAGAAAGTTTTGGTTCTGATTTTCAGTTGTGATGCTTATGCTTTGGCAGGTCGTGCGCTGCCCACGCCTGTTGAAAGAATTTTCTACGGAGAATTTTGAACAAGTGATCAAGTGTGGAAGGAGGTCTCGACAAAATGATCAGCTGGTAGAACTTGCTATTGAGCATTAGATTTATGACACGGTTGATGCTAAAGGAACTGAAGAAGCTATCTTTATGGAGGTATGCGTTGGTTCTTATCTTTCCTTTGTCAATTCTAATGCCTTTGGATTTGAAATAAAGTTCCTTCTTTTTCCTTTGAGATTTTCTTTTTTAATATTACTGTAGATGTCTGAATGCTTATCTCCCTGATCCTGTAATTTTGTCCCCATCACAAGGAGGTTTCACCTTTAATAATTTGCCTCTGCTCTCTACTTTTTGTCTTTCTTTCTATATATCTCTTTTCCTTTTCCTGGCTTGCTTGATTGGTGACTCTCTGCCTTAGTAAGCTAGATCCTATGGGTTACCTCTCCTCCCATTGTTCTGATCCTGTAAGACGTTTTTCCCTATCACAATGAGTTTTAGCTTTTACTTGTGTGGTACATTTTATTTGCAATACGGTGAAGATATTACAGAATTTCCTTTTAAGGAAGACAACAGCATTTCTATCATTATATTATATTCATTAGTTGTGGTCCTTGTAGTTTGATTTTGTGTTTTACTTCTCAATGACTAACCAAGCTTTAATCCCAATCTAATTTGAGTTGGCATGGATTATTTTTTACCATTCCATTCCATTTTAGGTATAACTCCTATATAGCTCAACTTCTTGTTGTTTTGACTCGTTTGACTTTATTCATGCTGTGGCTTTTAAGCTTTTGTCTGTTTGACTTTACCATAAGCAGGTGTGTGGGAGACTTGGTGTTGAAAATAAGAGAGATTTTCGGTCTCGGGATATGGTCTCCAAGTATGGGATACATTTGCAGGAGGAAATCTATAAGAGAGCTGTGGCAACTCAAGTGTGGACTTTTGGGAATTTTAACTCTGAACAATTATTTCAGGGTAAATCCCAGATTGTCCTTAATGGAAAGAAGACTACTAACTTAGGTGGTGGAAATCCTGATGTTCCTGATAGACCTATTGAGACCTTTCTAAAGGATGACAATTTGACTTCCAAGGTTGAAAAGGGTGATGCAGACAGATCAAGCTTCAATACGCTACATGTCTGTAAGTCGACAAGAACCTTCCAGTGATTATGCAAAAAGTCTTAAGGATCTCCTCACGGAAAATGCCTAGTAATTTTGGCACTATATCTTGCTTGATAATGACTCGTAAGATTTTAACTCTTAGTTCGTCGAGCCTTCGCTTGAAGGGCAAGTTCCCAACCCTTGGTGCGCCAAAAGTAACGACACTGATTCAAAGATCAGGAATGTAAGTAGCTGCCTCGTAAGCATTTAGGAGTGCTAATGCACCCCCTAAACTGTGACCCGTGACTGTCAAGCTAACCTCACCATTACCTTGCTCCAAATAAAAGTTGACTAGTCTTACAACTTCTTGAATAACTTGTTCAGAGGCACTCAGCTTGTTGTACCTAGTAAGCGCACCCCTTGACTTGTACATGCTAAGAAATCCACACTCAACCCTAACATCAGAGTTGTCATCAATAGGCTCCTTAAAGGCCTTTACATCAAACAGCCACTCTAACGGTGCCACGGTACCTCACCAAGCCACAACTATGTCTCTTCGCCCCTTCCGGATTCATCATTGTTGCTGACTGCAACGTAACCCATCCAATTGGAGTCTTTGCTCCAAGTAGGACTAGACCTCTTGAGCCATTTAGGTAGGTCGACATGGGACATTGCACAACAGTACTTGGTCACCTCATAACCATGATGAGTAAGACCTAATTCCTAAAAAAGCTTGCTCTTGTTATACTTGCAGCTTTCGCAGTATTTAGACAGAGGATAAAAATCAAAGGAAACGTAAGTTGCTTGGGCAAATTCCCCATATTTGAGAATTTCTCATCGAAGCCACAAGGGCAGAGGGTCCAGAAAGCCTTCCCAGTTGCACAAACTAGAAAACTCTCACCATTGTCCCGATATATCCTCCTTTGGAGAAAATGGAGGAGTCTTATATTGTCCATCGTCAATGAAATCCTTCTCTGTATACGTCTGTCTCATCAACTGTTCCAAAGACTTGTGGGAACGGCAGCCATTGTCCTTTGTATGGGCAGGCTTAGCAACAGCAATGACTTCTTCATTTGTTTTGACCTTGTTCGTGGACAGCATCCAGTTCAAGAACAATTTCTTCATCTTGTTAGCAATAAGTAAACACAACAAAATCGCAACGGCAACTTCTCCAAGCATAGAGAGAGGGGAGACCAAGATTCGTTATGGAGCAGGGCGCAGGGTTTAGATCGAATTTTGAATTTGAAATCCTAATCAGCACTAAACGGATTTTGGAATTCCTACTCAAAACAGGATTTGCTTATATCGTTAAAACCTTTATTTATTGTTTTAACCCTTTTTGTTTTTATGTAGAATTCCTACTCAAAGGCTCACATCAAATTTCAACGCTGGATTGACTTGCCAAGTAGCCGTTGTCATAAATAAACCACATAGTCCCCACAAAATATTTCCATAATTACATTTTTGTTAAACAAGGCAACCTTTGCATCTTTGTCTTGGATGGCCATGGAAGCTAAAGGACAAGAAACTGTTGTATTCATCAACCTTTGACAAAGTGATTAGAAGCTATTGCTGTGGCATTGCTTGTAACAAGTTCAAGTCTCATAGGGTACAGATTTTCTTCATTTCAGAGACTAATCAATGGAGTAAATGGAAGCAAATTAATTAATTAGTGTTTCAAGAGTTGACCTCTTGATCTTCTCTCTCATCCACACCTCCTCCTTCCTCCTCAACCGGCTTTGTCTGGCGGCGGCAATCCTGGCTTTCTTAACCTTTCCAACCCTCAGGCTGAGCCGGTGGGCGAGAATGGCGCGGCTCCACCGGGTCGTTCCCTTGGCGGATATGGCCAAAACTCGGTTGGTAGTTAGTCTGACTTCTTTCCCCCTCAGCATCGGGGAGGAGGCACGAGGAGATCGACAGAGAGCATGAAGAAGCTTGGAGGAATAGATCCGCTGCTCCGCGTCGCTTCTCCATCTGCTGCTGCTGTAGTAGTGGTTGCAGTTTGGGTCTGTGCGACATCGTTGTGGCTTGGAGGAAGAGATGGTGTCTTGTCGGGGTGGGGGAGTTTTCTCCGCTTCTTTCTGTTGGATTCTTCTTTAAGCGTGTCAAGACTTGATTTGGCACTAGGAATCAAAGCTGCCATCCCTCTGCTCTCTTGCTGTATGTAATATATCTCCTATATATTAGCTGAATCAATCAGTTAGCAAAATATTTATCAGTTTTTCTGTGTCTCGCCTTCTCTCAAACTGAGGGAGGAAATAATGTAAAATAATATTAGTAAAATTAAATTTTGATATAAATTTGCTTATTTATTAATAAATAAAGCCTCGAAGAGAGAGTGAGTGACTGACTGAGTAGCGTTAGCATTTTGGAGCAAAGATTTGAGGTAATATATTTGTATAGATATGTAATATATATGAGAGAAATAATGAATGAAGACTGTAGCAAATATAAGCTGGAACCCAATTTATTATTATCACTGTTCTTCCATTAATTACTATTAAAAATATTTCTTTACGATCTAGGTTGAAAAATCAAGAAAAAGCAAAAAAAAAAAAAAAAAAGGGCTAAGAGTAAAATTTAATTTCCCTTTTTTTTGTCTTTTAATACTCAATTTATATTGGTGTGAGTGCTACAACTTAATTATGTTTAAGTGAAACTTCATTTTATGTTTTTCTTGTTTTTATTATACGGTTATTGTATCCATTCTTCATATTTAGGTGCACTAAAACTGTCGCATTGTGAGCTAATAATATGGCGATTACGTCATGTCCCGGAGGAGCATTCAGCCAATTAATAGATAGCCTTTAGTCTTATGAATTGGGGTGGGCTTGGAAGGGGGGGGAAGACTAAGAAATGAAAATGAAAGAAAAGATTTCTCAAATATTTGCTTCTCTAAGAAGGTAACCAATGTGTCAAAGGCACCTTAAGCATCAAATCCTAAACAACCCCGAACGAAAGCTTTAATTATTATTTATTTATCATTATGTTTCTACGACAATGGTGTGTGCTGTCAATCGCCTTAACGTTGCTCAAATCCCATCCATGAATGAATGATTAGAGGTTGTAGTACCAAGAGTGGATAAAAGCTTCGTCGTACTGTGATCTATTAAGATGACGAGGTAACATTGTAGCCGGTCAACTGTTTGTTGCTCTTAAATATTATCCCTTTTTGTGCGTTGACTCGGCCCCTAAATAGTTTACCTTAAATTAGTAAAATTCATGTATAGATGTCCATCTTTCTTTTTGTGTTTACCACACCTTATTATATTAGTAGTAGATTTGTTATGGTTTATTTTAATCATCATTAAGTTCGAATCTAGTGGTACTCACTACAAACGCATATCTTAAAATACCAACTAGAACTAGTCAACATGTCCAACATATCTTATAAATGAAAAACTTGTACTTAATAGTAATCTTGTTAACAACTCTATTATTAACACAAATCTTCCATGAACCATTTTTTCTTAGGATTTAACAAAATAGGAACAATATAAAAACTTAAGACTATAACACACAAAACCCTTAGAAAATAGTTATTCTACTTGTTTATTTAACTTCTTACTTTCATTAAGGTTCATTGTATAATGTAGAAGATTAGGGAGATGTGAATCAGAAGCTAAGCCAATGGCAAGTTGTATATCTTTTATGAGTTGTAACTTACTAGGAAAATCATTGAACATGATATCTACAAAATCATTTGATAACCAATTAAGTGAAATATGGAGATCAACTCTAGATACATTAAATATGAAATTCGGCTTGGTGTCTTTAACAGCAGTCTTCAAGAGATTTAAGATGATGTTTTTACCTTTACACTTAAAGATTTACATGTTTTTCCTACTATGATTGATTGCATTAAGGTGATATAGCCAAAAATGACCTAAAAGGATATGGGTTACATCTATAGGTAAGATATCATAATAAACCTTATGCTTATAATTATCTAATTGAATGAGAACTCAACATTGTTTAGTGACTAGTAAGGTAATTTTCTTAATTTAAGTCAATAAAAAAGGTAGCAAGTGTGGTTATGTCTTAAAATTCAACTTAGAAAGAGTATGCTTAGCAATGACATTTATGATACTTTTTCAACAAAAAACAAAATTTCATCCATAACCTTTAATGTCTTTGAGATTTTTGCCCAGTATCTTTATATTTTTTAGAATTATTCCTTGACATTTGCTTTATTACCTTTTTACACTATTTTTCATTAGTCTTTTAGTATCTTTATCACGTGACAATTAATGTAATATGGTCACCTCAATTTTGCTTAGATATCACATGACCAATTTTGTGAAAACGTGACAATAAATTATTTTTTAAAAAATAAAAAATAAAAATTAATTAAAAAAATCTCAAAGAATTAATTTTTAAAATAGAAAAAATTTCTAGAAATAGAAAAAAATTTTAGAAATTAAGTTTTAAAATTTTAGAAATTATAAAATAATTTTAAAAAATGAAATTACTTTGAAAAAATTTTTTTGAAAAAGAAATTAATCTTAAAATGTTCTTACAAATAAAAAATAGTTTGAAAATATTATAACGTCTGCCCAATCATTGCCAACTCTAGCACAATACCTACTTGGCGAACACTTGTTACTACTCCTCCAATAATACCTATTATGTAATTATTTTTGTTTTTTTAAATTAATTTAAAATTTATTTCTATATTTAAAATTAATTTCTAATAAAATTTAATTTATATTTTTTTTCTATTTTTAGAAATTAATTTAGAATTTTGTTCTACTTGTTAAAATTAAAGTTTAAATTCTTAAGATTATTTATATTTTTTAAATTAATTTATAATTTTAAAAAATATTTAGAGTTTTTTTAAAGATTAATTTATAATTTTCAATATTAAAAAAAATAATTTATTATTACATTATTACAAATTTATTGACATGACAACTGAGTTAACAAAATTAAAATGATGTAATGTTATATAAACTATTTTGTGGGAAGGATAGTAAAATACTAATGCGAGAAAGTGTAAAAGGGTGATGAGGTGAGCGTAGATGTTGGATTGAAAAGAAAAAAAATGGATAGCAAAAAATCTGGACAACGCTAAAGGTTATGGGCAACAATAAACAAAATACACCTAACAACAACACAATACTAGTCATCTTTCTCAAAATTATCAGTTTTCATCATTTTTCCTAACATATTCTATAAGATCTATTATTTATATTACTAAAATCATAAGTTAAACTCAATACTTAATGGTAAATCAATATTCATAATTAATTTAATTAATTAAATTAATATTGAATCCTATTTGTAGAACTAATTGACAAAGAAAATAAAACTAACAATAAAAATAAAATCAAAGATCTCAAATAACCTAATTATGAAATAAAAATATCTTGGATAAAAGAATTCTAATAAGTGTAAAAATAAAAATAAAATCTTAATTATATATAAAATAAGATTTTCTAAAATGCATCTTCTAAATTATTTCAACTACTATATGATACTCAAACTTCATTAATTAATAAAAGGTCTTATATAATTAAGAACTAGCTTAGTTAATTGAATTTTTCTCGTCATTAGATTCTCATTCTAAGATATGGAAAAGACAGAAATGTGGGAGTAGGGTTTTTAAGTGGGATTGATGCTTTTGTACCTTGATCCTATTTCACATGGCCAAGTTGATTGCATTAGATTTATCCTATAACTTGTTATTAAAGCATTTAGCTTTCTCATCAAACAGTATTTAAGGAATAGTGAAAATTGGAACTTGTTTAGGAAACAAACTTCTAAAGAGAAGTAAGAAATTCAACTGTTCAAGCAATCAGATCAATCTCAAATTGGTTATATCGGTAAGCACCAAGGTGAAGATCATCCACAATAGAACCTCATCAAAGTCTGATTCAGGCAACCTAAAATTCGACCGAACCAAATATTAACAAGTTCCAAGAGGCTGTTGCTACAAGAAGGCAAGCAATGGAGAGCACAAAACCTATGCTTCGAACTCCATCAAATTACAGACACTACCAAGAATATTGGATTCCATCTACTCAAGCACTACGTGCCTCAAATGATGGCTCTAGCTCTAAAGCTACCAGAGAGGTTTCACTTGCTCATAAAGTTAAGGACATGAATGTTGAACATCATGGAATGGGAGAAAATAATCTCACAAATCCCATAAGATGGAAAATCCTACTAGTGACTGCAACAATGGCAGCAATTATTATGTACATGCACACAAGACTGGAGGCAGTTGGTGGATTTGATGAACATGTGGGTGGTTCATTAGCAGTGGAGATTGTTAACAGCTTTTGGTTACATATTACGTTAGCATGGATTATAACATAATCCATCTCACGATGGTGCTACCATTAGTGGGTCCTTGGTCAGAGGCAGCACGTGGGTTGAGTTTCCTACAATATGGTGTTGCTGCGGGTCCTTGATCAGTGGTGAAAAAGAAATTTTCAAATGGATACCACCATGTTAAGTGGACCGGTTACTGGAACAGTACACCAATGCAGATAGTGTTAATTCCCACATAAAGGATAATCTAATCTTCGTAATTGAAGATTTTTTAAGGTTTATTAAGTTCACATCAACATAATCAAATATAAGCTTGTTAGTCACCAAAGTGGCCTGACTTAAAAGGATTTGAATAGATGATTGTGAATTTTTAATTGTTCATTTTTTTGGATGCTAATAAAATGTTTTGAAATGAACAATTGTGGTTATTAATTATGAAGTTAGGAGATCATCCAAAGATGGATCATTGCTTGTAATTAATGACACTAAAAGGGATTAATTGATATACCGAGTAAACGTGATTATATATCCAAAGATGACATTCATATTAACTCTAGTATGATTAATTAATCTATTAAAGTATATTTAAATTAGCATTATTATTGATTAGAGTTATGTATTTGAGGATCACTCAAAGGTAAACTTAAATACATGATTAAAGTTTGTAATATATTTGAATCTATTTAATTTTCTCAAAGCATTAACGTATAAATTTGAATTATGTTTGTAGCTTCCAGTAATGTATTCGCCTTAGACAATTCGATGATCGAATTCAATGGGCTGAACTATGCAGAATGGTTTGAGCATATTTATTTTCATTCAGGTATATTGGGCTTGGACTTAGTAGTCATTTCGGATGAAAAGCCTGCAGCCATTACAAGACCAGTACAGAATCTGTTAAGTCTTTTTATGAGGCTTGGGTACGGTCTAATAGGCTGAGTTTGAATTTGATGTAGATGACGATAACTAAAAATGTAAAGCCATCGATGCCTAAGATGGAAAATGCGAAGGAATTTCTGATGAGAATTAAGGAATACTCTCAGTCAAATATAATTGATAAATCCATCGTAGAAATCCTAATGAGTGAGCTGACGACCAAGAAATTTGATTGGTCACAGCCCATTCATGATCATGTGACTAGTATGGCTAATCTAACGACAAGGTTGAAAACAATGGGCATGAATATGAGTGAATCATTTTTAGTTCAATTCATCATAAACTCACTGCCTCCTAAATTTGGCCAGTTCTAAGTGAATTATAACACTATTAAAGAGAAATGGAACTTTCAAGAAATTAAGGCCATGTTAGTTCAGGAGGAAGGGAGATTAAAGAAGATGAAGGATCACTCTATTCATCTCATCGTTCATAATGATGCTAGTGGTAGCAAGTCTAACCATATAAGAAAAGTAAGAAGAAGGACAAAGCCTCTATAAAAGTCACTGGAGGTCAGATCCAAAAAGATCATAAATGCTTCTTCTGCAAAAGGATGGGTCACTTCAAGAATGATTGCCCAAAAAGAAAGGCTTGGTTCAAAAAGAAAGGTATGTACTGTATATCAGTATGTTTTGAATCAAACATAATTGAAGTGCCCAATAATACTTGGTGGTTAGATTCTGGAGCTACTATTCATGTGTTACATATTATGCAGAGATTCCTTTCAATCCAGCCTATAACAGGAACTGAGAAGTTCCTCTATATGAGAAACAAAATGAAGGCATGAATAGAAGGAATTGGGACATACAGATTGATCTTGGACACTAAGTGTCATCTGGATCTAGAAAAGTGTCTCTATGTTCCTGAATATGCTAGAAATTTAGTTTCTGTTGCAAAGTTGGATGAAGAAGGATTTAACCTTAAGATTGGAAACGGTGCATTTTCATTGTATAGACATTCGTACTATTATGGATCTAGTACTTTGATTAATGATTTGTACCGTTTTAATCTTGATGCTAAGTATGCTAATTCCATATTTCTTATTGAGCATAATATAGGTAACAAACGTAATGTGCATGATGAAAGTTCTGCTTTCTTATGCAATCAAAGATTGGGTCATATATCCAAGGAAAGGATATTATGGTTGGTGAAAGGTGATGTCTTGCCTCAATTGGGTTTTACTAATTGGGATGTATGTATTGATTCTAAAAGGGAAACAAACAAGACATACATCAAAGAACCCAACCATGAAAAGTAATGAGCCTTTAGAATTGATATACACTGATATTTGTGGCCTGTTTGATATCCCAACATGGGGTGGTGAGAAATATTTCATCACCTTTATAGATGACTACTCACGGTATTGTTACTTGTATCTACTGCATGAAAAGTCTCAGTTAGTAAACATCCTAGAGGTGTTTATTAATGAAGTGGAAAGGCAGTCAGATAGAAAAGTAAAAGTGATTAAGTCAGACAGGGGTGGTGAATATTATGGAAAATTCAATGAAAGTGAACAATGTCCTGGTCCATTTACAAAACTTCTTGAAAGTCGAGGCATATGTGCACGATATATAATGCTTGGTACACCATAACAGAATGGTGTAGCAGAAAGGCAGAATCATACACTTATGGATATGGTTAGGAGCATGTTGAATTATAGTATTGTACCTTTATCCTTGTGGATGCATGCATTACGAACTACTGCATATCTGTTGAATAAGGTTCCTAGTAAGGCTATCCTTAAAACTCCTTACGAGTTATGGACAGGAAGGAAACCTAGTTTGAGACACCTTCATGTTTGGGGTTGTCCAGCAGAAGTAAGGATATATAATCCACATAAAGGAAAGCTTGATGCAAGAACCATTAGTTGTTACTTCATTGGCTATCCTGGAAAGTCCAAAGGGTATAGGTTCTACTGCCCTAACCATAGTACTAGAATAGTTGAGTCTGGTAATGCTCGGTTAATTGAAAATGGCCAGTTCAATGGGAGTAGGGAATCACGAAAGGTGGATATTAAAGAATTACAAAATGAAAGATGCACAGTGAGTACTCCTACTCATGTCGATATCCCCACACCCAGTGTTTTTACTCAAATTGTTGTTCCTTATGTTGCATCACAGTCACGTGACATGCAAGGACAACAAATTGATACTTGAAACACGTAAAGTGAACACATAAGAGATGAACCAAGTGACAATGTTCAATTTACAAATGAAAAAGTGATACCACAAGAAATGACATTACGGAGGTCTACAAGATAGAAAAGGCCAACAGTTTCAAATGATTATGTGGTTTACTCACTTGAGCATGAATCAGAATTGAGCATTGATATAGATCCAGTCTCATTTAAACAAGTCATGAAATGTAATGATTCTGAAAGGTGGTTCAATGCCATGAAGGAAAAGATGAAATCGATGGATGTAAACCAAATTTGGGAACTAGTAGAGTTACTTGAAGGATCAAAATGAGTTGGCTGTAAGTGGGTCTTCAAAACCAAACAAAACTCGAAAGGTAACATCAAAAGGTATAAGGCCAGATTTGTTACTAAAGGTTTCACTCAAAGGGATGGTGTTAACTATAAGGAGACTTTCTCTCCAGTCTCTAATAAAGACTCCTTAAGAATTATTGTGGCTTTGGTGGCTTATAATGATCTAGAGCTCCACCAAATGGATGTAAAGACTGCCTTTTTGAATGGTGACTTTAAAGAAATCGATATATAGACTGAAACAAGCCTCCCAACAATGGTATATTAAGTTTAATAATACCATTACGTCATACATTTTTTGTAGAAAATACCGTTGATCAGTGTATCTATATGAAGGTCAGTGGGAGCAAGTTCATTATATTAGTCCTATATGTCGATGACATTCTTTTGGTTGCTAATGACATAAGTTTGTTACATGATGTAAAGAAATTTCTCTCTGAAACTTTTGAAACGAAAGATATGAATGAGGCATCCTATGTGATAGGAATAGAAATATTCTGTGATAGATCACAAGGATTGTTAGGATTGTCTCAGAAAGGCAATATCGATAAAGTATTAGAGAGATTTAGAATGGAAAATTGCTCAACAGGAATAGTTCCAATTTAGAAAGGGGACAAGTTCAGTGAATTGAAATGTACAAAGAATGATTTGGAATAGAAAGTGATGGAATCAATTCCCTATGCATCACTAGTTGGAAGCCTGATGTATGCATAAACATGTACTCGGCCAGACATTAGTTTTGCAGTTGGAATGTTAGGCCGATATCAAAGTAATTCTGGAATAGATCATTGGAAAGCCAGAAAGAAAGTACTTAGGTACTTACAAGGCACCAAAGATTACATGCTTACTTATAAAAGATCAAGTCATCTTGAAGTAGTAGGCTACTCAGATTTAGATTATGCTAGATGTGTAGACTCGAGGAAATCTACATTTGGTTATATGTTTCTCCTAGCTAGAGGAGCAGTTTCTAGGAAAAGTGGGAAGCAGTCTATCATTGCTACTTCCATTATGAAGGCTGAATTTGTAGCATGGTTTGAGGCAACTATTCATGCATTATGGTTGCGATGATAATTCCACAGCAATCTTCTTCTCTAAGAATGATAGGTATTCTAAAGGTGCATAACATATGGATTTGAAATACCTATCTATTAAAGAAGAAGTGCAAAACCAAAGAGTGTCCATTGAGCATATTGGCACTGAGTTGATAATAGTGGACCCGTTAACTAAAGGTTTGCCATCGAAAACATTTACTGGATACGTTGATCGGATGGGCATTAGGGACAGGTCCTCAATCTTTTGAAAGCCAATATCATTGTGACACTCGTGAATTCAATTAAAGTTATGGCTTTACTTGTGCTTTGTTATCTTTATTTAGATATATACAATTATGGTTTGTGAGATAACTAATAGCATATATGGGAATGATAATTTAAAGTTTCAATGTTCCTTATTAAGGTTATTATGAATTATGATGATTATGTGATACATGGAAGGAATCATGTCCCTATAAGATGTGTGACCGCCATGATCCAATCATTTTAATTCAATCAAGTATTGTGATTTGATGATCTTTAAGAATTGTGCGCACTTAATTGTTAGTGATTCATCAAGTCATAACATGGGCCAAGTGGGAGATTTAAATTAATTAACATGAGCGACCTATGTTATTTAAAGTATGACCCAAAATAAAATGCCTAATATGATGGTCGGTTAGGCATAATTGTAATTTGGGTCATCGGGTTTAAAATCCCTCCACTTTCTCTATTAAGGATAAATGTTACAGAAAGAGAAATATCTTCTTATTTAAGATAACCGTTACAGAAGAGGAGGATTTTCCTAAAAAGGTAATAGTCACAGGAAAGGAATAATGTGTGTATATATATATACACTATTACGGACCTTTCCTGAGATCTCAACTATTAGAGAGAAAACATAAAGAAAAGAAAGGGAAGAGTAGGAGAAAAGAGAAAAGCGTTCAGGAACAAAACGGAAGAGGATTTTCATTTCCGCTACGGGACATCAGCGTAATGGACAACGGTATGTTAATTTCATTACAGTCTTATTGTTAGTATTCATATAAAAAAAGATCATGTATTATAAAAATAAGAATTTCAGTAAAGAGAAATTCTAGAAAAGTCCAACATAGGCCCCGCGGCATCTCACTCTCCTCTATATGGATGACTCTGACCCCTAAACCCACTGTCGCTGCCAAAGCCTCGCTCTGGTCCAATCTCTGGTCAATCCCTTCCCTCCAATTTACCATTCCCAGAAAAAACATGTCATTTAGCCGCGAAGACATCAGAATCCAGCGTTTTGATGACGCGGAAAAGCTCGACTTGAAGATTACCACTAATTAACATCTTAGGGATTGCTTTGTCAGCCTCTAGGATGCTTCTTCCTCCAAATTTTTCTGACTGTGATCACCACACTCTCGACCGCCTCCTTACTGCAAGGTTCTGTTCCTCCTAATACGCAGAGTCAATTGGGTTTTGAGTTAGTGAACTACGGTCTATAGGCCCAGTGGAATTACGTAGAGTCAATTAGGGAAAGATGTTGGTATTGAAGGAAACAACTTGTATTATGTAGTGAGGACCCTTGAATGCCGCGGTTGATTGTGAGGCAACTTGTGGTTTTGAAGAAGTCCAAAGAAGCCGAGACTGGTTCGACTGTGACTACTGCAAAGCATTTAGGTGTTCAACAGAGGTTTGAGATTGAAAAGTGTGCAGATAGTGAACAATATGGGGACACTACCGAAGATGGAGATGGTTTGCATGTGAGAGATTTTGTACCAGCTATGACAGCTATTTGTGATAAGCTTGAACAAGCTAATGACAAGGTGAATGTTTTGACTGAATAATGCCACGAGTGGTAACAGTTTAGGAAGACAATTTTTTTACTAACTAAGGTTATGCATTTTGTTGTGTGACATGTTGTCTTGCGACTAGCCTATGTGTAAGTTTGGTTGGACAGAGTTTGGATGCTATGTCATGTAGTGAAAATCTAAATGAGAGCATTAACATCCTCAATATCACTTCTTTTTGTTCGCTGGCATTTCAAATTTGTGCAGGTTTTAGTTGTCATTTTATGCTGATTTTTTTCACTGTTATTGAAGGTGCTTGTTGTATTAGACATAAAAAATGATCTAGGCTATAGGGGTAACGGACCTGCTGGACACAAATCTTGGAGAGTTGTAAGTCCTATGTTGGTGTTTGAATGCAACTTTGTTTGGAATTTGTGTTGTTCTTTTTTCTAATGCTTACTGCATGATTTGTACTTAGATATGTAATAGGTTGAAAGAGGCTCACATTGTTGAGGAATTTGAAGCAAAAGTAAATGAAAAGGTGTGTAATTAGGTTGCAGGAAGTGTTTCTATCTTATTGCTTGTCAGAAAGTTTTGGTTCTGATTTTTAGTTGTGATGCTTATGCTTTGGCAAATCTTCTTGTTGTTTTGACTCGTTTGACTTTATTCATGTTGTGGCTTTTAAGCTTTTGTTTGTTCGACTTTGCCATAAACAGGTGTGTGGGAGACTTAGTGTTGAAAATAAAAGAGATTTTCGGTCTCGGGATATGGTCTCCAAGTATGGGATGCATTTGCAGAAGGAAATCTATAAGAGAGCTGTGGCAACTCGATTGTGGACTTCTGGGAATTTTAACTCTGAACAATTATTTCATGGTATATCCCAGATTGTCCTTAATGGAGAAGACTACTAACTTAGGTGGTGGAAATCCTGATGTTCCTATAGACCTATTGAGACCTTTCTAGAGGATGACAATTTGACTTCCAAGGTTGAAAACGTTGCTCTTGGGAAACAGATTAACATAGAAATTGACAGTGAGTTTTCTGGTGGATCCCCCAAGGAGGGCAAGCCTGGCAATGTGCAGGAGTTCTTCCATGAGTCAAGAGGTCTAGCTTCTGATGCAGGACTTGATGGAGTGAGTTTGGAAATGGAAAAAAATGTTGCTTCAGCTGAGATTGCACCTTCTACTTTTTGGAAGCAATCAATGCCTTTGACAACAGATGGTGCCTTGAGAGAGCAGAATTTCGACCCTTCTGTTGTTTTCCAAGGCGTAGGGTACTGACCCTTCTGCCTTGTACGCTCACAGGATTTTGAACGTAAAACCATTGGCCTGTTCCAATGTTCCAAAACAGCCGACAACTCCCAAATGCCTAAAAATTTGAACATTAAAAAAAAAAACGACATAAAATTGATTTGGATAATGCTTTTCTTCTTCTGCGCAAAAGGGTGAGGCTTTTCTCATCATAGTAATAACATAATGTGCTTGGTTACCACAACGCTTGAGCCGTTGACCTAGTGGGTGGCATGATTAATTATGATGAGTAAGAGGGGCAGGGGTATGAGGAGGAGGGATCCTTCAAATAGTGGCTTAAATGTTTGCCCCCTCTATCCCCCAACCAAAAATCCCCAATCCTGCTTTTATTATTATTTTTTTCCAATGAGTCCAAGTCCGTTGATACACTCGTTATGTAGTTGTTAGTTTGTATCTTATAGGTTTAAAGGCATAATGGATCTCAAGGCAGGACTGCAAGTGTTCATAATGAATCAAAATAGATACAACTTTTCCAAAACTGAAAACAAAAATGGAATATAAATGTTCGAAAAACAATGGTTATACACAATTAGCTACATAGAAATAGAGAGAGAGGGGAGATAACTCAGCACTGAATGGAGAAGGAATGTCTTCAGGCTCTCTACTTGGTTTAATCCATCTACCATATTTATTCAGGACGAGCCCCTTGTATGGCAAGAGGTGCCAACACTTTGGTATTTTTAACTCCTCTATCAGCATATCATAACTTTTGTTCACTAATGCCAGATCTCTTCCAACACTCCATCGGAACTTTGCTTTCTTCCCCACATATCCATCCAGGAGATGGAGGTATACCTCCAAATTATGACACGCTCTCAGGTCAACTTCATGCTTCAGATGGAATTCCAGTCAACTGCAGTTATACCATGTAATGCAACCACAATCATGGCTAATACGGCTTGCGACATTCAGCATTATCGCAAGGCAAATGCTGTAAACATGTCTAGTAGCAAGCTGCACTTTGCAAACCTTCCATGGTATATTAGACAGGATACTTTAAGTACTGTAACAAAATTTGATATGAAATAAGTTTGTATTGGGTCAGTATTTAAGAGCAACAATTGAATAAACATTAGTTACTTAACACTTTTTGTAACTTCTCCGCGGCCAATTTACCTCTCTGGTTGTTTCTTTTTCTAACTTTTTGGTTATGACATCAAGTGCAATTACCCATTCAGAGCTACAAAAACTTGCTAGAATATAATTATTAAGCGATCCATCTCAAAGTGAATTTAGGATGACTAAGAAACAAATTATATTCATCACATTAATTAAGGATCTTTGAGTCCCCCATGTAATTACAATCTTTTGTCTTTTTAAAACATGATATTAAGTTTGTTGTTAAGGCAAAGAAATAACTTAAATGTAATACAAATAAATAAAGTATTACAGCAGATCGGCAATAAGGAAACCAACTCAAGTTTTACCCTTATGTAGTTTAATTCTAACTAAAGTACAAAGCAAACAAAAAAAAAAGCTTTAGTAAATAATTAGTCAATTTGGTTAAGAAAAAAGAAAAAGAAAAATGATGATCCAAAACCTTTTAAAAAGGGCTCATGAGATTAAATACTTTATATGTCTTAGGCATAGGCATGCTGCTTCTGAGAGAAAACATCTTTTATACTATATGCATGATTGATAAAAGGTTGCATAATGGGTTTGGGTGCCATATACAATTAGAAAATCATATAAGGATAAGGTGATATCAGATGTGTTTCCAATGAATTTAAGCCATTTACTTTAAGAGAAATATGACAATATAATAGAATGGTTGTACATGATGGATTCAAAAACACCTATTTGTTTGCTAAAAATGGGAAAATGTAGTCTTAACACCTTTTAGTTTGCAATAAGTGTAAAGTGACTTCCTTTTCATTAAAAAAAAAAAAAAGGTTTGTTTATGAGCAAAGGAGAAGTAGAGCAATCCTTATCCATCCTTAAACCTGTTTTAATTCTAATAATGAAAGAAGTGGTGATAAAACTTCCTTTCCACAAAAAAATTGAAAGGATTTTAGAAAAGATTGTTGATGTGTTTCCAAAAGGGTTACCAAAAGGGCTATTACTAATTAGAGAGATCATACACTAAATTGATCACATGCTAAAGGTTGTTTTACTTAATAGATTAACCTATAGAAGTAATCTAGAAGGGGATAAGGAGTTGCAATGACAAATAATCAATTATTTGGAGAAGAGTTATATAAGGGAATCAATAAGCCTTTGTTCAGTACCAACCTTTTTAATGCCAGAAAAGGATGGAATTATGAAAATGTGTAGATAGTCAAGTGATAAATAAAATATTAATGAAGTATTACTATCTTATTGTTAGGATAGATGATAAGTTTGAGGGGTGATATGGTTCTTAATTGTTTTTAAAGTATATTTGAAGAGTGATTATCATCAAATTTGGATGAAGGAAAGGATTAGTGGAAAACTGCATTTAAGACAAAATATGAATTATATGAATGGCTAGTTAGATCATTTGGCTTATCTAATACACTAAATACTTTCCTGTGATTGATGAATTACATGCTTCATAAGTTTATTGGTAGATTTGTTATGGTTTATTTTAATGACAACTTGATTTATGGTAGAATTCATAAAGAGAACGTAAAGTACATAAGGAAAGTCTTTGAAATACTATGACAAGATAAATTATTTGGAAAGTTAAACAAGTAACAATTTTATCATGACGTTAAACTTAATAAGAAGAAAGTGAAGACCATGGCTTATACCTATTAATGTTTTAAAGGTGAGGAGTTTTTATGAGCTAATATCCTTTTATAGGAAACTTGTGAGATTGTATGGAAAATTAGAAAGTATAATGTTTCGGGATGTCAAATTCTTAAGTAACTTTTAGATCTTATTAAAAAAAGCTAAGTATGAGGTTACTTTTTAACACAAATTGTCATTTGCAAAAGGTAATAAAACATACACTAATGTTTTTACTTATATTCCCAATTAGTAAGAATTTGAATATCTATTTAACTTTTGTTAAACTTACATATAATAAAAATGTACATTGTGAAATTAAATATTATCTTTTTAAGATAATCTATAAATTTAATCCTATTTGATTTAGAACTACTTACAACCAATGACCAAGTATGTTCAGATGAAAAATGAAGGCTAAATTAGTTAAAAACATGCACTAAATAACAAATAGAAAAATACAATATAACACATGAGAAAATGACTAATAAAGGAAGAAAAGAAATTTAGTTTGCTCTAAGTGTTCTTCAAAAAGAAAAATTTCAAGAAAAAAAAAAAAGGTTTTTCCCTAGCCCAACGCGTCATCATCGTCGTCCTCCTCCTTCATGTGCATCCAGGGAGGCTCTTATCTCTTCGTCGTTGGAAGAAATTTGCTGCAATGGGCCCTGCGACATCTCACTCTCCTCTATATGGCCGACTCTGACCCCTAAACCCACTATCGCTGCCAAAGCCTCGCTTTGGTCCAATCTCCGGTCAATCCCTTCCCTCCAGTTTACCATTCCCAGAGAAGACACATCATTGAGCCACGAAGACATCAGAATCCAACATTTCGACGACACAGAAAAGCTTGGCTTGAAGATTAACACTAATTAAGATCTTATGGATTGCTTCGCTGGTCTCTAGGATGCTTCTTCCACCAAATTTGTTTGACTGTGATCGCGTACTCTCGACTGCCTCCTTGCTGCGAGGTTCCATTCCTCCTAATGTGCACGGGTGCACGCACAAAACTACACGTTTTCGGGATTTGGGTTAGTGAACTACGATCTACAGGACCAGTGGAATTACACAGAGTCAACTGGGGAAAGAAGTTGGTATTGAAGGAAACAACTTATATTATGTAGTGAGGACCCTTGAATGCCACAAGTTGATTGTGAGGCAACCTGTGGTTGTGAAGAAGTCCAAAGAAGCCGAGAATGGTTCGACTATGACTACCAACTATGCAAAGCATTTAGGTGTTCAATAGAGGTTTGAGATTGAAAAGTGTGCAGATGGTGAACAATATGGGGACACGATTGAAGATGGAGATGATTTGTACTTAGAAATGTAATAGGTTGAAAGAGGCTCACATTGTTGAGGAATTTGAAGCAAAAGTAAATGAAAAGGTGTTTCTATCTTGTTGCTGGTCAGAAAGTTTGAGTTCTATTTTTCAGTTGTGATTCTTATGCTTTGGCAGGTTGTGTGCTGCCTATGCTTGTAGTAAGAATTTTCTTGGGAGAATTTTGAATGAGTGATCAAGTGTGGAAGGAGGTCTCAACAAAATGATTAGCTAGTAGAACTTGTTATTAAGCATCAAATTTATGACATGGTTGATGCTAAAGGAACTGAAGGAGCTATCTTTATAGGACTTAGTCAATCTTGCGAGAGAAGATGAGCAAAGTAAGCCTTGGAGAGTTTGAGTGAATCAGCGAAAGACGTGTGAGAGGCAAGTGAGTGAATTGGAAGAGCTTGAGAGAACGAGAGAGAGAGCACAATTGAGAGAAAGGATTTGTGTTGTACAAATGAGAGGGGTGACCTATTTATACAACTCAAAAGAAAGTCCTAAAATAAAATATTCTTGGTATTTATAAGGATCATTCTAGATAAGCATTTAATATGGTCCCTTTTGGAATTCTCTAGGAAATTGTAGCACGTTCTGCAAGAAGTCTCTATATGAAGATACTTCTACACGCTTCTAGGACCTTCCATAGGTAGCAAAGGGGCTGGATAATGTGGGCAGCCCTTAGAGGTTTAGTCTTGGTCCGAATTTGCACCTTAAGGATACGTGAATGGGTCGGATCAACGTATACTCGTGACAGCGTGTAAACAGCCACAGAAATGCATACGAACAACATTAGCATTGTGTGCATCACTGACAGCGGGTGAGACAATATCGGTAACGAAGGAAAGAGAAGATCCATATTTTGCTCTAGCAATCTATACATAATAAGTGATTGTTCTTCAAAAAAGGTTTTACCATAAACTTTTGATAAATTTGTTGAAAAAATAGGGTGGGATACCCTTAAAGTGATTAGGAGATTAATTGTTGATTAGGATGTCATTATAAGTGGTTAATGAGTCATCCTTCCATAATCAAATTGTATCCCTTGATAACAAGAGTAGATTTTATTACATATATTGAATAAATAATTGCAATTCACTATCATTGACTTTCTTTATGCAATTTGTAACATGGTAAATAATTTTGACTAATTTCTACATATTTCAGACAAATTAACTTTTAATTTAACACTTTTTTTTACTTTGTCTAAGTTCATTAATTTTATGCTTTGGTAAAATTATTTGTTTCATTTAATTGATGTGTAAATCAATATGTTACAAGAAAATTATGAATTTGTTGCATAAATTGAGTATGTGACTGTAGTGCATTCTTATTGAATATTCAATTAGAAAGGTACATGTAAGACGTAACTAAATAATTTTTGCTAAATGAATACCAAAAGTATTGCATAAATGAACTAACATGTTACCCCACTTTTTTTCCTTAATTAAGAAGTGTTACTTTTTAGTTGAACCCACTTGCATTTGGTTTAATCTTTGAAAATTTATGTTACTTTTGTTGTCCCTTACCTTTTAGACATACGTGTTTATACCTTAAATTAGTAAAATTCATGTATAGATGTCCATCTTTCTTCTTGTGTTTACCACACCTTATTATGTTAGTAGTAAAACAAAGCTTTTGCTCGATAAAGTACACATATGACAAAACTCATTACTTTATTATTGAATTTGATCACACATTATTTAATTATTAGCAATATATGTTAGATCCTTCATTACATATTTTTTCCTTTACCAATAAAAATAAGAAATTTATGCAACAAACGATACACCTATAAATTCAAAAATAAAATAATGAATCTCATGACAATATTTGCAAAAAAAAAAAAAAAAAACATATTGTGATCTTCCTATAATTAAAAGCAAGAAAACCCTCTTACTAAATTTAATGAACTTACTAATAAAATTGATAACAAAAATTCAAGGAAATTTCCAAGCAACTTTTCCTTAAGTGTTCATTTGACTAGAGTATGGCATGTTTTCAATCAAGATAGAAGTTTCTTCTTTTTAGAGGTAGATTCTCATGGTGAGCACAACCTTGCCAAGTTCACCAATCTTGAAATTGATACAAAACATAGTTTACTTTGTTGAAGATCTTCATTACCTTTTGTATTATCATTATGTAATTTTCTTTAATAATAGGAAAAAATTCTACCCCAATAACTTCCATGTCAAGAGGCATGTTTAAAGATGAATTAGGTATAATGGCAAACTATTAGGTTAACAATATTCCATAAAAAAGCAACCCAAAAGTAAAAAAAAAAAAAAAATGGTTGCATCCTAGTTAAATTCATCAAAGAGATTTTCTCTTGGATTATTCTTATGTCAAAAGGGTTGCTACTATACATAAGGTAAAAGATCGAAAGTAAATCAACTTCAATAATTAGGGATTCCATTATATGTTTTACAGTTAGTTTCATAGTGATCTCATTAACAGGTTTGATTATTTCAAATTAGTCATTTTGCTTAGTTTTGCCATACTTTATTAGTGCTTGTTAAGCATCTATGTGCCTAGATAGTGGACAAAAAACACCAATTTTGGCCCATCAACCACAAAGTTACGCAATAGCATGTGACAAGGAACATAATGCATGAAAATTTTCATACAATTTAACTTTAATTAAGTTTCAATGAATATGGAAGAACCAATAAAGACAAACATGTTTTACATAACTAATGACTTCTAATGTATAACATAAAAAAAAAAAATAGCATGACTATTCACCTACCTATAAATGACAATTCCAAATACATTTAACAGTAAGTTTGCTAATTTACTATGATTGGAAAGATATTAATACCAAAAACAATAAAGGAAAGAAAAACCAAAAATATTTTCACAAGAATACTTATAACTTTAGGGTTAGTCATCATATGCTAGTGTTAGGATTGTTCCCTTAGAGGAAAAGTATCCAAATGAAACCAACAAAAAATGTTAAAAATCTACTAATTATCCAGTGGATAGAAAAAAAAAAAAAAAAGGGGAGGGCATTGAATTGGCACACCACCTCTGCCTCTTGCACAGCGCACACATAGACCTACACACATCCTTTCCTACAAAGCATGCCTCCGTTGGCATGGCCGCTGCCTCCACCCATGCCAGCACCAACTACTACTCTATTTCTAGCAAAAAAAAATCAACTTAGCATTATTTGTGTGTGTGCATGGAAAAAGAACAGATATCTAGGGTATCATTTTCTTCAAGAGGACCCTATGGAGGATAAACGTTATGTTAACCAAAAGGGCTAAAGATTGACAAGTAAACACATAAATGTGCTTAACCTGCAAGTTGATCAGTAAGATATTGGCTTGATTGACTGGTAATATTATACCATGCATGAAGACCCCATGGAATATGATCCTACTTTCTTCCGGACTATTGTTAGTGTTGCTAATTGTGTTTTGTGCTACTTTGATGGCTTTGAAATTATTTCTTTGCTTTTCTTTCTTCTGTTTTTTTTTTTGTTTTTTTTCTTTGCAGTACGATGGCTATTTCCTTCTTGACCAAAAGGTTTAAAATGCGCATCATGAGCATTACTGCTGTTCCAATCATTTTTGGTCATTGTGGCTAATGCAGCCGTAATTGCCGGCAATATGATTGAAATTTTGGGTTATGCACCACAATTGCTTATGTGAACCACTATTTAACATCATGCATGTAAATAGATGCCTAAGACTACTGTCAATTTGGGTTTTAGCGACCACTAGTTTAATTTCCTGTCGAAGCCATGAGGGTAGAGGGTCCAGAACGCCTTCCCAGTTGCACAAACTAGAAAACTCTCGCCATTGTGCTGATATATCCTCCTTTTGAGAAAATGTAGGAGTCATATATTGTCTGTCGTCAATGAAATCCTTCTTTGTATATGGCTGTCTCATCAACTGTTCTAAAGACTTGTGGGAACGATAGCTATTGTCCTTTACACCGGCAGGCTTAGCAACAACAACGACTTCTTCATTTGTTTTGACTGTGTTTGTGGGCAGCACATGGTTCAATAACAATTTCTTCATCTTGTTAGCAATAAGTCAACACAACAAAATCGCAACGGTAACTTCTCCAAGCAGAGAGAAAGAGGGGAGACCATGATTCCTTGTGGAGCGGGGCGCAGGGTTTAGATCAAATTTTAAATTTGAGATCTTAATCAGCACTAAACGGATTTTGGAATTCCTACTCAAAACAGGATTTGCTTATAACGTTAAAACCTTTATTTATTGTTTTAACCCTTTTTTATGTGGAATTCCTACTCAAAGGCTCACATCAAATTTCAACGTTGGATTGACTTCCCAAGTAGCAATTGTCATAAATAAACCACCTTAGTCCCCACAGAATATTTCCATAATTACATTCTTGTTAAACAAGGCAACCTTTGCATCTTTGTCGTGGACGGCCACGGAAGCTAAAGGATAAGAAACAACTGTATTCATCACCCTTTGACAAAGTGATTAGAAGCTATTGTTGTGGCATTGCTTGTAACAAGTTCAAGACACATAGGGTATAGATTTTCTTCATTTCAGAGACTAATCAATGGAGTAAATGGAACCAAATTAATTAATTAGTGTTTAAGATTGTATGGCCAAACTTGGGAAACTAGTAGAACATATTACTTTATGTTTATTAATGTTATCATTTTTGCACAATGCTAAACGACATCGCACTTTACACGCACGCACCTAATTTATGTTTAGGGATTCCATTATATGTTTTATAGTTAGTTTCATAGTGATCTCATTAACAGGTTTGATTATTTCAAATTAGTCATTTTGCTCAGTTTTGCCATACTTTATTAGTGCTTGTTAAGCATCTATGTACCTAGATAGTGGACAAAAAACACCACTTTTGGCCAATCAACCACAAAGTTGCACAATAGCATGTGACAAGGAACATAATGCATGAAAATTTTCATACAATTTAACTTTAATTAATTTTGAGTGAATATGGAAAAACCAATAAAGACAAACATGTTTTACATAACTAATGACTTCTAATGTATAACATAAAAAAAATTAGCATGACTATTCACCTACCTATAAATGACAATTCCAAATACATTTAATAGTAAGTCTGCTAATTTACTATGATTGGAAAGATATTAATACCAAAAACAATAAATGAAAGAAAAACCAATAATATTTTTACAAGAATACTTATAATTTTTGGGTTAGTCATCATATGCTAGTGTTAGGATTGTTTCGAGTAAGAATTAAAGAAAATATTACGCATGTTTGGGATATTGATACGAATCTAAATCATCAAAAGAATGTAATGGAAATGAAGATTAGCATCCTCATACTTAGATCATAAAGGCATGCAATTTAACAGATGAATTTTTATAATCCTATCTTTTTCATCAAAGATTTCCAAGCAACAACAGTCTAAGTATAAATGAAATTTCAACATTAAATAATATTTTACAATGATTTTAGAAGTTTTACAATTTAAAACCTACATTTAGGTTGCATATAGCTCCTTATTCCCTATTTTTCTATGCTACATGTAACTCCATTATATATTACGCCAACTTAAGAGGCTCTTGGCATGACATGGTTATGAGAGGGTTGCACATAGTAATTATGTTTTTCTTTTGAATTTTTATTTAATAGGTGAGTTATCATTTTCATGACCTCATGTGTTATACCTATTCCTTATATTAATATGACTTGATGTTACAAAAAAAAAAACAAAAAGAGGCTCTTGACGTACAAAAGTCATGCTATTGTTGAAGACAAGATGGTTAATGAGGTGGGAAAGTAGTTATTAGGTAATGCTTTTAATTAGGTTTTAAGAATTTAAGAAATGAAACAAGTTTACTTTGCAATATGTATTTTTTTAAAGTTAATCACAACAGGTTGAAATGAAGGTAAATGTTTTAAATCCTAAAAAGAACAAGAAAACACATAAGAGATATAATGGAGATTAGAGTTCGATGGTACTTGGGGGAAGAATTTCATGGCTAATAGGTAGGAAAAAATTGGTTTACCAACTTCTCAAAGCCCTATAATTAAAAAAATGTATAACCTTGCCAACAGATAGCAGTTACCAAATTGTTTCTAATGAAAAAAGAAAAAGAATAAAAGAAAGTAAAACTTTAGTCAAAAGTCACTTGCCACTTACCTTAAAAATGACACCAACATCCTAAGAGGTTTCTCTGTGTAATAAACTTATGCTCACACAAATAGATTACTATCTTGTAATAAGAAGCACTAACTACTCCTGTATTTCTAGCAAAAAACTCAACTTAGAGTCTAAGGTTGTTCAACTCCTACCCTCTTGCTTCGACGAAACAACGAGATGGTCCATGGGCATGCAAGACATCATCATCATTTTCTTCTTCTTCAGTAACTAATTTGGACCTCTACAATCTTCGGGGTATTGATAGCTCTTCTTATCAGTTATAGATAAATTTGGCCTATAGGAAGCTGTAGAAGTGCTGCCATCCAGACATTGCTGGGCGAGCCGGGCATGACATGGCCATCATACTGAACGAAGTTTATGTAGTGCTTTCTGACCCAATTCCGTGTTTGGCTTATGACAAGGTCTCTACTTATGCATTGGCTGCCCTTTATTTCCTTTCAATCCTTGTCGGGATTTACAACAACACCATGAGCACTAAAATAACTGTTGAAATGCACTTGCGCACAGTTGGTCTCGCAAAGTTGTATATGTGAATACACCTGCAACTTTTAATCAATTTTAAACCCAGTAGCCAGATATATTGTAAATGCTCAATTGTTCTCACAAAGCAAGCTACTTTCATGCCCTATACCACACATTCATTCAGTACACAGAACAATTTTAATTGCATTATTTGTGTGTGTGCATGGAAAAAGAATAGATAACTAGGGTATCATTTTCTTCAAGAGGACCCCATGGAGGATAAATGTTATGTTAACCAAGAGGGCCAAAGATCAACAAGTAAACATATAAATGTGCTTAACCTACAAGTTGATCAGTAAGATATTGGCTTGATTAACTGGTAACATTGTACCATGCATGAAGATCCCATGGAATATGATCCTACTTTCTTCCAGACTATTAATAGTCTTGCTAACTATGTTTTGTGCTACTCGGATGGCTTTGAAATTATCTCTTTGCTTTTCTTTCTTCTGTTTTTTTGTTTTTTTTTTTCTTTAAAGTACGATAGCTATTTCCTTCTTAACCAAAAGGTTTAAAATACGCATTATGAGCATTACTGCTGTTCCAATCATTTTTGGTCATTGTGGCTAATGTAGCCGTAATTGCTGGCAATGTGACTGCAATTTTGGGTTATGCACCACAATTGCTGATGTGAACCACTATTTAACATCATGCATGTAAATAGATGCCTAAGACTACGGTCAATCTGGGTTTTAGCGACCACCAGTTTAGGAGCTTGTTTGTTCTTGTTACAATTAATATGACTAGTTTTAACCTTGTGATCTTTCTGATGATTTATACAATTTGTATAGGGCAGCCTTATAGTTCTAAGGGACGAAGCTAATATCTTTAGCACATGTGGCAACTAATGAGTCACAGTCATGAGGACAGGAAAAAATGCCTTTTCTGGTAAAATACTACAAAATGGTTACTATTCTTTTTTGTTCTGTGGGAAACTTGTAGGGTTTGTCACTTTGTCAAAATATCATGATAGGCTAATGAGAGCATTTGTAAATTTATTTTACTCAAATTTAAGTATTACTTATTCCTTTTTAACATGGTACAAGAGCAAGAAAAGACTACAAAATTTCATGGATACACTGGCAAACCAATATACTCAATGTGGTTTGGCTCAGAAAGTGAAAGGCGGACAGTTTTTGTGGATGAAGTGAAGTGCATTAGATGTTCAAAGTGTGCTTTATTTGTAGAGAAGATATTTGCTATTGAAATCGTTTATGGAAGAGCAAGGGTTGTCAAACGATGGGCTAATCCAAAATGCAAAATTCAAGCAGCCATAGAAACTTGTCCTGTTGTATCTCGTAAGACAGTAATTTTCCCTAATCGCAGAATTAATTTTGTCTTCTAACTTACCAAGATAGAGGTTGGCTTCCAATTTGTTGCTTATTAGAAGGTTGGGTTGGTCTGTTTATGCAGCTGAGGTTGTTCAAATTCTAAGTTGTCAAACAAAGCAAACTAAAGTCTGTATGAAGGGACAAAATAAAATTCTTGTGAAACAACAATGTAGTGTCAGCTACAAGGATATCTATCCTATACTTCAAATGATACCTGATAAGAAACATAAAAAAGCCAAAGTTTGCTGGTTTACCATCTTATATTGCATAGACCATAATTTGTGAGTCATTCACATAATCCAGCATTAGTGCAGAAGACTGAAGAAAATGAGTCATGTTCTCATGCAGTGCTCCTCTAATAATGACATAGTTTAAACCTAGTATGCCATTTATAGGAGCACCATGCATCAAGTGCAAAATTTCATGGATACATGTTTGGATATGTGCATGTGCATGTGCATGTGCATGTGTTTTATATATACTAGAACCAACTTTAGAGATACTAGAGTGCTCGATGAAACTCTTTTAAATCATAATCTCATTGTTCTTTTATTATCAACATTCAGGATTGTGGAGAGGTCAGAATTACCAGCACTGGAGTTCTTGATGTCCAAGCAACCATGTGGGAATGTACAAGTTGGAGTTGGCAACTCAACCAGCACACCTGTCTCCGATGTATTTGGTGATGCCAAAAAGTTTCAAACCAGATTTTTTAATAAACTGAACAAAGTCATGGCTCAAAACTCTCAGGTGATGCCTCCATACTATCTCTTATAGGTTTCATCAGTGCATGATAACATTTGTTTGAGTTGTTGAAATAATGATAGTAACATGTTTAATATAAGGTGATATTGTGTTGTGTGTAATATGTGTTTCTGGTGGAAGCATTCCTGCATGGGTAGTAGTAATGACCATGTAAAATTAGGGACTCTAAGAGAACTTCTGTAAATCCCAAATTTCATTGGTACAGACTGTTAACTTGCTAGGCCTTATTTGAATGATTAATCAAAACTTTTCCTATAATTTGTTGTCATCATTGCATGTACATATAGTTTTTTAAAATGCATGTGAGAATGTTAATGGTAAAGAGGGAAGACTCATTATGTAACTATAAAATGAATTTTTTTCTTGTTTTATTAAACATAGAAGTGTTTAATAGACATTGTTCTTAAAAGATGTTAAGCTGTATGCTTTGAGATTGACAATTTTTGCATTTTGAAAATTTAGTTCAATTTTTCTTTCATTTGGCTTTTTTTCTTTTAATTGCATTTGCAAAATATCTGTTTTTTTTTTTTTACTGCATGAGATATAATTTTGAATTACTTAAATGGATAATCAATGGAAAATGGAACTGTTTTAGGCTTTTTGCTCTTGCCTTATCACAATTTTCTCTAACTCTGCTAATGAAGAACATATATGAACCAAAGGATGGAATAAAAGGGCAGCATGTGAATCTACCAAAAAATTCAAATTAAACTCAGACATTTATTCTAAAATTAAATTCAATAATCAATATTAATTCAATTCATGAATAATCTGATTGACAAAGTTAATATTAAACTTTATTTATAAAACTAGTTAGAGAAGACAATGAAAATAATAATAAAAAGAAATTTCCTACTAAAAAGGAGCAAGTTTCCAAAATAACTTGAATAAAAGTAAAAATATCTTAAATAAGAGAATCCTAATATATATATATATATAAATAAATTTTTTTCAAATAAGAGAATTTTAATAAGTGTGTAAAAAATATTTTAAAAAAGAAAAGAATTCTAATTAGGCATAAAATGAGATCTCTTAGAATACTTATTCTAGAAATATTTCCCTTCATCACTTACTACATCATTCACCTTTGATTAAAGAGAATTCGATTTTGTAGAGGTAGATGCTAAGTAAGCATTAAAAAAAAAAAGTAGGATCTAATGAACAAAAGTTAACTTTAGGAAGCCAAGTAGCATCAAAAGTTGGAGATGTTTTTCATTAAACAAAGTACCGTCAAAATTTGCCTTGAAAAAAAGAAACGTGTTCATTATTCAAGATAGTCTCAATGTCGTCTTGGGCATGCTAGTTTCTGTAAAAAGAATAAAAGGAAAAAAAGGAGACTTAAAAGTGCACAAAATATCAATAAGAAAGAGCATAAAAGTTAAGTGAATAATTGTATTGTCATTCTCAAAGGGATTCTTGGTTTGCCATAACTTCCACCAAGCATAACTTTACCCTCATACCCCAATGAATTTTGGTAATTTGGACCAAGTCTCATTAGTTTAAACAATAAGGCATTTATCTAAATTTATGGTTTATGATGTTTCAATTACACTTTAAATGGTTGGTAATGACTATAAGTTATCTAAAGATCAATTTTAAGGTAGTAAGATCTGCATCTTTTTTAATTTAACCTTAGGTATCATATTGGCCAAACATAAGGTAAAGGCAAATTAGGTTAGGTGCTTGTAAGCAAATGTTTCACCTTAGTTCCTAGTATCCATCGAGATCATAAGTGCACTCATTAACAACAACCCAACACTATCTTGTTCATCTGATAGGGCCTTTCCCTATCCTTTTGCATTTGTTGCATTTCTTCCTTCTGATGTGGTAGGGGCATCATGAAAGCTTTATGACTCTATAAGGGATATATTGAGAGTTAAGTTATTCTAGCTTATCTTTACTTTATGTTGATTTATTTTTCTACTTTATATTTTATTTGCTTATCTCTTTTACCCTTATTTGTTATTTAGACTTATATCTATCATTATAACTAAATTGCACTATCATTGCATTAAAACCATATTTGCACACATTTACAAAAATCTTAGAACTTGACTTATATGTTACTTATGTTTAGACAAGGGAAAGTACAAAACCTTTTGTATAGTTTATGGCTATTATAATGAGGATTGAAAATCTCTAGCTTATGTGGGTGAGGGAAAGAATATCTAGAAGCCTTTTAGTCTAGTCATAAATCCATTAAACCTCATTACTTTAATGTTTAAACCATAGAGTTATCCTACCTAATCAATTCATGCCCCCAAAATAAGGAACCTAGGATTTTCTTCCTAATTTTTGCATATAAAATTATACCATAAATCTTTATTTCTTGTCTTTGTTGCTTTATTATATGTATTACCTTTGTATTAATCATACTAACTTTATTATTGTGGTTTTTGTTTTGTGCTTTTGAATATCTTCATATTCCATATATTTGAGCAGCATTCACCATAAATAATATTCACCTATGTTTCCAAGCACTCAAGAAGTCATCATGCTAAGACTTATTGTAAGTATCTCTAGGAATAACTAAGGGACTATATTTCATCACAACTTATATCACTACCTTTGTACTTTAATGTCAAATAATCAAATTGCTCCTTTCTTAAGTAGACATAGGATTCTTAGATTGATGACTTAAAACTAGCACTCTAAAGAAGCTATGAAGAAATTAGCTACCTTTTTGATATCAACATTTAACCATCTCTATTGAAAGCCTTTATTTATTCTTAAGATCTTGCTTATTGTTACTTTATCTTTCTTAAAGTTGACATGGTGCCCTTATTAAAGGAAATTGAGATTCTCATAAACTTACCTTATTGTCCAAAAAGATTGTTGTTCCTATAGCCTTGTATGGGTTGTAATTGTTGTCAACTAGATTTAAGTGTGCAAGTAATTTGAAGCTACATGGAGGGGCAAGAAAGTAAAACCACATAACGGGGCAAGAAAGTAAATTACAATATAGTAAGCCCTACTAGGGTTTTCATGGAAGAGAGTATATAAACCAAGACCTTGGAAGACATAAGTGTGGGTGGACAGCAAAACAAGGGTACACGGCCAATGCACACCAACGGCAAGAGAGACCTTGGTGAGACAAAACCTTACAATAAGAGAGAAACCACCGGCTGGACAGCAAGGAGACAACACAGGCAAAGAGCTAAATGTACAAAGTAGAAAAAACGTGAGAAAGCATACCGGTTGGACAGCAAGGAGACAACACGGGCAAAGAGCTAAACACACAAACCAGAAAAATGTGAGAAAGCAATCACTGGGAGAGCTAAACGCATAAACTAGAAAAAAACCATGAGAAAGCAGTCATCGGGAGAGCTAAACAGATACAAACCAGAAAAGGAGGCACCCACCATCAGAAGAGTAGACCAGACCAGACATACACCACCGGGAGAGAGAGAGAGAGAGAGAGAGAGAGAGACTCCATCAGAGGAGCAAAAACTCACAAACTAGAAAAGAGGACACAGATACAAACCAAAAGAGGGAGACAACATGAAAACTAGAACCAGGAGAGCCAATGTTGAAGAGAAATGAGAGAGCAAAAGAAAGGAGACCCGGCTGGACAGTGAGAGAGAAACGAACGACACGACAAGGAGAAAACTGTGTGATGAAAAGAGAGAGAAACCTGTGAGAGAAGAAACCAAAAGCAGATAAGTGCATGAATTGTGAAACTAGCAAAGAGGGCAAACCAGAAACATGAGGTGAGGGCAAAAACAGAAACGCAGCACCCTTGGAAGAGAAGAAAACCAAAATGTGTGATGGCGTGAGACCATAATGTGTGTCGGTGTGAGAACAAAATGTGCAATGGCGTGAGACCAGAACATGCGTCGGCGTGAGACCAGAACGTGCATTGGTGTGAGGACAAAACGTGTGTCGGTGTTAGATCAGAACGTGCATTGACGTGAGACCAACGAAGTGGATGCAAACCAGAAATGTGCATGTGGCGTGAGACCAGCGAAGCGGATGCAAACCAAAAACGTGCATAAGATGTGAGATGCCAAACCAGAAGCTAGAGGCAAGCCGAGAGACGTGAACCAGAAAAACCAGAAGCTGGAGGTAGGCCAAGAAACGTGAACCAGAAAAACTAGAAGCTGGAGGCAGGCCAAAAAAAGTGAACTCGCAAAACCAGAAGTGTGGTGTAGGCCAAGAGACACAAAATGGCAGACCGGAAGCGTGAGGTAGTCCTTGAGATGTGAAACAGTAGACTAGTAGCATGAGGCAGGTCATGAGATATGAAATGACAGATCTGAAGCATGAGTATAGGCTGTGAGACGATGAAAGCAGGAGTTGTGTGAAACAACCTAGAGAAGGAATTCAGTGAAGCATTGGAAAGAACTCAACGTATTTCCAAATTTCTTCAAGAGAGGTTAGAAAGTGTTGTGGTGGACTTCTACGTAGCAGTGAAGTAGCCTGTTCAATTCAACAGATGTAAGACAAGCTAGAAGAAGGGTAGACACAGTAAGTGACACTCTTTGTATTGTACTTGGTTTGTATTTGCAATAGTGAAAGGAACAGAGGATTAAGATATCATTGTAACTATATTGTGGACATAAAGAGTACCACACTGGTATTCTCAAGTATAGTGGATTGTCTCGGTAGAGGAAGAGTCCCTGCCACCGTGGACGTATGTCATACTGACAGAACCACGTAAATCTCTTATGTCCTTACTTTAATTTACATTCTATGTTTTGAATTGAGTTGTGAACGCAGCTAAAATATCATCGAACCCATAACCTAAAGAAGACCTTATCAAGAACATCTGATCTGTCTAATAGGCAAGGTGTCTGAAAGGTGACTTTGGGGACTATTGTGATTAGTAGGTAACAATAGATCTACCTTAGTCGAATCTGAGAAAGAGTTCGCTTTTAAGAAGAGGTTGAAGTTGTTCACATACCTGCGTATTGACAAGAGCGAAAGTATTAAAAAAGTAGAATATGTTGGCTTAAGTTAACAGTGTGTTTTAAGGGGTGTGATACTGATTCACCCTCCCTCTCAGTATCACAGACTAGTAGATCTTAGGGTGAAGTCGGAAACTTCAAAGACATTTATACCCAAAATTTGACATGATATATGTAAAAAATTTTCCAAACTTACTAACCTAGAAAAGAGCCATATTCTACTTTAAGCCAAGATTAAAGGCAAACAATAAGAAGAAAGTGTTCCTACTAATTTCCTTATATATTACATAAGTCATGACTAAGGAAAAGAAGGGGAATTGGTTATTGCATGTGCATGAAAGGGTTATTGAAGTTTTATAGAAATCTAGAATAGTATGAATCTTGTGCTTATCATACTAATAAAGAGGGACCTTGTCCTTAGAAGTTTTAAAACCTTTAGGAATTTTTTAATATAGAACTAAATACTTTAATTTTTGATCCAAAGTAGTACTTTTTAGTCAAATTAGTCAAACCTTTAAATGTAGTATTAAACCAAACTAAAAAAGAATAAAAATAAAAATACAATTGAAAGAAATATGTTCCTGAACCCTTTATCAAGTTATTGCCAACCATAATTATAGTCACTAAAAAAATGGATGGAGATTGTGCACAAAGTTATTTGTCATTGATTTGCACTTTTTTGGTAGTCATATGTTGAAAAGGAGTAAAAAAAAAAAAGGTGTAGATCAAATGAAAACCAAGTTTGTAGCCCACACATTACTTTTAACCACAATCTTTAGTCAAGATCTTTATTGTTTCGAAGCTTGAAATTTTATTTCTTAATTCTTAGAGTTATAGTCCAATTAAAAGGTTAAGGGCAAGTTGCTTGGTCAATAATAAAAAATTGTTGTCATCCTCTTACTCCCCTACATCACCATCCACTTATAATTGCCAATTGACAAGCCCACTATTTGAATCCTTAACCATTGATGTGTATAGTGATACTTTCCACACATCAAACTGACATTGAAAAATAGTTTGATTGCTGCTAGCCTTATCCTCTTTTCTTTCTTTTGTCCTCTTACAATCCTTATCCATACTACCAATTGCTTTATTGATCAACATCTTTACTAGTCCACACCACTCTCCTTATTTGACTATAATCTTTCCATTACAAACCCATATTAGCTTTAAAATATGATAGATTTGAAGTTAGGATAACAAAGAAGAGAAGTGAAAAGGCTTAAAACAAGGAAAAGAAATAAAGAAAAGAAAAGAAAAAATGAAGCATGGTTCTATAGGACTATTTTAATCATATTTTTATTTTTGTTTGCTAATAATTTTTTTTTTGTTTGGTCAAATACCTTATTTGACAATTTGATTGATTTTTGTCCAAAAAAAGTACTATTTTGAAATGGAAACTAAAATTATAAGATTATTTTAAAAAATTAAAAAGGTTTAAGACTACATTAAAAAAATCCTAAAAGGTTTAGGACTTTTAAGGATTTGATCCCCTTGTGGAAATGATTTGATCTTTAAATAGAATCAAAAGGCAAAGCCAATTTAAAGGTAGCATTATCATATTATATGTGTGGTTTGTAAGCCATATCATGTGTCATTACTATTAAAATTGTTCATACTTTACATGATATTAACTAACAGTAGATATATTGATTCACAACAATAAAAAAAAAACTTTTAGATCAAAACAAAATGGATCAACAAAGAAAACCAAGCTCTGATACCACTTAATGAGGACCTTCTTAGGTCTTACACTAAGAGGGGGAGGGGGTAAATTAGTGTTGGATGCATACATTTTACAAATCTATTTAGATTAAACCTCTGTGACCTGTTAAAGTTGATGATCTAATTTTTATGTTACTTCTTTATGTAAGAATGGCTGTTTGGATATCAAGCAAGCACAAACACTTAAGAATACATAGAATTTTTATGTGATTCATCTACAATGTGTAAGTTACGTCCACAGTGTGATAGGATCACTTCTCCACTCTTGTTATCAAGAGATATAGTTGATGTTATAGAAGGATCACTCCTTAACCACTTACAATGATTTCCCAATCACTCCAAGGGTTTCTCACCCTTTTTCAAGAAATTCATAAAAAGTTTTTGACTATAATTTCCTTGAGAAAAATCACTAAATGTCCACAAGCTGCTATTGCAGAAAATGGATCTATTCCTTCTTCACGGCTAGTCTTTAGTCAAGCTTTGCCAATCTCTACTATGCTGGTTCTTTCCTTTTCATTTTGCCACTATTATTGCCTTTCCTTTGCAGGTTCTCTCTATTACAGGTTCTCTCTATTGCGAGTTCTCTCCGTTGTAGGTTTTCTCTTGTCTACAGGTTCTCTCTGCTACAAGTTTCCTCTGCTGCAGGTTCTCTTTGGTCTTTGCAAGTCCTTTCCTTTGCTGTAGGTTCTTTCCGTTGTTACAGGTTCTCTCTGCTATAGGTTTTCTCTAGTCTATAGATTCTCTCATCTGCTATAGGTTCTTTTCGGTCTATGTAGGTTCTCTCCTCTGTTAGTTTTCTCTTTTGTAGGTTTGGCTCTCTATCAGTTCTCTCTTCAGTAGGTTTTGATTTCTGTCAATTCTCTCCTGTGGAAGTTCTACTCTTTGCAGGTTCCTCCTCTGTAGGTTCTCTTTACTGCTGCACTCTCCTTCTCTTGTGGTGTTGCTGTTGTTTCCTTTTACTGTTGCACTCTCCTTTTGCCGTGCACTCTCTCTTTCTCTTCTATTACTGCTGCTGTCTCCTCCTTGTTGCCATTGCTACCTTCTTGTTGAGTTTCTACTTACTGTTATTTTTTGTCTACTCTTTTGGTAGCCGTGTTCAACCTTTTCTCTACTATGTTGTATAACTCTTTGCTATCTTTATTCCATATAACTCTATGCTATCTCTATGCCACATAGCTCTATTCTCCTTGTTGCTGGTGTTGTCTCTGCTCCTTATTACCACTACTGCCTTCTCCTTACTGCAATTGCTGCCTTTTTCTTACTGTTGTCGCTACCTTCTCCTTGCTGTTGCTATTGCCTTCTTCTTACTGTTGTTGTTGTCTCTATTATGTTTTGCAGCACATGTTTTTTCTTCTTATTTATAGCATGTCCTCTCTTCTGCTTTACAACACTCCCCTTTTTTTGGTCCACAGAATGCCTTTTTTTTTTGCTATATAGCACACCCTCTCTTATTGTTTGCAGGACACCCTTTCTTCTGGTCTACAGAACATCCTCTCTTCTAATTTGCAACACGTCCTCTCTTTTGGTCTGCAGCACGTCCTCTCTTTTGGTCTGTAACACACAACCTCCTATTGTTTTCTCTTATGGTCTACAATACATAACCTCTTATCATTCTCTCTCTACTGTACCCCTTACCTATTCTTTTTGTTGGCTGTTCTTTTTCGTTTTTGTAGCACACACCTCTTTTGACAGTTACATAAATATATTTATAAGTCTTAAATTTAGCATTGCCCTATCATCAATAATCAATATTGATTCCCAATAGTTGCCATACAATCAACGGTCACCATTGATTCCTAAAATTTAGGTTCAACAGTCAACATTGACTGCTAAAATTTAGGGTCAACGATCAAGGATCAATAATCAATATTGACTCCTAAAATTTTAGGGTTAACAGTCAACATTGACTCATTGAATTTAGGGTTAACCTGTCATCAATGGTTTTAACAAAAAATCTCTCTATATCTTAATAGCATTCACAACATCAAATCAACAAGGATAAATATGAGAGATGTTGACAACAAATTTAACATTATTCATCAAACATGGGTTCAACAATCTCTCCTTTTCGATTTGTTGACAATACATTAAATTTAAAAATAGTAATTAAGAACAAACAATAGCTTTTAACATTCACAGCTCTCCCTGAAACATGCATATCCCTTTTTGCATACGGGTATGATATCACTTGGAAACAACCTTTAACTCTTCTTTTTTTTCTTTTTTCTACTTCTCCCCTTTGATAATTTCTCCCCTTTTATTTGATTTTCCTTTTTGGATTTATCAAGCTACTCCCCCTTTTGATCAGTATATACTCTCTTTGGATTTATACAAAATATCTCTCCCTTTGACAATAAATCCAAAGAATAGTAGAAGAAGGAAGGGAAAGGGGGGTGTTAGAAGCATACTTCAGCCTCTAGGGGGTAGCTGAATATATAAGTTCAGCCTTAAATTTTGGAACATCTCTTTTGATAGAGGTTTAGTGAATATATCTGCAACTTGCTTCGTGGTAGACATATATTCTAGCTTTACTTTATTTTTGGACAATTTGTTCAGCTGCTTTTGTTCAAAATGTCCCAATCTCCTATGTCATAACATATTCTCATCTTTGGTGCTAATGTAACATGTTTTTGCTACTAGAAACTTGGTATAAGTTTCCATTTATTCTTTCTCCTTTTGTAACAACAACACCATCAATTGATCTTTTCATCGTGTGGCCACTCTTGTTGAAAGTAACTTCATACCTATCATCACAAAGTTAGCCAACACTAATTAGATTGTGTTTTAACCCTTCAACATAAAACACTTCCTCTAATTTCAGCTTTCCTGCACCAATTTCAGCAGCACTAACACCTTTGATCTTTAAGGCACCATCATTGCCAAATATGACTGACCCTTCATCATATTTTACTACTTGTTTTAACACCTTGGAGTTTCCTATCATATGTGAAGAGTAGCCACTGTCCAGGATCCATAGCTTTTCTTTCGTGGAAGCTTTTAAGGTTACTTCCATAACCATAACCATTTTCCTATTCTTCTTCTTTTTCAGCCAAACATAAAAGCATTTGTAGGTGTTCTGCTTTGCACTTTTTAATCGAGTAGCAATGTCAAGCATTCCTCAGCAATACGTCCAACCTTTTTGCATCTTCCATAGATTTCTTCCAACATATCAAATTTGTTTCTTAGTGGAATATCACTTCTTTTCACTTAAGATTGTCTCCTTTCTTGATAAAGTCTCCCCCTAGACTCTTGCCTTACATTCCTCTTTATTATAGGCCCATTACTCTAGCATACACTAGCATTGTGCCTACAGTTCTAGCAAAAACCATCAAATTTGAATTTTCTTCTTTCACCATGTTTATATTTCCTATCTTTAGCATTATGATTATTTCTCACACCTTAACACCAAGATCTTCATGTATCTTGCCTTACTCTGCCTTAAGTACATTTAGCTCTTCAATTCTCTTCAAGTATTCCTTCTCTTTCACTTCAAACTCCTTTTCTTTCCCTTGGAGATCAGATTTATCAACAGCAAAATCTTTATTTAGCTTCTTGAGATGTTTTACCTCTTTTTCCAACTTTCTATTTTTGTGCAACAAGCTCTTAATTCATTCTTAAGTTGTGGCATCAACTCTTTCTCTTCCTCTTTGGTTGATTCCTCATCACTTGAAGTTTCTTGTTCAACATCTACCTATGTAATCAGTATATTTTTTGTAGCAACATCATCTAAATCATCATTAACTTCTTCTTCATCCAATTTGCTCAAGAAATTTCTTCTTTTGGATCTGAAGAGTTCCTTTTTCCCTTTGGCACTTGAATTTCCAGCTTTAGAATAGCCAGATTTCTTGGTTCTCCTCCTTAGGGTCAGCTTATCTTTATCATCACTATTTCCTTCTTTTCTATTTAGGCAATTCACGACAAAGTGCCCAATTGCTCCACAACTAAAGCACTTCAAGGATAATTTTTCCTTATACTTCCCTTTTCCTTTCCTTATATTTTTGGTGATATTTGTCATGAATTTATTAAGTTTAGTATCACCATCTTCAACTTCAGCACTGTTATTGAATTCTTCTTATTCTTTAATTGTTAATTTCTTCATTCCTTGAAGGCCAACTCTTTCTCCACTTTAGACTTCTTTTCTTTCTTCATTGGGGCTATTCTTTTTTCATAAACCACCAATATGCTATGTAAATCATCCAGGGGCAGCCTATCCAAATTTTTATCCTCTATTAAGGAAACTTTGACATTGAAAGCTTTCGGTAAGGTTCTAAGTATCTTTTTTACCACAATAACATCATTGATCTCCTATCTAAAAAAGCATACAATTTCATTTACTCTTGCAAAGAAAGCATCCACAAATTCATCATTCAACATCTCTATGTCTTCAAATTTGGTCCTCTAAATTTGTAACTTGGCTTCCTTTACAACCTTGTCTCCTTCATAAATATTCTTTAATTTATCCTAAATTTGTTTGGCTATGTTGCATCCCATCACTTTGGTGAATTTTTTGTATGATAAGGAAGCATATAAAGCATTTCTACCCTTTCCATCATACTCTAAATTCCTCTTATCAATAGGTGTCATAGCAGCACCTTCAGCAACAGGGGTAAAGCCACTGACAACAGATTCAAACATATCTAGACCAAGTGACATCAAATATGAGAGCATTCTATTCTTCCATAACTAATAATTTTGTCCATCAAAAGTGGGAATGCCCTTGTTGTTAACTTTGTTCATACTCTTCATGATATTAACTGGAAAAAGATGTAAAAATTCATAGCAGCAACAAAACTTTCAAATTAAAACAAAATGGATCAATAAAGGAAACTAGGCTCTAATACCACTTGATGAGGACCTTCTTAGGTCTCACATTGAGAGGGGAAGGGGGTGAATCAATGTGAGATGCTTACTTTTTACAAATCTGCCCAAATTAAACCTCAGTAACTTGTTAAAGTCGATGATCCAATTTTTATCTTACTTCTTTATGTAAGAACAACCATATGGATATCAAGCAAGCACATGCACATGAGAACACACAGAATTTTAACATGGTTCACCCACAATGTATGAGTTGCGTCCACAGTGTGATAGGATCACTCCTAAATCACACAACCCATTCTTGTTATTAAGGAATACAGTTGATGTTGTGGAAGGATCACTCATTAACCACTTACAATTATCTCCTGATCACTTAAAGCATTGATCCTCCAATCACTTAAAAATTGATCTCCCGATCACTCAAAAAATTGATCTCTTAATCACTCCAATGGTCTCCCACCCTTTTTCAAGAAGTTCATAAAAAGTTTATGACTAAAATTTCCTTAAGAAAAATCACTTAATGTCCACAAACTACTGTTGTAGAAAATGAATCTTCTCCTTCCTCACAACTAATTTTTATTTAAAGCTTTACTGGTCTCTCATCTACAAGTTCTCTCTTTTTCTTTCTGCCATTACTATTATCTCTTCTCTGCTATCGGTTCTCTCTACTTTAGGTTTTCTCCTGTCCGCTGGTTCTCTCCATTGTAGGTTCTCTCCTCTGATGCCGATTCTATCCACTGCTGTACATTCTTTCTGCTATAGGTTCTCTCCACTTTATGTTTTCTTTAGTCTCTATAGGTTCTCTCCTTTGCTATAGGTTCTCTATTATCTTTGCAAGTTCTCTCCTCTACTAGTTTTTTCCACTGTTGGTTATGTTTTATATCAGTTCTCCCCTTCGTAGGTTCTACACTTTGTGAGTTCCCTCCTCTATAGGTTTTACTCTCTGTAGGTTCCTTTTCTACAGGTTCTCTCCGCTACTACACTCTTCTTCTCTTGTAGTGCTGCTGTTGTTTTCTTTTGCCATTGCACTCTCATTCTGTTGTGCACTTTCTCTTTCTCTTCTACTGCTGTTACTATCTCCTTCTTATTGCTGCTGCTACCTCCTTGTTGAATTTCTGCCTATTACTATTTTTTCTCTACTCTCTTGACAATCGTGTTTAGCCCTTTCTTTGCTAAGCTACATAGCTTTCTACTGTCTCTATTCTGCATAACACTATGTTGTCTCTATGCCACACAACTCTCTTCTCCTTGTTGCCGGTGTTGTCTTTTCTCCTTATTACTGGTGCTATCTCTTCTCCTTGTTGCCATTATTGCTTTCACCTTGCTACTACTACTACCTTCTCCTTGTTGCTGTTGTTGTATCTCTTGTGTTTTGCAGAACACGCTTATGGTTTGTAGCACACACTTATGGTTTTGCAACATACACTTTCTCTTCTTGTCTGTAACACACCCTTTCTTATGCTCTGTAAAACGTCCTCTCTTCTAGTCTACAACACGTCCTCTTTTCTAGTATGTAGCACACCCTCTCTTCTTATCTACAGCATGCCCTTTCTTCTAGTCTACAGAATTTCCTCTCTTCTAATCTGTAGCACATCCTTTTTTCTAGTCTACAACACACAACCTCTTGTTGTTCTCTCTCTGTCATGCCTTTTACATATTCTTTTTGGTGACTACTCTTTGTCATTCTCTCTATTTCTCTATTATGTTTCTACAACACACACCTTTCTTGACAGCTACATGGATGTATTTATAAGCTTTGAGTTTAGGGTTGCCCTATCATCAACAATCAGCATTGATTCCTAAGAGTTGCCCTATAATTAATGATCAACATTGATTCTCGAAGGTTACCTACAATCAACGTTTAACATTGATTCTCAAGGATTGCCTTACAATCAATGGTCAATATTGATTCCTAAGGGTTGCCTTATAATTAATGATTAGCATTGATTTCTAAAATTTAGGATCAACAGTCAGTATTGACTCTTAAAATTTAGGGTAAACAATCAGCATTAACTCCTAAAATTTAGGGTTGAATTAGGGTTAACCTGCTTGTTAAGCTCATCTTTGATGGCTAATGTTAAATTTGTTATCAACGGTATCTCACATAGTTGTCCTTGTTAATTTGATACTATGAATGCCATTTAGATGCAAAGAGGTCATTGGTCAAAACCATTGATGGCAGGTCAACTCTGAAGTCAATAAGTCAATGTTGACCGTTGACTCTAAATTTTAGAAATCAATTCTAACCGTTGATGATTGAGCAACCCTAAAACTCAAAGCCTATAAATACATCTATACATCTAGCAAATGATATGTGTGCTATAGAAAAATAAGAGAGAACAACAAAGAGAGTGACTAGTAAAGAGAGGTGTAGTGACAAACCAAAGAATGTAGCAACCATTAGCCCCACCAAAGGAATAAAAAGGTGCAATGCCAAAGGGAGAAGAGAGATGTAGCAACCACACCAAAAAAGGTGACAGTTGAACCATAGGGAAAAGAGAGATGCAGTAACCACACCAAAAAAGGTGACAATTAAACCAAAGGAGAAGAAAGGTGCAGCAGCCACACCAAAAAAGGTGATAGCCGAACCAACGGGAGAAGAAGGTTAGCTGCACCAAAAGGAAAGGCGTGCAGTGGCAAGCCAAGGAAAGGTGTACAACAGAAACTAATCAACCATACTAAGGGAAAAGGTATGCAACGGCAAAGGGAGAAGGAGAAGGTTCAACAACCATCAAAAGAAGAAGGTGCAGTTGCCACTAGAACAAGAAAGTGCAGTAGCCACCAAAGAAGAAGGTGCAACTGCCAATAAAAGGAGAAGGAGGCAGTAGCCACCAAAAAGGGCAGCAGCTACACCAAAGAAGAAGATAGCAATTTTAATAAGGAAAAGACAACAATTACAGCAAGAAGAAGAAAGCAATTACAGCAAGGAAAAGACAACAATTACAGTAAGAAGAAGAAAGCAATTACAGCAAGGAAAAGACAACAATTGTAGTTAGGAGAAGGCAGAAATTGTAGCAAGATGAAGAAGGAGGAACAATTGAAAAAAGAAGGAGCTTGCAGTAGCAGAATCAGTAACCAATGGAAAAGGGAAACTTGCAGAGGAGAAAACTTGCCTTAGTAGTAGGTGAGGTAGCACTAGCAACAAAGGAAGAGAAAACTTGCCAAAGCAGAAGCAAGCAACACCAACAGAGGAGAAAACTTGCCAAGGTAGAAGGAAGCAGCATTGGTAGCAAAGGTAGAGAACCTACCAAGGCAAAAGGAGGCAGTATTGGCAATAAAGGGAAAGAAGCTACAGTGAAGATAACCTACAGTAGAGAGAACCTATAGCGAAGAGAACCTACAAAGGCAAGATAGCAGCAGCAGCAAAGAGAACCTACAAAGAAGAAAATTGGTCGCAGAGGAAAGAACCAACAGTGGCAGAGAAAACCTATAGAGAAAAGACAGCAGCATTGGCAAAAAGAAAAGGAGAGAACTTGTACAGGAGAGACTGACAAAGCTTAAGCAAAGACCAGTAGTGAGGAAGGAGAAGATCTATTTTTTGCAATAGTAACCTGTGTGCATTGAGTGATCTTTCTTAGGGAAGTTTTAGTCTAAACCTTTTATGAACTTTTTGAAAATAGGTGGAAGACCCTTGGAGTGATCAGGAGATTAATCCTTGGAGTGATCGGGAGATCAACTTTTCTAGTGATCAGGAGATCAATCCTTTAAGTGATTGGGAGATCAACTCTTTAAGTGATCGAAAGATCTTTATATGTGGTTAAGGAGTGATCCTTCCGCAACATTAACTGTATCCCTTGATAACAAGAGTTGATTGTGTGATTTAAGAGTGATCCTATCACATCGTAGACGTAGCTCACACATTGTGCGTGAACCACGTAAAAATTTTGTATGTTCTCGAATGCTTACGCTCGATTGATATCTATACGGCCACTCCCACATAAAAAAGTAAGATAAAAATTGGATCATCAACTCTAATAAATTACAAAGGTTAATCTAGATAGATTTGTAAAAAGTAAGTATCTCACACTGATTCACCCCCTTCCCCTCTCAGTGAGACTTAAAAAGGTCCTTATCAAGTGGTATCGAGCTAGGTTCGCTCTATTGATCCATTTTGTCTGCTTTAATCTAAAATTGTTTGTTGCTGCTGTGAATTTTTACTAGTTAATATCATAGATAGCATGAACAGTGTTAATAGTAAAGGTATCCCCACTTTTGATGGACAAAATTATCAGTTATGGAAAAATAGAATACACCTATATCGGATGTCACTTGATCTATATGTGTTTGAATTTGTTGTTAATGGCTTCATTCCTATTGCTGAAGGTGCTACTATGACATCTACTGATAAAAAGAATTTGGAGTGTGATGGAAAGGTGAGAAATGCCTAATCTGCCTCCTTATCAAATAAAGAATTCACCAAAGTGATGGGGTGCAACACAGCCAAACAAATTTGGGACAAATTGAAGAATATTTATGAAAGAGACAAGGTTGTGAAGGAAGCCAAGTTACAAATTTGAAAGAGTAGATCTAGATTTGAAGACATAAAGATGCAAAATGATGAATCTGTGGATGTTTTCTTTACAAGAGTAAATGAAATTGTGTGCTTCATTAAAGGCAATGAAGAGGAGATCAACGGTGTTATTGTGGTAAGGAAGATACTTAGAACCTTACCAAAAGCTTACAATGCCAAAGTTTCCTCCATAGAAGATAGAGATTTGGATAGGCTGCCCCTAGATGATTTACACAACATATTGGTGGCTTATGAAATGAGAATAGCTTTATGAAGAAAGAAAAGAAGTCTAAAGTGAAGAAAGAGCTAGCAGAACAAAAGGTTGGCAAAATAGGGAACGAAGAACGACCGAGTGAAAAAGGGAGAGAGAAACCCGACAGCCAAATAGGGGAAGGAGACAAAGAGGTGAACGACGAAGTGGTTGAACGAAAAAGAGACAATATGGCCAAAATCAGATTTGACTGGATGGTGAGATAGATCCAACTTTACGGTGAGAGAGATCCGGCTAAACGAAGAGAAGAAACCATTAGCAGAACATGAGAGAAAGAGAGAAAAATTGAGACAGTCATTGGAAGAGAGAGAAAAGAAGTATATGGCCAAAACAAAAGAGTCAACAGGAAGGAGAGAAAAAGAAACCCGATGGCCAACTAAGTGAGCACGACAAAACACACCACTGGCAGAAGGAGAGAGAAACCCGTTGCGGCCATAACAAGGGTGGACAGTCGATGAATAGTGACCAACAAAAAAGGGAAAAAAAAATCTGATACGGCAAAAGGAGGTGTGAAACAGACAAGGGTAAACCATAAACGTACGTGTGGTGAGCTATGAGACAATGAGATCGTGGGGCAAGGAGACGGGTGAGACTGTGAGATGGTGAAAGTAGGAGTTGTGTGAGACAACGTAGAGAAGAAATTCGGTGAAACATCGAAAAGAACTCAACGTATTTTCAGATTTCTTCAAGAGAGGTTGGAGAGCATTACGGTGAACTTTTAAGCGGCAGTGGAGCAGCATTTCAATTCAACAAATGCAAGACAAGCTAGAAGAAGGGTAGATATAGTAAGTGACACTCTTTGTATTGTACTTGCTTAATAATTGCAATAGTAAAAGGAGCAGAGGATTAAGACATCCATTGTAACTAAAATTCTCAAGTATAGTGGATAGTCTTGGTAAGGGAGAGTCCCTACTACCGTGGATGTACATCACGTTGACGGAACCACGTAAATCTCGTGTGTCCTTAATTTACTTTGTGTTTTGTATTTTGAATTGGGTAGTGAACGCAGCTAAAGTATTAGCCAACCCATAACCTAACGAAGACTTAAACAAGAACATCTGAATTATCTATTAGGCAAGGTGTCTGAAAGGTGACATTGAGGACCATTGTGATTAGTAGGTAGCAATAAATCTACCTTAATCGAGTCTAAGAAAAAGTTCACTTTCAAGAAGAGGTTGAAGTTGTTCACTTACCTGCGAATTGCAAATTGTGGTAATACTAATTCACCCTCCTCTCAGTATCACAAACTAGTAGATCCTAGGGAGAAGTCGGGAACTTCAATTGGTATCAGAGCATAGGTTCACCAATTTGAAACTTAACAGTTTGGTGTTCTAGTTTAAAGGGTTTCAAAAGTGTTAACTTGTTCAGCATACTGAAAAATGGATGCTAGTACTAGCACCAGCACTACTTACAACAAGAAGGTTCCAATCTTTAATGGAACCAACTACCATATGTGGAGAGTGATAATGCAGGTGGTATTTGCAACCATGGGCATGAATGTGGTGAAAGCCGTACATGAGGGTTTTGTGGCTCCAGAAGAAGGTAAAGATCCAACCCTAGACGAATTAAGGCAGTTTGAGATAAATGGGAAGACCTCAAATGTCATCAATTTAGCATTGACAGATGCTGAATATGCTAAAGTTATGGATTGCAAATCTGCTAAGGAGATATGGGACAGATTGTAGAAAGTCTATGAAGGTGATGACAAAATGAAGGAGGCCAAGCTTCAAGTTTTCAAGGAGAGATATGAATCCCTCAGAATGCAGAAGAATGAGACAATCCAAGAGTTCTTCACTAGGGTTATTAATGCTGTAAACGACCTGAGAAGTTATGGGAAGAACAAGAAGGACTCATCGATTGTGAAGAAAATTCTGAGAATTCTGCCTGAGAGGTTTGCCTCAAAGGTAGCAGGTATAGAGGAGAGTAGAGATCTCAATTCTATGTCTTTGCATAATCTCCAGTGCAATCTCATTACATAGGAGATGAGAATAAAGTCAACTAAGAGCTCCTCAACGTCAAAGGTATCAAAGGAAGCTACTTTCAAAGCTATGAAATAGTTGAAGATAAGAGAAGAGGAAGAATCATCCAGTAAGGATAATAATGATGATGAGAAAGAGTGAAGGTGATGTGTTGGCATACTTCATAAGGAAGTTCAAAAAGGGGTTGAAGAAGGGAAAAGGACAGTTGTCCTTGAGATGTTATCATTGTGGGCAGACTGGACACTTTGCTTCTTAGTGCAAAGCAAAACTTGATGATGAAGATGAGGATGGTAATGATGAGCAGAATTCAAGATGGAGAAGATCATCATTCAAATAAAAGAAGTCCAGTAAGAAGATTGCCAACCCACAGAGGAAGAAGAGAGGCTCATTCAAGAGTTATGTAAGTTAAATAAAAGAAGCTAATGAGGAGGAAGATGAAGAATCATCAGATGAGCATGCCTTTATGGCATTAGTTCAAGGTGGTAGTTCAACCTCTAAAGAGGAAGAGGAGGTTGATGAAGAATAATCAGATCTTGAAGCTGAGTTAGAAGCAGCTTCAAAGGAGATAATCAGAAGGGGCAGAACCATAAAAAGGTTGGAGGCTCACATAAAACAAGTTGAAACAAAGTCTGAGGAAGCTGAAAGTCAACAGGATGAAATAAGGGCTGAACATATTGACTTAAAAAGAAGATTTGAAGAACAGATCAAAATATATGAAGACCTTACAATAAAGCTTGGCTCAAGGACTTCAACAATTGAAGACATGGAGATAGAGTTGCAGAGATTTCAGCAACAACTCAAAAAGAGTGAAGAGAACTTTCAGAAGCTTGAAGTAGTAGGAGAAACAAGCTTTACAAGAGAAAAGGAGAATGAGACTTTGCTATAGAAGTTGAAAGAGAAGGCTATGACTAAAGAGAAGATAACTGAAGAAGAGAAGACAATTATCAAATCAAAGCCAAGGCCAAAAATGATGTATATGGTTAAAAAGCAGTAGCCTATAGTTGCTACGTCTTAGAACGAAAAAAAAGTCAGCCAGCCAAGGGCAATGGCTGAACAGAAGAAGGAGAAGAAGGTGGCTGAAATGAAAGCCACACAAGCAAAGAAACCAGCAACCTTGCCCACATAGCAAGTAATAAACAAAAGAAAACAAGCTGTGATTAGACCCAAGAAGAGATAGTTTCAAGGTCACTGTCTTTATTGTGGAGTTTGAGGTCATAAAGCAAGTAACTGCTGGTGGAGAAGGCCAGTATACATCTCCAACTTGAGAAGATCCGATGCTGTATATAGGGGGAGACAATACAAAACTTAGAAGAAAACACCTATAGTGAGTTCTTGCACATATTGTAAAAGGTAAAGACACACTGACAAGGATTGTTGGTGGAAGCCTAAACCAGTAGCTTCAAAGAACAAGTTTGCTATGTTAGCAGACTTGGAACAGTGTGAAAGGTGCGGGCAGGATGGCCATAATGCCAAGAGATGCATGACACTTCTCCCTGAGCAAGAGAAGGCACTCAATGGCACAGTAAAAACAAGCAGTGTAGTCAAAGCTGAGAAAAAGAAGAAAGCTATCTTTCAGCCAGTTCAAAAAAAGGAATATATAGCAAAAAAGAAGTGGCTAATATAGCTAAAATTTCACTAAAGGTTAACTACAAGGATAATAAGCAGTGGATCTTTGATAGTGGATGCATTTTGCATATGACGGGAGACAAGAGTAAATTATCAAAGCTAAACAAATCAAGAGAAGGTAGAATCAAGTTTGGCAATGATGATTCACTCAACATCAGTGGTCAAGTGTCAGTGAATATTGGAAAAGGAAAGCTGAAAGATGTTCTGCACGTTGAAGGACTTAGATATAATCTAGCATCTGTTAGCCAACTATGCAATGATGACCACAAAGTGATATTCACAAAAATAGGTTGCCAAGTAAAGAGTAAAGAAGGCAATACTGTTGCAGTCAGGAAGAGAACAACTGGAAATTTATATGTGATTGATGAGGACAAGACAATCAGCTATTTACTATTCAAAGAAGAAGAAAATTAACTCTGGCATAAGAGGCTGGGACACTTATCATAGAAGAACATGAGGAAGCTGACCACTACTCATGCAATTAGAGACATTCCCGACCTCAGGAGAGATAGAGAATATGTTTGCTCAACATGCTCTAAAGGAAAACATGCCAAAAAGTAGTACAAGACCAAAGAGTTTAGTTCTGAAACAGTGCTTGACATTGTTCATACTGATTTGTGTGGATCAATGAGGAAAAAGGGGTTGAAAGGTGAGAGGTACTTCATTCTGTTTATTAATGATTATTCGAGAAGGACCTACCTCATGCACCTCAAACATAAGTCAGAAGTTTTGAATTGCTTTAAGAGATACAAAAGATTTGCTGAAAATGAGAGTGGAAGGAAGATCAAAGTATTAAGGTCAGATTGAGGCACTGACTTTACAAATAAAGCTTTTGAAGATTATCTTGAGAAGCATGGAATTCATCATCAAATGACAGCAGTAAGAACACCTCAATAGATGGGGTGGTAGAGAGGAAAATAGCTGTGGTTGAAATGGTGAGAACTTTACTGCTGGAATCCAAGCTTCACACAAGATTTTGGATAGAAGCAATATTTACAGTCGTGCATCTACTAAACAGAGTATTACTAAGGCCTAATACTGATAAGACTCCATATGAGTTATGGAGTGGGAAGAAGACAACAGCCAAGTATCTCATAGTCTTTGATAGCCCATGTTTTGTGAAGAACAAGGAGAAAAACTTAGGAAAATTCAATGCTAGATCTGATAAAGACATCTTTGTAGGATACTTAGAAAAGACAAAAGGTTACAGAGTTTTCTTGCATAAGCTGGGAAAAGTGATCACTTCCAGTGATGTGAGAATAGATAAGAACTAGAAAACAATGCAGAATGGAAAAGCTGAGGACAATGAAGAAGATGACTTCAATATAGATAAAGAATCTGACCAACTTGAAGAAAAGGAACAAGAAGTAAGTTCAGACTCAGAGAGAAGAGTGAGTTTGAAGATGAAGAAACAGATCCTCTTGCAACTAAGACAGTGCAAGGAAGAAGGACAAAGAAAACATGGACCAATGCTCATCAAGAAGATCATATCATAGGTGACCCATCAGCAAGAGTTATAACAAGAAGAAGAATTGTGGGAGCTATTGTTTTACTCTCACAAGTTAAATCTAAATCTGTTGAAGAGGCTATTCAAGACAAAGCCTGGGTTAAAGCTATCAATGAGGAGCTGGATCAAATTGAGAAGAATGATAGATGGGAGCTGGTTCCAAGACCTACTAATAAGAATGTCATAGGAACAAAATGGGTGTTTAAGAATAAACACAATAAAGATGGCAAGGTGGTGATGAACAAGGCCAGGCTAGTTTGCAAAGGCTACACTCAGATAAAAGGGGTAGATGTTGATGAAACTTTTGCACCAGTAGCAAGGTTAGAAACTATTAGAATGTTCTTAGCTTTGGCAGCACACAAGAGGTATAAAGTCTATTAGATGGATGTGAAATCCGCCTTTCTGGATGGGCTCCTGAAAGAAGAAGTGTATATTGAACAACTCGATGGAGTACAAATCAGTGAGGATGAGACACATGTGTGCAAGCTAAAGAAAGCCTTGTATAGTTTTAAGCAAGCTCTAAGAGCATGGTACAGTAAGTTGGATGCGTACTTGAGAAGGTTGAACTTTAAAAGAGTAATGATTGATAATAACCTGTATGTGTTCAACTCAGAGAAAGGTCAGCTGATAACCATAGTATATGTAGATGACATCATCTTTAGAGGGGATCATTCTAAGCTATGCCAAGATTTTGCACAGAAGATGAGTGAGGAATTTGAGATGTCATTGATTGGAAAAATGACGCACTTTCTTGGATTATAGATAAAGCAGTGCGAATAAGGTATTTTTATTTCTCAGACGAAATATGTCAAAGAGATGCTGAAAAGGTTTGGCATGGAGGATAGCAGACCTGTCAGTACCCCTATGACAGTGGACTGTAAGTTAACAAAAGATCAAGAGAGAAGGAGTACAAGCCCTACAGAGTACAGGAAGATGATAGGGAGCCTTCTATACCTTACAGTATCAAGGCTTGATCTTATGCAAGTTGTGTGCACTGCCAACAGATTCCAAGTTGATCTTAAGGAGTCTTATATATTGGTAGTGAAAAGAATCTTAAGGTACCTCAAAGGAAAATTGGAAATGGGTTTGTGGTATCCAGCCATGGATTCTATAAACTACAAGCATACATTGATGCAGACTGGGCAGAAAGTATAGATGATAGAAAATCAACCAACAGTTGCAGCTTCTACTTGGGTTCAAAGTGTGTTGTATGGTTAAGTAGAAAGCAAAATAGTGTTTCTTTGAGCACAGTTGAGGTTGAGTATAAGGCTGCTTGTGTAGCATGTACATAGGTGATATGAATACTATTACAATTGGCAAACTTGGGTGTTGAAGTGAAGTTACCAGTGAATGCACTTTATGATAATCAAAGCGTTATTGATCTCAGCAAGAATCTGGTTCAACATTCGAAGAGCAAGCATATTGACATCCGGTATCACTTCATCAAAGATCAAATGGAACAGGGTACAATTCAGTTAGAGTATGTTGGCATTAAAGATCAAATTTCAGATATTCTAACTAAACCTCTGTCCACAGAGCTATTTGAAAAGCACAGATTGAGTCTATATGTGCAAATGCCTCTTCAAGTTTGAATTTCAGGTGAATCCTCCATCTCTACTTTGCGAGTTTTTCAAATTTGTAATTGGTTGGCAAAGGGGGAGAGAAGCAATAGTACAGGGGGAGCTGTTAAGAAAGAGGAAGTGCATAGTTAGGGGGAGTTGAAACTACTGTATAGTGGCTTTTGTTATGAGTATTGCCAATAATTACAAAGGGGGAGATTGTTGTTCTCACAGCCTTGTATAGGTTGTAATTATTGTCAACTAGGTTTGAGTGTATAAGAAAGTAAAGCCACAGGGAAGGACAAGATGGTAAAAACCACAAAAGGGTAAGAACGTAAAAGTCACATAGAAGGGCAAGACAGTAAATTCGCCCTATTAGGGTTTCATGGAGGAGTATATAAAGGCCAACATAAAAAAGTGAACAGTATAGTCGGGGTAGCTGTTGATAGAAGAAGAAGAGAAAACAAAAATTGGCCAAATCGGAGCAGACCGGCGGAAGGAGAAACCCAACGGCCAAAAATAGAAGGTCAGCAAAATAGGGAACGAAGAACGACCGAGTGAAAAAGGGAGAGAGAAACCCGATGACCAAACAGGGGAAGGAGACAAAGAGGTGGATGGCCAAGTGGGTGAACGGAAAAGAGATGATACAACCAAAATCAGATCCAACTAGACGGTGAGATATATCCGGTTCGACGGTGAGAGAGATCTGGCTGAACAAAGAGAGAGAAACCATCGGTAGAACATGAGAGAAAGAGAGAAAATTGAGACAGTTGTTGGAAGAGAAAGAAAATAAGTATAAGGCCAAAACAGAGGAGTCGACGAGAAGGAAAGAAAAAGAGACCTGATGACCAACCAAGTGAGCACAGCAAAACACACCACCAGTAGAAGGAGAGAGAAACCTGACGACCAAACAGGGAGGAGAGAAAAACCCGTTACGGATAGAACAGGGGTGGACAGCTGATGAACAGTGATTGGCAAAAAATGGGAAAAAAAATTGATATGGCCAAAGGAGGTGTGAAATAGACAAGGGTAAACTAGAAACATACGTGAGGCAAGCCGTGAGACAGTGAGATCGTGGGGCAAGGAGACAAGTGAGACCGTGAGACGGTGAAAGCAGGAATTGTGTGAGACAACGTAGAGAAAAAATTTGGCAAAACATCGAAAAGAACTCAACGTATTTTCATATTTCTGTAAAAGAGGTTAAAGAGCGTTGCGGTGAACTTCTAAGTGGCAGTGGAGCAGCATTTCAATTCAACAAAGGCAAGACAAGCTAGAAGAAGGGTAGACACAGTAAGTGACACTTTTTGTATTGTACTTGCTTAGTAATTGCAATAGTGAAAGGAGCAGAGGATTAAGACATCCATTGTAACTAGAATTCTCAAGTATAGTGGATAGTCTCAGTAAGGGAGAGTCCCTACCACCATGGATGTACATCACGTTGACGGAACCACATAAATCTCGTGTGTCCTTAATTTGCTTTACATTCTGTATTTTGAATTGAGTTGTGAACGCAACTAAAGTATCAACTAACCCATAACCTAACGAAGACTTAAACAAGAACATCCAAATTATCTATTAGGCAAGGTGTCTAAAAGGTGACTTTGGGGACTATTGTGATTAGTAGATCTACCTTAGTCGAGTCTAAGAAAGAGTTCACTTTTAAGAAGAGGTTGAAGTTGTTCACTTACTTGTGAATTGCAAATTGTGGTGATACTAATTCACCCCCCTCTCAATATCACAAATTAATAGATCTTAGGGAGTTGGGAACTTCAATTCTACTATTGATCAATCTAATTTCCAGGTAAAAGAGAAGGAGTACTTGAGGCAAAGCAAGGCAAGATATACAATGATCTTGGCGCTGAGGTGATTGCACAAGAGCAAAAAGCGCTGATTTTGCAAGCCAAGCTCCAAAAAGCTGAGTTCGAACTGGAGAAGTATGAAGAAAGCTTTATGCAGGCCATAAAAGTCAAAGGAGAATCATCTTCAAAAAATTCCATTAAGAAGGATGCTACGATAAAATTGGATGAGTGTCTAAGCAAACAAAGACCTCATTCCATGAGGAAGAAAGGACTTAATTATATTGAAAAGCTGAATGAGAAGGTAGTAGAGAAAAAGAAAATTGTGTTTGTGCCTGAAAGCAAGCACAATAATGTTATGGAGAAGAGAAACGAACCCAAGTTAAAATGGGTTAGAAAAGATGTGATAAAAACTCCAATCCAAAGGAGACAAGGTGTGAAAGATTAAAAGGAGGGTTCCATAACAATTGCCAAAGATAGGAGACATGAACTTAGTGAAAGAAGAAAATCTAGATTTGAAGGATTTTGATAGAGTTGTGGTAAGTATGGGCACAAGGCTAATGTGTGCTAGAGTAATAGGCCTATAATGAAGAGGAATGTGAAGCAGGAGTCTAGAGGGAGACTCTATCAAAAAAGGAAATAGTTTTAATTAAAAAGAAGTCATATTCCACTAAGAAACAAATTTGATTTATTGGGAGAAATTTGTGTAAGATGCAAAAAAGCTGGACATACTGCTGAAGATTGCTTGACATTATTGCCCAATCAAAGAGTACAAAGGAGAAAACCTATACATGCTCCTACATTCAGTTAAAGAAGAAGAAGAGGAAGAGAAATGGCTATGGTTGTGAAAGTAGCCTTAAAAGCTTCCAAGAAAGAAAAGTCATGGATTCTAGACAATGACTGCTCTTCACATATGACAAGAGACTCCAAGGTGTTAAAGGAAGTAGTAAAATATAATAAAGGATTAGTTACATTTGGCAATGATAGTACCTTAAAGATTAAAGGTGTTGGTGCTACTAAATTTGGTACAGAAAAGCTAAAGTTGAAGGAAGTGCTTTATGTTGAAGGGCTAAAACACAATCTTATCAGTGTTAACCAGCTTTATGATGATGAACATGAAGTTACTTTCAAAAAGAGTGATTGAATAGTAAAGAGATTAAGTGGTGGTGCTATTCTAAGGGAAAAAGAACAAATGGAAACTTATACTAAGTTTCTAGAAGCAAAAATACATGCTACATGAGCACTAAAGATGAGAATTTACTATAGCATAAGAGATTGGGACATCTTGGACAAAAAAGGCTAAACAAGTTGTCCAAAAATGAAGCAATGAAAGATGTGCCCAAGCTAAAAAGGAGAAAGAAATGTAACTTACAGCACTTGTCAAAAAGGAAGATGGTGGATGCTACCCATAAAAATGTGGAGATTCAAACAAAGAAACCATTGGAGTAAGTTGCAACTATATCACCAAACCTTTATGAAGAGAGATGTTCCAAAAATTAAGGCTGACATTATATGTTCAACCATCCTTTAGAGGCTAAGGTATGCCTCTAACCCCTTTCTTCTTCCTTCTTCTATTATTCTTTAGATTTGTTGTCAAAAGGGGAGATATTTTGCATAAATCCAAAAAAAGCATATACTGATTAAAAGGGGGAGTAGCTTGATAAATAATGGGGGAGAAGTAGAAAAAAAAGGGGAGTTAAAGATTGTTCTCCAATTGGAATCATACCCACATGCAAAAGGGAAATATATGTTTCAGGGGGAGTTGTGAATGTCAAAAGTTGCTATTTGTGCATTGCTAATTATTGGATTTAATGTGTTGCTAACAAATCTAAAGGAGGAGATTGTTGAGCCTATCTTTGATGGCTAACATTGGATTTGTTGTCAACAACATCTCATATAGTTGTCCTTGTTAATTTGATACTATGAATGTCGTTAAGATGCAAAAGGTTGTTGGTTAAAATTGTTGACATAAGGTCAACTTTGAAGTCAATGAGTTAATGTTGTTGACCTTAAATTTTAGGAGTCAAATTGTTAACCGTTGACCATTGACCTTAAATTTTAGGAGTTAATGTTGACCGTTGACCCGAAATTTTAGGAATTAATTCTGACCATTGATTGTAGAGCAACCCTTGGAAATCAATGCTGACTTTTGATGATTGGGCAACCCTGAACTCAAAGGCTATAAATACATCTATGCATCTATTAAAAGATGTGTGTGCTACAGAAAAGTAAGAAAGAACGACAAAGAGAGGTGCAACAACAAACCAAATAGTGTAGTAGCCATCAGCCCTGCCAAAGGAAGAAGAAGGTGCAACAACCACACCAAAGAAGGTGACAACTAAACTAAAGGAAGAAGAAGGTTAGCCATACCAAAAGGAAAGGTGTGCAGTGGCAAAGGGAGAAGGAGTAGGTGCAACAGCCACCAAAGAAGAAGATGTAACAACCACCAGAAGGATAAGGTACAGCAGCAACCACTAAAGAGAAGCAGTCACACCAAAGGAGAAGGCAATAATTGTTGTGATTTAAGAGTGATCCTTTGCTAATCACTATTTTTAAAAAAGATCAGCTATAACCACCTTACCCTCAGTGGCATGATGCAAATACCAAATCTAAGAACCATAAAGGTGAAAACAGACACTTAATAAACAACTATTTAAGTTTTAAGTAAAAGACCAAGAACTTAGGGATTAAGGCTAAATCAACTTTTCAAAAATAGAAAAGAAATCATTCATCAATGACAATGCTCTTCTTGACCATATGGCAATCAATCATATTAAGGCATATTGAGGCTAAATCATACGTGATTTTATTTGTAACAATGTTTCTACTCCTATGCCTTAATTGATAAGGATCTTTTTAGATCTCACACTGAGAAGGGAAGGGGGTGAATTAGTGTGAGATACTCATTTTTATAAATCTTTTCGAATTTAACCTCTATAATTTGTTAGACCTAATGATCCAATTTTTATTTTTTTTTCTTTATGTGAGAACAGTCATACGAATATCAATCAAACGTAAGCACTCAAGAGCACACGATAATTTTTACGTGATTCACCTACAAAGTGTGAGCTTCATCCATAGTGTGATAGGATTACTCCTAAATCACACAATCCATTCTTATTATCAAGGGATACAATTATGGTATGGAAGGATCACTCTTTAACTACTTATGGAAGGATCACCTCTTAATCACTTACAATGATCTCCTGATCACTCAAAGTTTGATCTTCTAATCACTCTAAGGTTCTCCCACCCTTTTTCAAGAAGTACATAAATGGTTTATAATGAAAAGTTTCCTAAAGAAAGATCACTTAATGTATACAGGCTACTGTTACAGAAAATGGATCTTCTCCTTCCTTACTATAGGTTTTTGCTCAAGCTTTGCCATTCTCTTCTCTGCAAGTTCTCTACACTACAGTTATCTTCACTACAGGTTCTCTCTACCTACTGCTAATGCTACCTCTCCTACTCCTTTGGTAGGTTTTCTTCCCTGTTGCTAGTGCTGCCTCACCTGTTGCCTTCACAAATTCTCTTCCATACTACCGGTGCTGCCTCACCTAATGTCTTAACAGGTCTTCCCTACCACTGATGCTACCTCACCTGCTGCCTTAGCAGGTTGCCTTTGCTTATTGCCTGCCTTGCTACTGAGGCACGTTTTCTCCTCTACTGCAAGCTGCTGAACCTACTATCGGGACACGTTTTCTCCTCTACTACTACAAGTTGTCAGACCTACTGCTGAGCACATTTTCTCCTCTGCTGCTACAAGTTGTCAAACCTGCTGCAAGGCACATTTCCTCTTTTACTATTATAAGTTGTCAGACCTACTGTCGAGCACATTTCCTCCTCTACTACTACAAGTTGCTGGACTTGTTGTTGGACTTGCTACCGAAAACGTTTTCTCCTTTGTTGCTACAAGTTGCTAAACCTACTAGTTATGCCTATAAGATTTTGGTTTCTCCTTGGTTTGTTGCCCACTCTTGCTACTATTGCATACTGCTGGTGTTGCAATTTCTACTGCTAGTTATGCTTGCTGCTACACTTGTTGGTGCTCCTACTATAGCTTGCTATTGATGCTATAATTGCTGGTGTTGCTACTATTTGTTGGTGCTACGGGATGTGTTGCTGGTGTTACGAGCAAATGCTGGTGTTGTGGGCTGTTGCTAGTGTTGCAAGCTACAGCTAGTGTCGCGGGCTGTTGCTAGTTTTTCTTTCCTTGATGTGGCTACTACACGTTTTTCTCTCCTTGATATGGCTGTTGCACGTCTCCTCTAGTTTAGTGTGGCTACTACAACTTCCTTGATTGGTTTGGCCGGTTGCTGCCTTCTTCTTCTCCATTTGGTTTGGCTGGCTACTACCTTCTTCTTCTTCCTTTGGTGTGGCTACCAACTGCTGTAACTCCTCTTTCGGCTAGTATGGCTGCCTCCTTCTTTCATGGTTGCTGTCACTTCTTCTTTAGACAGCTACTTGTCACGGACGTACGAATTTCCCTCACGACCGTGCGGCACTTAGCTTTCACTACGCCCTTTGTAGAAACTAAGTCAGCCTTCCCTCTTGGATAGTGAAGAGAAAGTAGAGCATAATAGAAAACACAAGAGAGAATGATGAGAGAAAGGAAACACTATATTAAACTTGAGAGAGAATATAAGTGAATTGGATACCTCCTACCCTTGGGACTAATCCCTTTATATACAACTCTACCTCCTAAATGGATGGCTAGGATTCGTTTAATCTAACAGCTACAATCAAAGATCTAGAGAATTCTACAAAGATCTACACAAGTCTACCTATTCAAGAGAATTCTAGAATAATATGGAATAAGGTGGAATGTTCTAGGGTCTTAGTAAGCCTCTAGGCTCTCCTAGAACATTCCAGGGTGTTTCACTCTCCCCCACCTAATCCATCGACGCCCTCATCGAGTCTTCATATTCCTGAAGTTATTGTTGAAATTGCCACAGATCCTCTTTGCTTTCCCATGTTGCTTCACTCTCGGGCAATCCCTTCCATTTGATCAGGTATTGAGTGCTTGGTGGTATACCACATTTTTGAACAACCCGTTTGCCCAGCACTTCTTCGACTTGTTTGTCATAGGACTTTACCACAATTTGGGGAGCTCTAGTGGAAACTCCACGTCTGGGGTCTTCCTGGTCCTCCTTGAATAGTTTGAGCATACTTACGTGGAAGACGGGGTGGATTTTTATGTTTTTCGGTAAATCCAATTGGTAAGAGACCTTACCAACCTTTCCCAAGACTGAATAAGGTCCCTCATACTTCCTTATTAGACCCTTATGGACAGAACAGAAAGCTTTGAATTGTTGGGGCAAGAGCTTGAACAACTCGTCCCACAGTCGACCAGTGAAACGGGGATCACGATCAGTTATGATGTAGCGTGGCAACCCCCAATATTTCACCACATTCTTAAAGAATAGTCGTGCCGCCTCTTCAGCTGTACAATCAGTTATGGCAGGGATGAACGTCCCGTACTTTGAAAATCGATCCACGACCACTAAGATTAACCCTGACCCTTCTGACTTGGGTAATGCCGAAATGAAGTCCATTGTAATGGTCTCCCAAGGCCTTTGAGGTATGGGTAATGGTTCCAATAAGCCTCTAGGTAATTGGTGGTTAACCTTGTCTTGTTGGCACACCAGACATGTTCAAACATACATCTCAACCTCATCCCTCAGTTGAGGCCAATAGTATGTTGCCTCCAACAATGCCCATGTCTTCTTCATGCCTGGGTGACCCGCCCACTTGGTATCGTGACACTCCTTAATGAGGGAGCGTCTTATATTTCCCCATTTAGGCACATAGAGTCGCCTACCTTGGGTATAGATTAGGCCATCCTCCATCCAAAACCTTTTTGTCCCCTTCTTGACAGCAAGGTTGGAAATTTGCCTGGCCACAGGGTCATGCTTAAGCCCCTCCCGAATCTGATCTTTGATATCCCCTTTTATTTGAGAGATGGCCACCAATTTTGCTTTGTGACTTAATGCATCAGCGACTACATTGGCTTTTCCTGGCTTATATTTCAATGTATAATCAAACTCAGCCAAGTAGTCCTGCCACCTAGCTTGCTTCGGGGTCAGCTTCTTTTGGGTTTGGAAGTAGCTAGTGGCCACATTGTCCATCTTGATCGCAAATTGAGAACCCAATAAATAATGGTGCCACGTACGGAGGCAATGAACAATGGCAGTCATCTCCTTCTCCTGCACCGTGTACTTCCGTTCGGTGTCATTCAGTTTCCTACTCTCATAAGCCACGGGATGCCCTTCTTGCATTAGGACCCCTCCTATTGCAAAGTCTGAAGCATCGGTGTGGACTTCAAATGCCTTAGTAAAGTCAGGGAGAACAAGGACAGACTCTTTATTCACTGCAGCCTTCAACCCTTCAAAGGCCATTTGCTGTTGAGTTGTCCATTCCCATGATTGGTTTTTCTTCAACAAATTAGTTAGTGCAGCCATCCGTGCTGAGTATCCCTCAATGAACCACTTGTAGTAGTTGGCTAGCCCAAGAAATGATCGCAACTATGACACGTTCTTTGGTGGTTCCCAATCTTGGATGGCCCGAACCTTCTCCTCATCCATTTGAATCCGTCCATTCCCCACCACATGACCAAGGAAGTGTACTTCCCGTGCCGTGAAAGTGCACTTCTCCCTCTTTATGTAGAGCTCATTGTCCCGTAAAAGCTTGAACACAGTTCGTAGATGGTCTACATGGTCTTCAAGGGTCTCACTATAGATAAGGATGTCGTCCAAGTAGACCACTACAAACTGGTCCAAGAATGGCCGAAAGATTTGGTTCATGAGTGTGGAGAAGGTGGCAGGGGCATTGGTTAGCCCAAAGGGCATCACCAACCACTCAAAGGAACCATAGCGGGTAACACAGGTTGGTCTTTGCCTTGTCTCCTTCTGCTATACGAACTTGATAGTATCCAGAACGCAAGTCCACCTTAGTAATCCACTTGGCTTGCCCTAATCTATCAAACAAATCATGAATGAGAGGAAAGGGGTATCGATTCTTTACCGTGATCTTATTGAGTGCCCGGTAGTCGATGCACATACGTAGTGAACCATCGTGTTTCCTCTGGAATAGGACTGGAGTGCCATAAGGAGCCTTTGAAGGTCACACCTGACCCGCATCTAGTAAACTAACCAGTTGTCTTTTCAACTCTTCAAACTCGGTGGGTGCCATGTGATAGGGGGTCATAGCAGGTGGCTTAGACCCTTGCCCCAACTCTATTTTATGGTCAATTTCTCTCCTTGGAGGAAGTCGTTTGGGCAGCTCGAGAGGCATAACATCCTTGTTTTCTTCAAGGACATCTTTAATTGTTTGGGGTAGGTCCACCTCTAGAGGCCTAGAGGGATCACTTGTCACCATCGTTGCCAAGTATGTGATTTCCCCTCACTTGAGGCCCTTCTTGGCTTGCATTGCAGATAGGACTTTCCTATCACTCACTTTTGACACAGTAGAAACCATGCACGAGGCCTCCTTCTCAAGCACACACACAGAGTTTAAATATAGCATAGGAACAATTTGTACCTTGTGAAGGAAGTCCATGTCCAACACGATCTTGAAGTCATCCATGTGCGCCACTGAGAATCTTTCATAGGGTGTGGCCCCTTGCACATGAAGCACCCTCCTATAGGCGTGAAAGATTGTTTCTTCTCCTCATAGTCCATTCTCGTAGGCGGGTTGTGACTTCCTTGGCCTCTATCTCTTTCTCCCCTACCTTTGTTCGAGTTACTCTTGGAGTTCCTATTTCTAGAAGACTCGCTCCTTTGGTACTCGGTGAGGGACTCCGCAATTGCAATGGCCTCATCAACGTCTTTTGCCCCTCACCGCTACACTTCTTGCTTGGCCCAATTCTGGAGTCCATCCACGAAGTAAAATAGTGCATCTTCTGCACCTAGGTTAGGTATTTTCAACAAAACCATAGTGAAATCCCCAACATAGTCAAAGATAGAGGACTTATGTCGCAACTCCCTTAGTTGCTTACGTGCCTCATATACCACGCTTTTAGGAAAGAACTGCCTCTTGAGTTCCCTCTTGAAGTCTTCCCATGTCTCTATGGTGCAAAGGCCTCTTTGCATATCCGCATGCTTCCTCTGCCACCACAGAGTTGCTGTATCCACAAGGTAAAGGGTCGCTGTGTTCATCTTGTCTCGTGCATCTACCATCTTTAGACAATCGAAGTATCTCTCCATCTGCCAAAGGAAATTCTCCACCTCTTGGGCATCCCTCTTGCCCGAGAATTCTTTGGGCTTGGGAGCTTCCATCCTAGGAGCTCCCATTAAGCCGCCATTGCTAGCTACCACCCTCTTGCACATGGCTATGTCTTGGCGCATCTCTTCGAGAATGGTTTCTAAGGAGGTCACTTGAGTTTGCAAGCTTTTGACAGTCTGCATGACCGTCGCCTTAAAGGCTTGCTCACCCCCATAACACCCTTCATTATTGGAAAAACACTCTTGGACGTCCCCTTTAACTTTATCAAGCTCTTCTAATGTGTGAGATTCTAAAGCATCAAAGTTATGTTCAATATGTTCAATACATGTACCCATTGCAGACATTACCTGTTCAAGGATGTTCGACTTTTCTTCCAACGTAGCAAGAGTGACGGCAGAACGAGTTTTGCTACGTCCACGCTCCTTCTTCTTGTTCCCATCTCGAATGGGAGATGGATCACGTCCCCTCTCCATCCCTTGGTGTTCCCTCGACACATTCTCCTCCATGGTGCTCGACATTATGCCTCACGAACCTGGCTCTGATACCAACTGTCACGGACGTATGAATTTCCCTCACGACCGTGCGGCACTTAGCTTTCACTACGCCCTTCGTAGAAGCTAAGTTAGCCTTCCCTCTTGGATAGTGAAGAGAAAGTAGAGTACAATAGAAAACACGAGAGAGAATGATGAGAGAAAGGAAACACTATAATAAACTTGAGAGAGAATACAAGTGAATTGGATGCCTCCTACCCTTGGGGTTAATCCCTTTATATACAACTCTACCTCCTAAATGGATGGCTAGGATTTGTTTAATCTAATGGCTATAATCAAAGATCTAGAGAATTCTACAAGGATCTACACAAGTCTACCTATTCAAGAGAATTTTAAAATAATATGGAATAAGGTGGAATGTTCTAGGGTCCTAGTAAGCCTCTAGGCTCCCCTAGAACATTCCAGGGCGTTTCATGCTGCTATAATGCCCTTGGGCAGTTGCTATTGCACTCTTCTTGGCCAACTACACTTTTATTTGGTGTTAGGTTTGTCATTCACCTCCCTTTGGCTCTAGGTTAATCGTGCACCTCTACAGCCTTTGCCATTCTCTCAATTTTTTTTTTGTAGCCCACAAATTGGTCTTTCAAGATGTATGAGGGTATTTATAGAGCCTTGAGATTAAAGTTACACACTTATCAACAATCAGCATTAATTTCCAAGGGTTGCCCTACAATTAACAACTAGATTTGATTACTTAATTTAGGGTTAACGATCAACATCAACTTCCTCAAATTTAAGGTCAATAATCAGCTTGACCCTTAAAATTTAAGGTCAATGGTCAACATTGACTCATCAATTTTAGGATTGACCTACCATCAACAGTTTTACCCAATAACCTCTCTATATCTCAACGGTATTCATAACATCAAATCAATAAGAATAACTATATGATATGTTGTTGACAACAAATCCAATATTAGTCATAAAAAAATAGGCTCAACAATCCCCCCCCTTTGGATTTGTTGGCAACACATCAAATCCAACAATTAGATCAGTAATGCACAAATAGCAAACTTTGACATTCATAGCTCCCCCTAAAACATATATATCCCTTTTTGCATATACCTGAACCTTTAACTCCCCCTTTTTTTTTCTGCTTCTCTCCCTTGATAGTTTTCTTCTCTTTTATTTATTAAGATGCTCCCCCCCTTTTAATTAAGATATACTTTCTTTGGATTTATGCAAAATATCTCCCCCTTTGACAACAAAATGAAAGAACAATAAAAGAGGGAAGGGGAAAAGGGTTAAAGAATACTTTATCCTCTAGGAGATGGCTGAATTCTTAAGTCCAGCCTCTTTTATCCAAGATGTCTTAATCTCCTATGCAACAATAAATTCTCATCTTTAGTGTTCATGTAGCATGTGTTATTGCTTCTAGAAACTTGGTATAAGTTTCCATTTGTTTTTTCACCCTTAATAAGAACAACACCATTATTTAATCTCTTTACTATATATAGTCACTCTTACTGAAAGTAACTTTATGTCCATCATCACAAAGCTGGCCGACACTAATAAGATTGTGTTTTAGCCCTTCAACATAAAGCACTTTCTTTGATTTTAGCTTTTCCACACCAATTTCAACAACACCAATACCTTTTATCTTTAAGGCACCATCATTGCCAAATCAAACTGACTCTCCATTATATTTTGCTACTCCCTTCAATATTTGAGAATCTCCTTTCATATGTGAAAAATAGCCACTATCCATGATCCATGACTTTTCTTTCTTAGAAGCTTTTAAGGCTACTTCCACAACCATAGTTGTTTCTCTTCCTCTTCTTCTTCTTTGGCAAAATTTAGGAGCATGTGTAGGTGTTTTCCTTTGCACTCCTTGATTGGGCAACAATGTTTGGCCGAATGTGGGAGCACAAGTAAGTATTCTCCTTTGCACTCTTTAACTAAGCAATAATGTCAAGAAATGCTCAGCAATATGTCCAGCCTTTTCGCATATTCCACAGATTTCTCCCAACAAATCAAATCTGTTTCTTAGTAGAATATGACTTCTTTTCACCTGAAATTGTCTCCTTTCTTGATAAAGTCTCCCCCTAGACTTTTGCCTTATAGTCCTCTTCATTATAGGCCCATTACTCCAATACAAATTAGCCTCGTGCATATACTTACCACAACTCCAGCAAAATCCTTCAAATCTGGATTTTCTTCTTTCACCAAGTTCATGTCTCCTATCTTCAACAACTGTTGTGGCAAACTTCTTTTCATCTTTGACAACCTGTCTCTTTTGGATTGGATTAGAGGAGCATTGGATGAGAACATGAATCCTTTTCTTCAGTCTTCTGCACTAACACTGGATTAAATGAATGACTCACAAATTATGGTCTATGCAATATAAGAGGGTAAACCAGCAAACTCTGGATTTTTTATGTCTCTTATCAGGTATCATCTGAAGTATAGGATAGATATCCTTATAGCTGACACTACATTGTTGTTTCACAAGAATTTTATTTTGTCTCTTCATACAGACTTTAGTTTGCTTTGTTTGACAACTTAGAATTTGAACAACCTCAGCTGCATAAACAAACCGATACAACCTTCCAACAAGTAACAAATTGGAAGCCAACCTCTATCTTGGTAAGTTAGAAGGCAAAATTAATTCCGTGATAAGGGAAAACTACTATCTTACGATATACAATCAATAGGACAAGTTTCTATGGTTGCTTGAATTTTGCATTCTCGATCAACCCATTGTTCGACAACCCTCGCTCTTCCATAAACGATTTCAATAGCAAATGTCTTATCTGCAAATAAAGCACACTTTAAACATCCAATGCACTTCACTTCATCCATAAAAACTGCTCGCCTTTCACTTTTTGAGCCAAACCACATTGAGTATATTGGCTTGCCAATGTATCCATGAAATTTTGTAGTCTTTTTTTGCTCCTGTACCATGTTAAAGAGGAATAATTAATACTTAAATTTGAGTAAAATAAATTGACAAATGCTCTTATTAGCCTATCGTGAGATTTTGACAAAGTGATAGACCCCACAAGTTTCCCACAGAAAAAAAAAAAGAATAGTACCCATTTTCTAGTATTTTACCAGAAAAGGCATTTTTTTCCTGTCCTCATGACTGTGACTCATTAGTTGCCACATGTGCTAAAGATATTAGCTTCGTCCCTTAGAACTATAAGGCTGCCCCATACAAATTGTATAAATCATCAGAAAGATCACAAGGTTAAAACTAGTCATATTAATTGTAATAGGAACAAATAAGCTCTTAAACTGGTGGTCGCTAAAACTCAGATTGATAGTAGTCTTAGGAATCTGTTTACATGCATGATGTTAAATAGTGGTTCACATCAGCAATTGTGGTGCATAACCCAAAATTGTGGTCACATTGCTGGCAATTACGACTGCATTAGCCGCAATGACCAAAAATGACTGGAACAACAGTAATGCTCATGATGTGCATTTTAAACCTTCTCATCAAGAAGGAAATAGCCATCATTCAGCAAAGAAAAAAAAAACAAAAAAACAAAAGAAAGAAAGGTAAAGAAATAATTTCAAAGCCATCAAAGTAGCACAAAACACAATTAGGATCATATTCCATGGGATCTTCATGCATGGTACAATGTTACCAGTTAATCAAGCCAATATCTTACTGATCAACTTGCAGGTTAAGCGCATTTATGTGTTTACTTGTCAATCTTTGGCCCTCTTGGTTAACATAATGTTTATCCTCCATGGTTTCCTTTTGAAGAAAATGATACCCCAATTATCTGTTCTTTTTCCATGCACACACACAAATAATGCTGAGATGATTTTTTTACAAGAAATAGAGCAGTAGTTGGTGCTGGCATGGGTGGAGGCAGTGGTCATGCCAATAGAGGCATGCTTTGTAGGAAAGGATTTGTGTAGGTCTATGTGTGCGCCGTGCAAGAGGCAGACGTGGTGTGCCAATTCAATGCCCTCCCTTTTTTTTTTTATCTGTCCACTGGATAATTAGTAGATTTTAAAGATTTTTTATGGGTTCCATTTGGATACTTTTCGTCTGAGGGAACCATACTTCCAACGTTGAGGTAATCTAACGTACGAATTCTAGAGTCTAGGCTCTAGAAGCATCGCAATCACAATAGGGCGGGCACTTGCCGCCAGTGAAAATCTTAACTACCCAAAATTAGTACTCTGAGTATGCTCGGACGTTGAATCTTAACCATCTAACAAATTGTATTATTGAGAGAGTTTAGGTGTTTGATAAGAAGAAATAAGATTATGAAGACAGTCCTCAAAATTTGTGAAAGCCAAAGGTAGAGTGTGATTCTTATTACAAGATAGTAATCTATTTGTGTAAGCATAAGTTTATTGCACAGAGAACCCTCTTGAGATGTTGGTGGCATTTTTAAGGTAAGTGGTCAGTGACTTTTGACTGAAGTTTAACTTTCTTTTATTCTTTTTTTTTTGTTAGAAACAATTTGCTAACTGCTATCTGTTGGCAAGGTTATACATTTTTTTAATTATAGGGCTTTGAAAAGTTGGTAAACCGATTTCTTCCTACCTATTAGCCATGAAATTCTTCCCCCGAGTACCATCGAACTCTAATCTCCATTATCTCTCTTGTGTGTTTTCTTGTTCTTTTTAGGATTTAAAACATTTACGTTCATTTCAACTTGTTGTGATTAACTTTAAAAAAATACATGTTGCAATGTAAACTTGTTTCATTTCCTAAATTCTTAAAACCTAATTAAAAGCATCACCTAATAACTACTTTCCCACCTTATTAACCATCTTGTGTTAAACAATAGCATGACTTTTGTATGCTAAGAGCCTTTTTTTTTAACATAAAGTCATATTATTATAAGGAATAGGTATAACATATGAAGTCATAAAAATGATAACTCAACTATTAAATAAAAATTCAAAAAAAGAACATAATTACTATGTGCAACCCTCTCATAACCATGTCACGCCAAGAGCCTCTTAAGTGGGTGTAATATATAATGGAGTTACTTGTAGCATAGAAAAATGGGGAATAAGGAGCTATATGCAACCTAAATGTAGGTTTTAAATTGTAAAACTTCTAAATCATTGTAAAACATTATTTGATGTTGAAATTTCATTTATACTTAGATTATTGTTGCTTGGAAATCTTTGATGAAGAAGCTAAGATTATAGAAATTCATCTATTAAATTGCATGATCCAAGTATGAGGTTGTTAATCTTCATTTCCATTGCATTCTTTTAATGATTCAAATTCGTATCAATATCCCAGACATGCATAATGTTTTCTCTAATTCTTATTCGAAACAATCCTAACACTAGCATATAATGACTAACCCTAAAGTTACAAGTATTCTTGTAACAATATTTTTGGTTTCTTTCCTCTATTGTTTTTGGTATTAATATCTTTCCAATCATAGTAAATTAGCAAACTTATTGTTAAATGTATTTGGAATTGTCATTTATAAGTAGGTGAATAGTCATGCTATTTTTTTTATGTTATACATTAGAAGTCATTAGTTATGTAAAACATGTTTGTCTTTATTGGCTCTTCCATATTCACTAAAACTTAATTAAAGTTAAATTTTATGAAAATTTTAATGCATTATGTTCCTTGTCACATGCTATTACGCAACTTTGTGGTTGATGGGCTAAAAGTGGTGTTTTTGTCCACTATCTAGGCACATAGATGCTTAACAAGCACTAATAAAGTATGGCAAAACTGAGCAAAATGACTAATTTGAAATAATGAAACCTGTTAATGATATCACTATGAAACTAATTGCAAAACATATAATGGAATCCCTAATTATTGAAGTTGGTTTACTTTCTATCTTTTACCTAATGTATAGTAGCAATCCTTTTGACATAAGAATAATCCAAGAGAAAATTTGTGTACTGAAAGATCTGACATATATTGCTAATAAATAAATAATGTGTCATCAAATTCAATAATAAAGTAATGAGTTTTTTCATTTGTGTACTTTATCGAGCAAAAGCTTTGTTTTACTACTAATATAATAAGGTGTGGTAAACACAAAAAGAAAGATGGACATCTATACATGAATTTTACTAATTTAAGGTATAAACACGTATGTCTAAAAGGTAAAGGACAACAAAAGTAACATAAATTTTCAAAGATTAAACCAAACGCAAGTGGATTCAATTAAAAAGTAACACTTCTTAATTAAGGAAAAATAATGGGGTAATATGTTAGTTCATTTATGCAATACTTTTGGTATTGATTTAGCCAAAATTATTTAGTTACATCTTAAGTGTACCTTTCTAATTGAATATTCAATAAGAATGCACTACAGTCACATACTCAATTTATGCAAAAAAATTCATAATTTTCTTGTAACATATTGATTTATACATCAATTAAATGAAACAAATAATTTTACCAAAGCATAAAATTAATGAACTTAGACAAAGTAAAAAAAAAGTGTTAAATTAAAAGTTAATTTGTCTAAAATATGTAGAAATTAGTCAAAATTATTTTCCCATGTTACAAATTTTGCATAAAGAAAGTCAATGATAGTGAATTGCAATTATTTATTCAATATATGCAATAAAATCTACTCTTTTTATCAAAGGATACAATTTGGTTGTGGAATAATGACTCATTAACCATTTATAATGATGTCCCAATCAAACAGTTAATCTATCACTTTAAGGGTATCCCACCCTATTTTTTTAATAAATTTATTAAGAGTTTATGGTAAAACCTTTTTTGGAGAATGATCACTTAATATATACAAATTGCTAGAGCAAAATATGGATTTTCTCTTTCCTTCACTACCGATGTTGTCTCACCTGCTGCCAATGATGCATGCAATGCTAATGCTGTCCGTATGCATTGCTATTGCTGTCTACACACTGTCACAAGGATACGTTGATCCGGCTCATTCACGTATCCTTAAGATGCAAATTCAGTCCAAGACTAAACCTCTATGGGTTGCCCACATTATCTAGCCCCTTTACTACCCATAGAAGGTCCCAGAAGTGTGTAGAAGTATCTTCATCTAGAAACTTCTTCCAGAACGTGCTACAATTGCCTAGAGAATTCCAAAAGGGACCATATTAAATGCTTATCTAGAATACTCCTTGTAAATACCAAGAATATTCCATTTTAGGACTTTCTTTTGAATTGTATAAATAGGTCACCCCTCTCATTTATACAGCATGAATCCTTTCTCTCAATATAAGTTCACTTGTAATGCTCTCTTGTGCTCTCACTCTCTCTCTCTCTCTCTCTCGTTCTCTCAAGCTCTTCCAATTCGCTTACTTGCCTCTCACACGTCTTCTGCTGATTCACTCAAATTCTCTAAGGCTTACTTAGCTCATCTTCTCTCACAAGATTGACTAAGTCTAATAAAGATAGCACCTTTAGTTCCTTTAGCATCAACCGTGTCATAAATCTGATGCTCAATAGCAAGTTCTACTAGCTGATCATTTTGTTGAGACCTCCTTCCACACTTGATCACTTGTTCAAAATTCTCCGTAGAAAATTCTTTCTACAGCGTAGGCAGCGCACAACTTGCCAAAGCATAAGCATCACAACTGAAAATCAAAACTCAAACTTTCTGACAAGCAACAAGATAAAAACACTTCCTACAACCTAATTACACACCTTTTCATTTACTTTTGCTTCAAATTCCTCAACAATGTGAGCCTCTTCAACCTATTACATATCTAAGTACAAATCATGCAGTAAGCATTAGAAAAAAGAACAACACAGATTCCAAACAAAGCTACATTCAAACACCAACATAGGACTTACAACTCTCCAAGATTTGTGTCCAGCAGGTCTGTTACCCCTATAGCCTAGATCATTCTTGATGTCTGATATAACAAGCACCTTCAATAACAGTTAAAAAATCAGCATAAAATGAAAACTAAAACCTGCACAAATTTGAAATGCCGACGAACAAAAAGAAGTGATATTGAGGATGTTAATGCACTCATTTAGATTTTCACTACATGACATAGCATCCAAACTCTGTCCAACCGAACTTACAAATAGGCTCGTCGTAAGACAACACGTCACACAACAAATGCATGACGTCAGTTAGTAAAAAAATTGTCTTCCTAAATTGTTACTACCTGTGGCATTCTTCAGTCAAAACATTCACCTTGTCATTAGCTTGTTCAAGCTTATCATAAATAGCTGTCATAGCTGGTACAAAATCTCTCACACATCTCCATCTTCGGTCGTGTCCTTATATTGTTCACCATCTGCACACTTTTCAATCTCAAACCTTTGTTGAACACCTAAATGCATTGCATAGCTAGTAGTCACAGTCAAACCATTCTTGGTTTCTTTGGACTTCTTCACAACCATAGGATGCCTCACAATCAACCCGCGGCATTCAAGGGTTCTCACTACATAATACAAGTTGTTTCCTTCAATACCAACATCTTTCCCCAATTAACTCTATGTAATTTCACTGGTCCTGTAGATCGTAGTTCACTAACCCAAAACCAGAAAACGTGCAGTTTTGTGCGTGTGCGTGTATTAAGAGGAACAGAACCTCGCAGCAAGGAGGCAGTCAAGAGCGCAGCAATCTTGACTAGACAAATTTGGAGGAAGAAGCATCCTAGAGGCCGACGAAGCAATCCCTAAGATGTTAGTTAGCGGTAATCTTCAAGTTGAGCTTTTCTGCGTCATCGAAACGCTGGATTTTGACGTCTTCGGGGCTCAACGACGTGTCTTCTCTGGGAATGGTAAACTGGAGGGAAGGGATTGACCAGAGGTTGGACCAGAGCGAGGCTTTGGCAGCGACAATGGGTTTAGGGGTTAGAGTTGGTCATATTGAGGAGAGTGAGATGTCATGGGGCCCACTGCAGCAGATTTCTTCCAGCGACGAAGAGATAAGAGCCTCCCTGAATGCACGTGGAGGAGGAGGAGGACGACGACGAGTTGGGCTAGGGAGAAAACCTTTTTTTTTTTTTTGAAAATTTTTCTTTTTGAAGATAATCTATATAAGATCACCTAGAGCAAACTAAATTTCTTTTCTTCCTTTATTAGTGTATTAGATAAGCCAAATGATCTGACTAGCCATTCATATAATTCATATTTTGTCTTAAATGCAATTTTCCACTTATCCTTTCCTTTAGCCAAATTTGATGATAATCACTCTTCAAATATACTTTAAAAACAATTAAGAACCATATCACCCGTCAAACTTATCATCTAGCCTAACAATAAGATAGTAATACTTCATTAATAATTTATTTATCGCTTGACTATCCACACATTCTCATAATTCCATCCTTTTCTCGCATTAAAAAGGTTGGTACTGAACAAAGGCTTATTGATTCCCTTATATAACTCTTCTCTAATGAATTGATTATTTGTCATTGTAACTCCTTATCCCCTTACAGATTACTTTTATAGGTTAATCTATTAAGTAAAACAACCTTTAGCATGTGATCAATTTAGTGTTTCATCTCTCTAATTTGTAATAGCCCTTTTGGTAACCCTTTTGGAAACACATCAACAATCTTTTCTAAAATCCTTTCAATGTTTTGTGGAAAGGAAGTGTTGTTCCCACAGCCTTGTATGGGTTGTAATTGTTGTCAACTAAGTTTAAGTGTGCAAGAAAGTAAAGCCACTTGGAAGGTAAAAAGGTAGATCCACATAGAAGGGCAAGAACATAAATTAGTCACGTAAGCCCTATTAGGGTTTCATGGAAGAGATATATAAAGACCTTGGAAGACAAAAATAGGATAAGGCCAACACAATTGAATACACGACAAAAAGAAGAGGAGTCGGCAATATTGAGCATTCAGAAAAACTTAGACAACCGACCAACTCAAGAGAACACCAAACACTACACAGAAAACATCACCGGCAAGGATGAAGAGAGAGAAAACACAAACCAGAGAAGGAGAGAAACTTGTGAGGAATGGCACACCACCGGTACACCAGCGGTTGGTGAGGAGTCGACACGGCTGGACAGCCGAAAGTGGGTAGACAGCAAAGATCTATACAACCAGATGTGAAGGAGAGAGAAAACACAGCCATCGACGGTCGAAAAATCGAGCAAATCGGCAGATGAAGAGAGAGAAAATGTAGCTGACGAACAAAGAGAGAGAAACCCAACGACCAAATCAGAGCAGACCGGTGGGAAGATAGAGAAACTCGACTGTGAACGGAAAAGTGAAATCCGGCTGGACAGCAAGAGAGAGAAAAACAGACAGGCAAGCCGTGAGATAGTGGAATCGTGAGGCAAGGAGACAGCTGTAAGATGGTGAAAGCAGGAATTGTGTAAGACAACGTAGAGAAGGAATTCGGCGAAGCATTGAACTTATCGTATTTTCAAACTTCTTCAAAAGAGGTTAGAGAGCGTTGCGGTGAACTTCTAAGTGGTAGTGCAGCAGCCTTTCAATTCAACAAAGGCAAGACAAGCTTAAAGAAGGGTAGACACAGTAAGTGAAACTCTTTATATTGTACTTGCTTAGTAATTGCAATATTGAAAGGAGCAGATAATTAAAGACATCCATTGTAACCTGTATTCACAAGTACAGTGGATAGTCTCAGTAGAGGGAGAGTCCCTACCATCGTGGATATACGTCACGTTGATGGAACCACGTAAATCTCGTGTGTCCTTAATTTGCTTTACATTCTGTACTTTGAATTGAGTTGTGAATGCAGCTAAAGTATCAGCCAACCCATAACCTAATAAAGACACAAATAAGAACATTCATATTATCTATTAGGCAAGGTGTCTAAAAGGTGACTTTGGGGACTATTGTGATTAATAGGTAGCAATAGATCTACCTTAGTTGATTCTGCGAAAGAGTTTGCTATTAAGAAGAGATTGAAGTTGTTCTCTTACCTGCGAATTGCGAATTGTGGTGATACTGATTCACCCCCCCTCTCAGTATCACAAACTAGTAGATCCTAGGGAGAAGTCGGGAACTTCAATTGGTATTAGAGCACAGGTTCACCAGTTTGAAGCTTAACAGCTTGGTGTACTAGTTTGAAGGGATCTAGAAGTTTGACTTGTTCAGCATATTAAGAAATGGAAGACGGTACCAGCACTAGCACCACTTACAGCAAGAAGTTTCCAATCTTCAATGGAACCAACTAATATATGTGGAGAGCAAGAATGCAAGTGCTATTTGCAACCATGGGCATGAATGTGGTGAAATGCGTACAGGAGGGTTTTGTGGCTCCAAAAGAAGGTAAAGACCCAACACCAAAGGAGTTAAAGCAGTTTGAGATAAATGGGAAGGCCTTAAACGTTATCATTTCAGCATTGACAGATGCTGAGTATGCTAAAGTTATGGATTGCAAATTTGCCGAAGAGATATAGGATAGATTGCAGAAAATCTATGAAGGTGATGGAAGAATGAAGGAGGCTAAACTTTAAGTGTTCAAGGAGAGATATGAATCTCTCAAAATGCAAAAAAATGAGATAGTCCAAGAGTTCTTCACTAGGGTTATTGATGCTATGAACGACCTAAGAAGTCATGGAAAGATCAAGAAGGACTCATCTGTTGTGAAGAAAATTCTGAGAATTCTACTTGAGAAGTTTGCCTCAAAGGTAGCAGCCATAGGGGAGAGTAGAGATCTCAATTCTATGTCTTTGCATGATCTCCAGTGTAATCTCATTGCATATGAGATGAGGATAAAGTCAGCTGAAAGGTCTGCAACAACAAAGGTATCAAAAGAGGTAGCTTTCAAAGCTATGAAGCACTTGAAGATAAAAGAAGAGAAAGAATCATCTAGTGAGGAGGATGAGGAAGAAAGTGAAGGTGAAGTATTGTCTTATTTCACAAGGGAATTCAAGAAGGGGTTTAAGAATGGAAAAGGACAGTTGTCCTTAAGATGTTATCGTTGTGGGTAGACTGGACACTTTGCTTCTTAGTGCAAAGTGAAACTTAATGATGAAGATGAAGATGGTGATGATGAGCTGAATTCAAAATGGAGAAGACCATCATTCAAATCAAAGAAGTCCAACAAGAAGACTGCCAACCCACAGAAGAAGAAGAGAGGCTCATTCAAGAGTTACGTGAGTTAGACAAAAGAAGCTGATGAGGACGAAGATGAAGACTCGTCAGATGAGCATGCCTTTATGGCATCAGCTAAAGGTGGTAGTTCAACCTTTGAAGAGGAAGAGGAGGTTAATGAAGAAGAGCCAAATCTTAAACCCTCAGGTTTAAGGAGATAATCAGAAGGGATAGAACCATAAGAAGGTTAGAGGCCCATATAAAACAAGTTGAAGCAAAGTTTGAAGAAACTAAAAGTTAAAAGGATGAAATAAGGGCTGAACATATTGACTTGAAGAGAAGATTTGAAGAACATATCAAAATATGTAAAGACCTTACAGTAGAGCTTGGCTCAAGGACTTCAACAATTGAAGAAATGGAGATAGAGTTGCTGAGACTTCAGCAACAACTCAAAAAGAGTAAAGAGAACTTGTAGAAGCTTGAAATGATAGGAGAAACAAGTTCTACAAAGGGAAAGAAGAATGAAGAGAAAGTGTAGCAATCTGAAGCTGCATTGGCTAAAGGTAATAAGAATGTGCCATAGAAGTTGAAAGAGAAGGTTATGAGTCAGGTGAAGATAACTGAAGAAGAGAAGACAATTATCAAACCAAAGCCAGGGCCAAAAATGATGTATATGGTTAAAGAGTAGCAGCCCATAGTTGCTACATCTCAGAGAAAAGAAGTTAGTCAGCAAAGGTCTATGACTAAGCAAAAGAAGGAGAAGAAAGTGACTGAAATGAAAGTCACATAAGTAAAGAAGCCAGCTACGTTGCCTACACAGTAAGTGATGAACAGAAGAAGACAAGCTATGATCAGACCTAAGAAGAGGCAATTTCTAGGTCATTCTTTATTGTGGAGTTTGGGGTCATAAGGCAATTAACTGCTGGTGGAGAAGGCCAGTATATGTCTCCAACTTGAGAAGATATGATGCTACATATAGGGGGAGATAATACAGAATCTAGAAGAGAACACTTTTCGTGAGTTCTTGCACATACTATAAAAGGCAAGGACATACTGACAAGGATTGTTGGTGGAGACCCAAACAAGTGATTTCAAAGAACAAGTTTGCTGTATTGGTAGACTTAGAACAGTGTGAAACGTATAGGTAGGATGGCCATAATGCCAAGAGATGCATGACACTTCTCTTTGAATAAGGCATGACACTTCTCTTTGAATAAGAGAAGGCACTCAATGGCACGATGAAAACAAGCGATGCAGTCAAAGCTATGAAAAAGGAGAAAGCTATCTTCCAGCCAGTTCAGAAGAAGGAATACAGAGCAAAAAAGGAGATAGCTAATGTAGCTGAAATTGCACTAAAGGCTGACTATAAGGATAAGCAGTGGATCCTTGATAGTGGATGCACTTCACACATAACGGGATACAAGAGTAAATTGTCAAAGCTAAACAAGTCAAGAGAAGGTAGAGTTAAGTTTGGCAATGATGATTCACTCAACATCAGTGGTCAGGGGTCAATAAACATTAGAAAAGGAAAGCTGAAAGATGTTCTGCATGTTAAAGGACTAAGATATAATCTAGCATCTGTCAGTAAACTATGCAATGAAGACCATAAGGTAATATTCACAAAAAGAGGTTGCCAGGTAAAGAGTAAAGAAGGCAATATTATTGCAGTTGGGAAGAGAATAGCTGGAAATTTGTATGTGATTAATGAAGAAAGAGATCCTCTTGCAACTAAGACTATGCAAGAAAGAAAGCCAAAGAAAACGTGGACCAGTGCTCATCAAGAAAATCAAATCACAGGTGACCTATCAATAGGAGTTACAACAAGAAGAAGAATTGTGGGAGCTACTATTTTACTCTCACAAGTTGAACATAAATCTATTGAAGAGGCTACACAAGATCTAACTAAATCTCTATCCACAGAGCTATTTGAAAAGCACAGAATGAGTTTATGTGTGTGAATGCCTCCTTAAGTTTGAAAATCAGGTGAATCCTCCATCTCTACTTTGTGAGTCTTTCAAATTTGTAATTGGTTAGCAAAGGGGGAGAGAAGCAACAGTGCAGGGGAAACTATTAAGAAAGAGGGAGTGTATATTTAGGGGGAGTTAAAACTGCTGCATAGTGAATTTTGTTATAAGTGTTGCCAACAATTACAAAGGGGGAGATTGTTGTTCCCACAGCCTTTTATGGGTTGTAATTGTTGTCAATTAAGTTTAAGTGTGCAAAAAAGTAAAGCCACATGGAAGGGTAAGAAGGTAAATTCACATGGAAGGGCAAGAATGTAAATTGGCCACGTAAGCTCTATTAGGGTTTCATGGAAGAGATATATAAAGACCTTGGAAGACAAAAATAGGGTAAGGCCAATACAATTGAATACATGGCAAAAGAAGAGGAGTCGGCAATATTGAGCATTCAGAAAAACTTAGACAATCAACCAACTAAAGAGAACTCCAAATCCTACATGGAAGAACACCACCGGTAAGGACAAAGAGAGAGAAAATGCAGACCGGTGAAGGAGAGAAACCCGTGAGGAACGGCACACCACCAGTACACCAGTGGTCGGCAAGGAGAAGACATGGTTGGATAGCCGAAAATGGATGGATGACAAAGATCTATATGGCCAAATGGGAAGGAGAGAGAAAACACCGCCATCGACAGCTGACCGGTGGACGAAGAGAGAGAAAACACAACTGAAGAATGAAGAGAGAGAAACCTGATGGTGAATGGAAAAGTGAAATCCGGTGAAGAGAGAGAGAAATCCAGTTGGACAGTAAGGAGAGAAAAATGGACAGATGAGCTGTGAGACAGTGGGATCGTAGGGCAAGGAGAAGGGTGAGACCATAAGACGATGAAAGCAGGAATTGTGTTAGACAATGTTGAGAAGGAATTTGGCGAAGCATTGAACTCAACGTATTTCTAGACTTCTTGAAGAGAGGTTAGAGAGCGTTGCAGTGAACTTCTAAGCGGTAGTGCAGCAACCTTTCAATTCAACAGAGGCAAGATAAGCTAGAAGAAGGTTAGACACAGTAAGTGACACTCTTTATATTGTACTTGCTTAGTAATTGCAATATTGAAAGGAGCAGAGAATTAAAGACATCCATTGTAACTTGTATTCACAAGTATAGTGGATAGTCTCGGTAGAAGGAGAGTCCCTACCACCATGGATGTACGTCACATTAACGGAACCAAGTTCGTATGTCCTTAATTTGCTTTACATTCTGTGCTTTGAATTGAGTTGTGAACGCAACTAAAGTATCAACCAACCCATAACTTAACGAAGACCTAAACAAAAACATCTGTATTGTATATTAGGCAAGGTGACTTTGGGGACTATTGTGATTAGTAGGTAGCAATAGATCTACCTTAGTCGAGTCTGCAAAAGAGTTTGCTTTTAAGAAGAGATTGAAGTTGTTCACTTACTTGCGAATTGTGAATTGTGATGATACTAATTCACCCCCCTCTTAGTATTACAAATTAGTATATCCTAGGGAGATGTCAGGAACTTCAAGAAGTTTTATCATTTGGCACCACTTCTTTCATTATTAGAATTAAAATAGGTTTAAGGATGGATAAGGATCACTCTACTTCTCCTTTGCTCATAAACAAACTTTTGTTTTTTTTTTTAATGAAAAAGTAGTCACCTTACACGTATTGCAAACTAAAAGGTGTTAAGACTACATTTTCCCATTTTTAGCAAACGAATAAGTGTTTTTGAAACCATCATGTACAACCATTCTATTGTATTGTCATATTTCTCTTAAAGTAAATGGCTTAAATTGATTGGAAACACATCTTATATCAACTTATCCTTATATGATTTTCTAATTGTAAATGGCACCTAAACCCATTATGCAACCTTTCTTTCTTTATTATCATTCAATCATTGTAACTTATATGAGGGGTGTTTTATTGTTGCTAAGTGCAACGTTTCCACCAAAGTGGTGGAAGTAATATTGGTGTAGCTCTTTCCATTTATAATCACTCCACATGCCTTTTTTTATCAATCATGCACCTAGTATAAAATATGTTTTCTCTCATAAGCAGCATGCCTATGCCTAAGACATATAAAGTATTTAATCTCTTGAGCCCTTTTTAAGAGGTTTTGGATCATCATTTTTTTTTCTTAACCAAATCGACTAATTATTTACTAAAGCTTTTTTTTTTATGTTTGCTTTGTACTTTAGTTAGGATTAAACTATGTAAAGGGTAAAAGTTGAGTTGGTTTCCTTATTGCCGATCTGTTGTAATACTTTATTTATTTGTATTACATTTAAGTTATTTCTTTGCCTTAACAACAAACTTAATCACATCTTTTAAAAAGACAAAAGATTGTAATTAAATGGGACTCAAAGATCCTTAATTAATGTGATGAATATAATTTGTTTCTTAGTCATCCTAAATTCACTTTGAGATGGATCGCTTAATAATTATATTCTTGCAGGTCTTTGTAGTTGTGAATGGGTAACTACGCTTGATGTCATAACCAAAAAGTCAGAAAAATAAACAACCAAAGAGGTGAATTGGCCACGGAGAAGTTACAAAAAGTGTTAAGTCACTAATGTTTATTCAATTGTTGCTCTTAAATACTGACCCAATACAAACTTATTTCATATCAAATTTTGCTACAGTACTTGAAGTATCCCATCTTACATAACATACAAGGTTTGCAAAATGCAACTTGCTACTAGACATGTTTACAGCATTTGCCTTACGATAATGCTGGATGTCGCAAGCCGCATTAGCCATGATTGCAGTTGCATTACATGGTATAACTACAGTTGACTGGAATTCCAGTGTGGTTTGCAACGTGTAATCTAAAATTTTGGTTCTATTTAAACCTATTCAATGTGGAATTAATTAATTCTACCACAGCCATACCAACCAAGTACCATGTAATCCACTCTAACATAATACGTAACCAAGAGCTATTAATAGTCTCCAATGCTAATGAAACACCCACGTGTTCATCCAATCCACCAACTGCCTCTAGTCCTGTGTGCATGTACACAATAATTGTTGCCATTGTTGTAGTCACTAGTGGGATTTTCCATCTTATGGGATTTGTGAGATTATTTTCTCTCATTCCATGATGTTCATCATTCATGTCCTTGACTTTGTGAGCAAGTGAAACCTCCATGGTAGCTCTAGAGCGAGAGCCATCATTTGAGGCACGTAGTGCTTGAGTAAATGGAATCTAATATTCTTGGTAGTGTCCGTAATTTGATGGAGTTCGAAGCATGGGTTTTGTGCTCTCCATTGCCTGCCTTTTTGTAGCAGTAGCCTCTTCGAGCTTGTTACTATTTGGTTCGGTTGAATTTTGGGTTGCTTGAATCAAACATTGATGAGGTTCTATTGTGGATGATCTTGACCTTGGTGCTTGCCAGTACAACCAATTTAAGATTGAACTGATTGCTTGAACAGTTGAATTTCTTGCTTCTCTTTGGAAGTTTGTTTCTTGAACGACTTCCAATTTTTACTATTCCTTAAATACTATTTGATGAGAAAGCTAAATGCTTTAATAACAAGTTATAGGATAAATCTGATGCAATCAACTTGGCCATGTGAAATAGGATCAAGGTACAAAAGCATGAATCCCACTCAAACCCTACTCTCGCATTTCTGTCTTTTCTATCTCTTAGAATGAGAATCTAATGGTAAGAAAAATTCAATTAACTAAGCTAGTTCTTAATTATATATGACTTTTTACTAATTAATGAAATTGAGTATAATATAGTAATTGAAATAATTTAAAAGATGCATTTTAGAAAATCTTATTTTATATATAATTAAGATTTTATTTTTATTTTTACACTTATTAGAATTCTTTTATCCAAGATATTTTTATTTCTTAATTAGGTTATTTGAGATCTTTGATTTTCTTTTTATTGTTATTTTTATTTTCTTTATCAATTAGTTCTACAAATAAGATTCAGTATTAATTTTATTAATTAAACTAATTATGAATATTAGTTTACCACTGAGTATTCAGTTTAATTTATGATTTTAGTAATATAGATAATAGATCTCATAGAATATGTTAAGAAAAATGATGAAAATTGATGATTTTAGGAAGATGACTAGTATTGTGTTGTTGTTAGGTGTATTTTGTTTATTGTTGCCCATAAGTTTTAGCTCTTTCCAGAATTTTTGCTATTTTTTTTTTCTTTTCAATCCAACATCGACGCTCGCCTTATTACCTTTTTACACTCTTTTTCATTAGTCTTTTATTATCCTTCCCACAAAATAGTTTATATAACATTACATCATTTTAATTTTGTTAACTCAGATGTCATGACAATAAATTTTTAATAATGTAATAATAAATTATTTTGAAAAAGTTATTGAAAATTACAAAATTAATCTTAAAAACAAAAAAAAACTAAATATTTTTTAAAATTAGAAATTAATTTGAAAAATATAAAAAATATTAAGAATTTAAAATTTAATTTTAACAAGTGGAATAAATTCTAAATTAATTTCTAAAAATAGAAACAATTTTTTAAAAAATAAATTAAATTCAAAAAATTCTTTAAAATTAGAAATAAATTTTAAATTAATTTAAAAAAAACAGAAAAAAATTACATAATAGGCGTTATTGGAGGAGTAGTAACATTAGCCAAGTAGGTATTTTGCTAGAGTTGGCAATGATTGGGTAGACGTTATAATATTTTCAAATTTATTTTTATTTGTGAGAACATTTTAAGATTAATTTCTTTTTTAAAAAATTTTTTCAAAGTAATTTCATTTTTTAAAATTATTTTATAATTTCACAAACTTCAAAACTTAATTTCTAATTTTTTTTCTATTTCTATAAATGTTTTCTATTTTTAAAATTAATTCTTTATTTTTAGATTTTTAAAATTAATTTTTAATTTTTAATTTTTTAAACATAATTTATTGTCACGTTTTCACAAAATAGGTAATTTAATATCTAAGCAAAATTGAGATGACAATATTACATTAATTGTTACATGATAAAGATACTAGAAGACTGATAAAAAATGGTGTAAAAAGGTAACAAAGCAAATGTAAAGGAATAATTCTAAGAAATATAAAGATAGAGGGCAAAAATCTCAAAAACATTAAAGGTTGTGGATGAATTTCTTTTTTTGTTGAAAAAGTACCATGAATGTCATTGCTAAGCCTACTCTTTCTAGGTTGAATTTTAAGACATAACCACATTTGCAACCTTTTTTTATTGAATTAAATTAAGAAAATGACCTTAGTAGTCACAAAACAATGTTGAGTTCTCATTCAATTAGATAATTATAAACATGAGGTTTATTATTGAAGTTCCCGACTTCTCCTTATGATCTACTAGTTTGTGATACTGAGAGGGGGGGTGAATCAGTATCACCATAATTCGCAATTCGCAGGTAAGTGAACAACTTCAACTTCTTTTTAAAAGCGAACTCTTTCTCAAACTAGACTAAGGTAGATCTATTACTACCTGTTAATCACAATAGTTTTCAAAGTCACCTTTCAGACACCATGCCTAATAAACAATACGTATGTTCTTGTTTAAGTCATATAAGGTTGTAGGAATAACAATTATGATATCTTACCTATAGATGTAACCCATATCCTTTTAGGTCATTTTTGGCTTTATCACCTTAATGCAATCAATCATAGTAGGAAAAACATGTAAATCTTTAAGTGTAAATCTTAAATCTCTTGAAGTCTGCTGTTAAAGACACTAAGCCAAATTCCACATCTTCTTACTTTGTTTCTACTAAAAAAGTTCTTTATATTTTAAATTATAAGACTTTCAAAAGAGTTAGAAATTAATGATTACTTGGTAATTATTGTTGTCAAAAAATTAAATTCACTATCTAATGTATCTAGAGTTGATCTCCATATTTCACTTGATTGGTTATCAAATGATTTTATAGATATCATGTTCAATGATTTTCCTAGCAAGTAACAACTCATAAAAGATATATAACTTGCCATTGGCTTTGTTTCTGATTCACATCTACCTTATCTTCTACATTACACAATGAACCTTAATGAATGTAAGGAGTTAAATAGACAAGTAGAATAACTATTTTCTAAGGGTTTTGTTTGTTATAGTCTTAAGTTTTTATGTTGTTCCTATTTTGTTAAATCCTAAGAAAAAAGGGTTCATGGAAGATTTGCGTTAATAATAGAGTTATTAACAAGATTACTATTAAGTACAAGTTTTTCATTTATAGGATATGTTAGACATGCTGACTAGTTCTAGTTGGGATTTTAAGATAAGCGTTTATAGTGAGTACCATTAGATTCGAACTTAATGATGATTAGAATATTGCGTTTAAAATACAAGACGAGTTATATAAGTGGTTAGTTATATCTTTTTGATTATCTAATACTCTAATACCTTTATAAAGATTATGACCCATATCTTTAAGTTATTTGTAGATAAGTTCGTAGTGATCTATTTTTATGATATCCTTGTTTATAATAAATTTCAAGAAGAGTACTTAAGCCATTTAAAGCCAATTTTCCTCACCCTTAAAGAAGTTAAATTTAATGTTAACATTAAGAAGTATTCATTTTTGTAGTCTAAGATGTTATTATTAGGTTTCATGGTTTATGTCTAAGGTATAATTGTTAATTTTGAAAAGGTTATAACCATTTAAGAGTGACATGAGCCCAAATATCTTATTAATGCCTATAGTTTCTATAGCTTGCCCTCTTTTTATAAAAGGTTAATTAAGGGATTTAATATTATTATGACCCTTATCATTAATTGTTTGAAGAAAGGAGAATTTCAATGATTTAATAGAGCAATTATAGCTTTCAATGACATTAAAAAGCAAATGAGTGAAACTCTTGTTTAAGGCATCTTGACCTTAACATAATGTTCACAATTATTTGTAATGTGTTAGGGGTTGTTATAAGAGGAGTCTTGAGAGTTGCCACTCGATCATTGAAGAATAAGGTACGAGAAATTTGAACAAGATAAAGAAAATATGAGAAATGCAAACAATACAAATGAGCTTAGTATATTATTCTTTAAATGATTGAAGTTGCAATATCTATCTTATTAATTAATATTTATTTATTCCATTGGCCCTAAATCTATTTATGTGTGGCCTCAGCAAGTTTTGGATTAGAGAAAAGTTTTAGGAAAGGAGAGACACTTTTTATGAAAGTCACATGTTATTGTTGGATATTTATCTAATTACAGGGTGATTTTAATGAAAATTCCCAAGTTAAGACATATTTCAAGAAAAAAAATGTTACAATGCTTTTTACGTTAATTTTTTTGATCGAAAAGAAAAAAAGGCTTAAAAAGTTTTTGAAAAATATTCATATGATCTTTACGATAACTATATGTATTAAAGGACTTCCAAAAATGACTAAGAAATTTTAAAAAAATATTCAAATGATTTTTATGGTAATGCTTCTCACTAAAAATTTTATTAAAATGACTTTAAAATTTTTTGGAAAATATTCAAATGATTTTTATGATAACCTTTTGTATCAAAATTTTGAGAAATGACTTCAAAAAGTTTTTAAAAATATTTTGGTAATTTTTATGGCAACCCTATATACCAAAAAAGTTTGAGAAATGAGTTTAAAAAATTTTAGAAAATGGCCTTGTACATCTTTTTAAAAGTTTATAGATAGACTTAAAAATTCTTGTAATTACTTTTCAACCTTCTTTTTTTTTTTTTTGGCTTTGGAACATTTTTTGAAGTTGAGGAATTGAGTCCTAATATTAAAATGGTGTCATTTAGCATTGATAAATAGAAGTATAAAGTCTGAAAAGGTGTTGTTTTGTAAGGCACATATATTTGTCTTTCTCCCCTTAATTTCCTTCGTCTCTTTTTCTCTCTCTTGCTCACTACTCCTTATCATCTTTTCCTCTATCTTTCTCTCTCTATCTCTCTCTCTCAATTTTTTCTTATAAAATATCTTTCTTTATCACTTGATTTTTCACAAAAAGTTTATATCTCAAATGTTTTTCTTAAAAACTTTCTCTCACATCACAATCTATATTCCCTTATATCTCTTCATTTAATTCCCTAACACTTCAGTCTCTCTCTTCCCTAACATCTTTGTCTTTTACTCCATTATTTTTCTTTTTAGATCTAAAAAAAAGTCTAGTTTATAGAGGTTACAAGAAAATTTTGCCATTCTATGACCAAACAAGCAGTTTTGACTAACTTGATTATTGCTTTTATGTCCCTTTTCTTTTTTACAAAATTTGAAAAAAAAAATTGCATGGGTTTGGCTCTCTAAAAGGTCCTATAATTATAATGTTTTTTTTTTTTAAACAAAATGAGTAACCTTCAAGGCTTATTACTTTAGTTTCTTTCCACTTAGGTGTTGGGTTAAAAATTCAAAGCTTATATGGTGCCAAGATAAGGCTAACGTTTATGACTTTAAGGTCTCACTTTCTCTTATAATTTTTCAATCTTCACTTAGATCTAGTCATGTTCTTGTTATGATGGTTATTTGATTACTACAAAGATGGGGAATTTTGATGGTTGGTTTGCATTATTGTTAATGTATGTAGTGTTGTTCTTTTTTTCTTTTTTTGGACAGATTTCTAGAACATTTGGTGTATTTGTCAAAAGAGAGACTTCGTATGATTGATCGTGGGGTTGGGGATGGTTTTGGGTCTTGTTTGCCTATCAATTTGGTTTTCAAATAGGCTTGGTTCAAGTTCAAACAAGTTAGTTTAAGGAACTCAATGGTTGGATTAAGCTAATTGACTCGGTCAACTAACATGTTTGACCATAGTTGAGCTTTTTTACTTCATCTCTCTTTTCCTTTTACTATTACCTTGCCTTTACTATTTTATTGTCATGACTTCTCCTTTTTATTTATCTAAGACCTAAGATAAAAAAAGGAGTGAAGAGTAAAGTGGTGGTTTAGGTAGTAGCAATTTAAGTTAATTAATTGGATTTTAAAACAAATTAGTGTTGATATTTCCTGACTAATGTATTCATTTATCATGTCAAATGATAGAATTTCTCAATATCTTATTTTTACAATAAAAGGAAAAAAAAAAAAAGAAAGACTAACCTTTTTATGTTTTGGCCTTACAAGGGATGGGTGGTTGAAGAAAGGTAAAAAGCACTAAAGCAACTTTAAAGGGGCAAGATATGCCTTTTATTTAGCTATCTCACTCTTTTTTCTTTTACAATTATATGTGAGGTTATCTTTTGTATGGTTAGGTGATGCTAAGTTATTAGATTGTAATGGTCTTATGCCATGAATGGAGTAATATGTATAACCTAATTAGTGACCTGCTATGATTACAAAATTGAAGTGACTTGACCAAACAAAATTATATGTTCTTAAATGTTGTTTGATGCTCTTTTTCCCTTATCTTATTTCTATTTACCATTAATCTTCAATGTTTTGCAACCTTAATGACATGACCAATTAAAATGTGCAAACAATAAGTATAAATAAAAGCTAAATTAAAAAAAAAGTATTAGCCAAAAATGGAAAAAGGATATTAATGCCTTTACTTTGACTAATTACTTTTTATAAACTAGCTTTTCATAATCATTTCTTAATGGTTAATGTTCTGAAATTAATGATCTTGTACTTTTATCCATTTACTACTCTTTGCAAAGCTTTTATTCTACCTTTTCTTGGATTAAGAATACTTTCACTTTGATCATTTACTTGCATTGTGTGCCGTCTTTGATCATTTGATGATAACTAGAATAGTTAGCTTCTAACATGACATGCATGTAGAATTGAAGAATTAATATGTCTATGATCTTTATTTTAACCAAGTTATGACTAAATTATTAAGGACAATAGTTGTAAGAAATTTTCATTATCAACTTCATAATGGTTATCTTTTGAAAAGGAATCTGTTGTGCATTCTTGATGGCTTCTTGCATGAGTAAATTGTAAAAGGGTCTCATGGTTATGGACTAAGAGGACATTTTGGTAGGGACAAAAACTTAGGAATGGTAATTCATCATTATTTTTAGCCAAAGATGTATAAGGATGCTAATTATTTTGTCAAAAGATGTCCTACATGTTAGTTCGACAACAAGAATTTAGAAAACACAAGTTTATACACACTTTTATTTGAACCTACAACTTAATGACTTCACTTAAGTATGGATTTTGTGTTTAGACTTCCAAGGATAACAAATGAACACAATATTATCTTTGTTATGGTATATCGTTTCTCTAAAATGACACACTTTATTCCTTAACATCTAAAATCTCAATATCACAGATTTTTAATCAAATGGTTGGCCAAATCAACTAGTGAGAGCACTTAGATTGCAAAAGATAAGTTAAAGAGGATTGATCCTAATATGATGAAGCCTTTGAGGTTTCACTTCTAAAAATGACGCACAAGTGTTTTTGCTATTTTGTTTTATTTTAATTATTTGTTTTAATTAGAATTCATGTAATTATCATGTCATTATTTTAATAGATAGATGACTAAGATTAGATACAGTTTTATTTCATCAAAGGTTGAAACTTAATCTTATCATAACCTTAATATAAATATATTTGGTTGCTGGATAAATTTTATTAATTTGTTGTTTTATTAAAATATTAATGTTTTTTAATAATAGTGATTTTCTTTAAATACTAACCTTAATTCCCTAATTTTAACTTCAATTTATTTCAATTTCTTTACACCATTACCAATGTGAGACCCATTCCATTTAGTAAAATTCACCTTGCAAACATTAAGTTCTTTAATGTCATAATGCAATTTTTCATCTACAAGTAAGAAGAGTCAGCAATCCTTCATAACTTGGTTACATCAGGCATCTTAAAGCCTTAACTCCTCAAACTAAAAACTTTTTGTCTCGATTATGGTTTAAACCATACAAGTTAAGCAAAACTTGCTTATGATTCAAAATGGAAACTGTAAGATAAGACAAATGGTTATGGAAAAAAATTTACTTCAAGAGTTAAAAAAAAAACAAGACTATATTTAATTGTTCATAAACAAAAGCCCAATTATAACATTACTTTGCTCAAGTAAATAGATAATTCAATAAGCTAATGTTAATGAGAGAGTAGAACTTGACAACCACTCTAAAGCTTGTTGAAATCTAATTAGGCATAATGGCACCACCTATCTTTTCAAAATTCATAAGGATGTCATTAAAGTTGCTCCTTTAACACTAAGGATGAAAAACTTGGATGCAAAGCCCTTAAAAGTCATACATAATGGTGTTTTTCCAAACAATTATAAAAATTAGTAAAATGCTATCGAGAGTAACTTAAGATATCTATCCACAATAACATTAATAAAATTCATGGAACAAGAGAGAAGAATGACATCAACCTCACCATCCTAGGTAGGATTAAGCTTTGTCTTTATAAGGGAAAAAGTGTTTAATAGAAAATTTAAGTAGAAAACCAAAATCAAAGATGGGTTTTGATGTAAATTAAGTTTATAGAAAAATGATAAATTAGAGGTGAAGTTTCTGACTTTACCTTAGGATCTATTAGTCTGTGATACTAAGAGGGGGGATGAATCAGTATTACACTCCTTAAAAACATTGATAACTTAAGTCAAAGTATTCTACTTCTTTAATACTTTCGCTCTCATCAATACACAGGTATGTGAACAACTTCAACCTCTTCTTAAAAGCAAACTCTTTCTCAAATTCGACTAAGGTAGATCTATTGTTACCTACTAATCACAATAGTCCTCAAAGTCACCTTTTAGACGCCTTGGCTATTAGATAAATCAAATGTTCTTGATTAGGTCTTCTTTAGGTTATAGGTTCAATGATACTTTAGCTGCGTTCAGAACTTAATTCAAAACATAGAATGTAAATCAAAACAAGAACACAAGAGATTTAATATTGTGATAGGAGTTTTGAAATCTAATACTCTTGATGGCAATCTATTAATCATATATGTAGACGTAAGGACAGCTTCCCCCCAATAAGACTTAGGGACATTTCCATGAAACAACAATGCTCGAGTAGTGTTGAGCAAGTGACCATTTTTTCTTTCAGCCACCCCATTTTGTTATGGGGTGTTTATACAAGATGACTCATGGATGATCCCTTCCTTTTAGAAGTAGGTTGACAAGATCTGATTAAAGTAATCTTTAGCATTATCTGATCTAAAGTTCTTAATTTTAACTCCAAATTGATTTTGAATCATAGAATTAAAATTAGGAATAATACTACTTACATCAGATTTATGTTTGAGTAAAAATATCCATGTGACCTTAGTGCAATCATCGATTAGAGAAACAAACCGTCGAGCCCCTGAGATATTTGGAATTGTGGAGGGTCCCTAAATATCACTGTGAATCAAATCAAAAGGGTGAGAACTTCTTTTATTGTTTATAGGAAAAGATACACGAGTGTGCTTAGCAAATTCACAAGTATCACATTGGAATTGACTCATATCTAATCCTTTAAACAAAAAAAAGAAACATGATATTTAAGACACGAAAAGATGGATAACCAAAACGAAAATGATAAAGCCAAATGACATCCTTATTTGAAGCACTAAGAAATGATAAGGGTGAATTGTTCATGACTTTCTTTGAAATCCTTGGCATGTCAAGGTAGTACAGCCCATTCCTTTCCTTAGCAAGTCCAATTTTCCTCTCTGAATCCTGTTCCTGAAAAATACAGTAGGTAGGGTAAAACATTGCATAACATTTGAGGTCATTGGTGAGCCTTTTTATGGAAATTAGGTTGGCTGATAGTATCGGCACATGGAGAACATCTTTTAGAATGAGAATAGGTGTAATATAGATATCACCAACCCCTGCAACAGTAGCCATAGAACCATCTGCCACCACTATTTTCCTATTGCTTGGACATGGAGTATAGGTAATAAAAAAATGTGTAGTATGAGTCATGTGATCAATGGCACCTGAGTCTATTATCCAAGCTTCACTTGAAAGTTTTTCTGAGGCATTTAAACTAAAAGAGAATGGAGACTTACCTGAGAGTGCTAAGGAACACACACCAGAGGGTTTATCTAGAGACCCTAAAAGCCCTTTAATTTTTTCTATTTCTTCACCGTTGAAGGATTCTTACACCTATCCTTCATTATGATTGATTTGCTAGCTGGCGTGTTCAATTAGATTAGCTTGGGGCCTTGGCTGTCCTCCTTTGTTGCCCCACTCTCGGCTCAAGGTTGCTGGTTTCCCATTCAACTTCCAGCAACTTTCCTTTGTATGCCTTGGCTTCTTACAGTAGGTACACCATAAATTGTCTTGATTATCCCTCCATGTAGACCTTGAAGCATCCGCCCTTCCTCTTTCTTGTGTCAACACGTTGCGAGTTACTAATGCTGAGCCTTCCACAGCTTGAGGTTCTAGCATTATTCCCCTTCGACTTTCTTCTGCGCAGATTAGAGAGATTGTCTCTTCTAGAGAAGGAATTTCTTCCTTTCCAAGTATTTGAATCCTAATCTGGTCAAATTCAAAATTAAGACCCGCCAAGAAATCATATACTCGATCTTTTTCAATGAAGGTTTTCAGAGTTGCAGCATCATCCGCACACATCATCTCAAATACTCGATAATGATCGAGTTCTTGCCATAGATTTTAAAGGCAATTGGCATATTCCATCACCGTTTTGCTCCCTTGTTTTGTTGCACTTGTCTTTATCTTGATTTCATATACTTGTGCTGCATCTCGAGCCTTTGAATAAGTCCTGCGAATAGAATCCCAAATCTCCTTTGCGTTTTAAGAAACATACATGTATCACTTATGGTTGGATCCATTGAATCCCAAAGCCATGACATGATCATTGAATCTACCTCATCCCATGTGTTGAATGTGGGATCTTCTGGTGTTGGACCTGTTCCGAGAAGATGATTGAGTCTTCCTTTACCTTTCAAATAGGTCTTGACGAATTGAGACCATTTGAGATAATTCTTTTCATTCAACCTATAAGTTGCTCTCACATTTTGTAGATCTCCGGTCATATGGTTGGTGTTGGGGTTCTCATTTTGACCTGAAGCATCTCCAATCAGTTTTGTCATAGACATGGTAATTCTAGGTACAAAGAACGTACTTGGAAAGGAAGGGAGAAAAATATAGCTAAAGAGAACACAGAGAGAAAATATATAGCTAAAGAGAACACAATAATGACAGTTGCAATCATATAATGAAGGACAAAGACAAACCCAGCAATAAAGGCTGTGATTGGAAGATTATCGCATCAATGAAGGATGCACTACAACCCTAACCCAGAAAAATGAGCCTGTAGCTCTGATACCATGTAGAATTTAGAGAAAAGAATTGTGATCTTTTTTTACTTGTCCTTGTACCAAGATTACACAGCTATTTATAGGACTCCTACGAATACTAATTAGGAAAAATAGATCTGTACAATACTACTATAATCCCACAAATCAAGGGATACTAAGAAATCATTTCCTAATTAATTATTTACAGCTATTTCCTAATAATTAGGACCCATAAAATTAGGAATGAATATTCCTAATAATCACATCCTAAAAATCAGGATAATTCAACACAGAGTTTAATGAATGATATCTTTCGGCCATATTTACGTAAGTTTGTCCTGATATTTTTTGATGATATTTGGGTGTATAGTTCTTCCCTTGAAGCACATTTGTCGCATTTGCGGACTGTGTTCACTACCCTATATAAGAACTTTTTATTTGTTAAGAAGACAAAATGTAGCTTTGCTAGTCCAACAGTGGAGTATCTTGGCCATGTTGTCTCCAAAGAAGGTGTGGCAGTTGACCCTTCCAAAATTCAAGTGATGCTGGATTGGCCAATTCCAAGGACGATCAAGGCACTACGAGGCTTTTTGGGATTGATTGGCTATTATCGCAAGTTTGTTCGTGATTATGGAAAGATCAGCTCTGAATTGACGACTCTTTTAAAGAAGGATTCATTTAATTGGAATGACAAAGCAGATGAGGCATTTGCTCGACTCAAGCGAGCCATGACCACTACCCTAGTTCTTGCCATACCAGACTTTAGTAGGTATTTATTATTGAATCTGATGCTTGTGGAATTGGAATTGGTGCAGTATTAATGCAGTAACGTCGCCTTATTGCCTTCACCAATAAGGCATTATCACCAAAATATCTCAGTATGTCTGTTTACGATAAGGAGATGTTAGCTATTGTTCATGCAGCCTCGAAATGGCGTCCGTATCTCATTGGGAGGCGTTTTCAAATTCAGACTAACCATAAAAGTCTGAAATATTTATTAGAACAGCGAATCTCTTCTATGGAACAACAAAAATGGATTTCCAAATTGTTGGGCTATGATTACGAGATCATTTATAAAAAAGGGAGTGAGAATTTGGTGGCTGACGCATTATCTCATATTCCGAAGCAAGCAGAAGTGGTGGCACTCTCTATCCCTACCTGCACTACAATTGTGCAAATTAAAAAAGAGTGGTGGGAGGATCGTGAAACTCGAGAGATTATTGAGAAGCTACAGACAGATCCTAATTCAGTTGCTCATTACACTTGGGATTCTCAAGATTTCCGTTATAAAGTGAGATTGGTACTTATTCCTCATTCTTTCTTATATGGACACAATCATGCAAGAATATCATGCATCCCTGACTATCGGCCATTCGGGATTTCTTCGGACCTACAAGCGTATTGGTAAGGAATTTTATTGGAAAGGTATGAAGAAGGAAATTAGAAGGTTTGTAGCTGAATGTGAGGTATGCCAACGTCACAAGAATGAATCTGTGGCATCGCCAAGACTTCTTCAACCTTTACCGATCCCAAAAGAAGTTTGGACAGACATTTCTATGGATTTTATTGAGAGACTCCCACTGTCCCAAGGTAAATCCACTATTTTTGTTGTTGTTGATCGCTTGTCCAAATATGCTCATTTTTGTGCAATTAGTCACCCTTATACTGCTGCTAGTATTGCTCGGGTTTTTGTTGCCAATATTGTAAGGCTCCATGGTGTTCCTAAATCAATTGTCAATGATTGAGATAAGGTCTTCACCAGTAATTTTTGGAAGGAATTATTCCACTTGCAAAGGACGCAGTTGAATATGAGTACTGCTTATCACCCCCAAATAGATGGATAAACTGAGGTAGTCAATCGATGCTTGGAAAACTACCTTCGTTGCTTTGCAGGCGACAAGCCAAAGGATTGGGTAAAATGGCTTCCTTGGGCTGAATGGTGGTATAATACCACTTATCATTCCTCTACAAAGATGTCCCCATTTCAAGTAGTTTATGGGCGAGTTCCACCTACTCTTACAAGGTATACAGCTAAATCATCTCACGTAGATCAAGTCGATAAGGACTTACAAGATAGAGATAGGTTGCTCCAACTCCTGAAAGATAACCTCATTGCAGCCCAAGCCCGTATGAAACAACAAGAGGATATGCATCGTACAGAGCGAAAGTTTTTAGTGGGAGATCGGGTCTACCTTAGACTCCAACCCTATCGGCAGTTATCCATCACTGTCCGCTCCTCAATGAAATTATCTCCTCGTTTCTTTGGGCCATACCAAATTTTGGAACGCATTGGTCCTGTTGCCTATCGTCTCAACTTACCAACAAGATCAAAAATACATCCTATCTTTCATGTCTCTTGCTTGAAAAAGAAGGTAGGGGATAGTGGTGACACAAAGCCAACTGCCTGACATTACTTGCACAGGAGACGTCCACCTTCAACCGCAAGCCATCTTAGACCGACGTATTGTCAAACGTGGAAATCGAGTTGTTGTCCAAATCCTGGTTCAATGGACTAACCTCCCTATTGAGGATGCTACCTGGGAGTTCTATCATTCTTTTACAGATCGATTTCCAAACTTTATTACTAGTCAGCCTTGAGGACAAGGCTATTTTGAAGGACAGCGGAATGATACGATCCTTAATAGGCAGGATTATATCCCTAATAGGTGGAATTGTCTTTTATTTCCGAATTTATTATTTCCGAATTAGTAGGCGGGATTATATCCCTAATAGGTGGAATTGTCTTTTATTTCCGAATTAGTAGGCGAGATTATATCCCTAATAGTGGTCTATCAAGTTTATATAAGTGTATTACCCGTGACTTTTAAATTCAACTCAGTAATAATATTCTCAAAGCATTTATCTTATTGGAAGCTGATCTCCCGAAGTGATCATTGGAGGCTGATCCCCTCGAAGTGATCAATTCTATCCCTTTTATTTCTACAAAACTCTTGTTTTCAATCCTTATTTCCCAATCCCTATTCAAAATTCCTTATTCCAAAACCCTAGGTTCTCAACAATGTGGGTATTTGCAATTTGTCATGTTTCAGTGAAATTGTCTGTTGGATCTCGTCCTGTGCCTTTGACGTTGGCTTGTGCAAAAGATGTTTAACCCAGACTCTGCTCACTCACTTTAATTGTTTTGTTTTATTGTGTCTGCGAACTGGGATCAGCTTACTTCACTAGTTTTCTGCATCTGTTATGTGAACATTATTCTAATTTTGTAAGCCATTTCACGTTGTGGGGATTTAAATGAAGAATATGCTGTGCTTATTATGCTCTTTGTAGTGGCAAAGACGCTAGCATTGATTTTTTAGCACATATATTTCGGCTATACTTCTCCCTTTTTATTTTTTTGATTCTATGCATTTCGTTGCTATAAAAGTTGGGACTAAGGTTTTGCTGCTATTGTTGTTGATATTTACTTGGTGTTATATCCTTGCATGGATGGCAGCCCGCTAGCACTTGCTCAGGCTCATGACACTCGAGACAAACTCATTGCAGCACATTCAGAGCTAGCAGAAGAGGGGGCCATCAAAATTGTGATAATAAAGACAACAGGAGATAAAATATTAACACAACCACTTGCAGACATCGGTGGGAAGGGACTGTTCACAAAAGAAATAGACGAGGCACTAATTAATGGTGAAATTGACATTGCAGTTCATTCGATGAAAGATGTTCCCACATATTTACCAGAGAAAACTATCCTTCCCTGTAACCTCAAGCGTGAGGATGTTAGAGATGCATTTATATCCTTGTCTGCCGATTCTCTGTCGGAGCTTCCTGCTGGGAGTGTCATTGGTACTGCTTCCCTCAGAAGGAAGTCACAGATACTCCACAGATATCCGTCACTCAGTGTAAGCATGGCACACAAATTTGGTTTTTAATATTATTCTGCTGGAAGCTTGACCAGAAATTGCCTCAAATTCTTTTTACATGAATTGTCAAGTCCACAATCAGTTATTTTAGCATTGAGTTGGCAGTAGGTTTTATAACTTTTAACATTTTGTCAAACCTGAAAGGGCCACTATAAGTGAATTTTTAGAATGGAAATGATTGTCTTTGTACATCCTTTTAGTAAACCATTTTGGCAGTTTAGTTCCTGTTTTGATTCGATTATTACTTATCGAATGTCTGGAAGATAATGAGCAAAACATGGGAATGCAAAATTTTGAGTGAATTTGATTATTTTGGGCTTGATAAAAGCCTTACACGTTTTAATTTTTTTGATAGGAATTGTAACAACAATATGTGATGGCACTTTCACTAAGAATGTTGTACATTGTATTCTTCCACTTGAATTTAACACCTATACAAATATTGAACACATTAATTTGATCACTTTTGTTATTGTGAAAACTTGCACTTGAATTCTATGTTGTTAAAACATGGAATAAAATGTACTTTGTCATATAAAATAGTCATCTCATTATGTTTCTTGGATATAGTTATGATACATAGGTGGCAAACTCCAGTCCACATAATTGAGATGGCCAATCTGGCTTCCTATCTTCAGCATTACCTACAAAATATTTGGAAACACAAAAACTATTTCATGAAATCTCCTTAGAAATTTTTAGATGATATAGCCTGTGACAACCACAGTTGTTACTTTCCAAGCTGTTTTATTTTCAGTGATCTGGTTAATGTAGAATTGGGGACTCCATTTGACCTTCTGTTGAGTAGGTCAGAAGTTCAACAGTTGTTGCATCCCTGTTTTTCCATCACAATGGAAAATCCCTCCATGGGGCTAATTGATGTAAAACCTAAATTTCTGCAGAAGAAATGAAAAGCACGAATGCTTTAGTTTGCGATGATGCTTCAATGGGTGGACATTTAAAGTGGAAAATGCAGTTAAAAGTATGGTGATTGATTGACTGGAGATTGATAATGGACTTCAAGGATTCAATTCTTCATTAAAACATCATATTCATTTATTGAATTAAAGAGGCCTTACATTTGGAGATCACCATGAGCTTGGAGCAATGCTTATTACTTTGAGCAATGACAGATCCTTTTTTGTGCCTATGTCTTGGCTGTTTTAAGAAAAAATAAGTTTTGGCCATTGCCTTTACCACGGAACATTTTACAATTTTCAAATGCTTCATGTATAGCAATATCTCTCTACTTTTACTTTTGATTAATTAAATTTGCAGGGTCTAGATAATTTTCGTGGCAATGTCCAGACTCGTTTGAGAAAACTCAATGAAGGGATGGTCCAAGCAACGCTATTGGCATTGGCTGGACTGAATCGCCTAAATATGACTGAAAATGTGTCTTCAATTCTTTCGATTGATGACATACTTCCACCAGTTGCTCAAGGGGCAATTGGAATTGCTTGTCGAAGTGATGATGGTTGTTAAACTTGTTTTTGCTATGTCTAAACTCTGCATAGATGTTATGATTGATCTAGCGATCTTTATATCCAATAAATGCCGAGCATTTGTTAGTATTTGAAACTGATGAATGCAGTACACAACTTGTAATCAAGAGGAAATAACCTATAACCTGTAACTGTAGTGACAGTGGTACCCATATGCTCTGTGCATTAAGGCCAAGAGTAGACTGGGTCTTTCATATATGCCCCATGAGGTGGTGCAAAATTCTCAATTTGAATTATGGATCAAATGTAGTTGATCCACAGTATACCTTTTGAAATTCTGTCATACTTAAGGAGCTTTATTTAGACAAATATTGGCAGATAAAGTTGATTGGATAGATGAAAGGCTACATATTTGGCAGCTGAGACAAAGCAAACTGAAACAGAATCCAAACCTGGTCATGAACACAATTGCCATGAGTAGACGATACCATAATGAACTTGCCACTAGATCAATGCTTCAGCTTAAGTCAGTTCTAAATAAAGATTAATGAATCATACTTGTTCTATGATTAATAGAGAGAAAAAAAAATGATAAAATCATACTCAACCTCAAAAGTCCTTTTTTTAAGAATTAAAAAAAGAAAATCCTGACTCTGGTTACATTGTGTTTGACGACTTAAAACAGTGAAAAATGCATGGCATAAGCTTCACTTCGGTATAAGAAAAGATCACATAATGGCCCTTAATTACTGAATATGCTCTCCTGATGCAACAGCAGGTGTAAGGACCCTTACCCCAATTTTACAAATGTTCATGGTGTGAGCTGTTATTAAGGTATTCCACATCAGTAGTGATTTTGGAGGATCCTCCCAGCTTGCACAGCTAAAGAACAGACCTCTCTTTCTTTATTGAGGGTTGCATGTACTTCAAGGTACTTGGATCAGCATCACTCTGTTGTTAGTTTACTATCCTAGCCCCATATGTCATTATGTTACATATCTGCTATCATTCTGTCACTGTACAAGGTGGGGTTTGGTAATTCAAGCCAGTCTGACCAGTCAAGGTACTTTTGTTGCTTTTCCTTTGTGATTGAAAGGAGATGTACATGGCAATAGCTTGAATGCGGTTCATCTGCTTGGGTAAGAAGACAGCGATAACCATTGAAAGCCTCAGGAAATTTCTCACAACACACAATGTGGCCAAATGCTTCTTGCAGTTGTAGCCTTAGCCCATGTAGGTCTAGGCATTGTGCATGATCTTCTATGTTTGGATTGCACTGTTAGGTTGCCTTAGGGGCATCTTTTGTTGTTGTGTAGCAGGGAATAGATCCCATTTCATGGAATGCAATGAACATCTATGCTGCTGACAAGATGCAACTCACTCTCAACTTCAATTTATATCTATAAATTTGGTGATCATGGATTGTGGTTCTGGAGATCTCTGCTGATTAATTTTGTATAGATTCATTGTAGTATCCGGATTTTTAACAGCTTCAATGGTCCATTACTGCAATGTTACACAATTGTGCCATTTTGGCCTCTTAAAATTTATCCCCTTTTTGCTGATGATGATTACCTCTTTTCAGGCTAGTTACTTAGCTTCATTGAAGCATGAGGACACGAGATTGGCAGTTGCTTGCGAGAGAGCATTTCTTGAGACACTGGATGGCTCCTGTCACACTCCTATTGCTGGATATGCTTGTAAAGACGAGAAGGTGTGCCGTACGTCGGTTTTCAAATTATCCTTCGTTTGCCTGAACTAGCAAATCAACGTGACCTACCTTTTGCTAATTATTATTTCGGACCTCTTTTTAACTGGGGCGTTGTTGTTGGGGACACTAAACGGCGGACACAGTCGTTCCTCCATGACGTGGCATTCCACGTTGGTGGAGGGACAGAATGGTAATTGAAGCCGAAGTTGAAAAGGTGAATGGTAAATGCATCGAAAAATTGAAACAGTTCAAAAAAAAAAAAAGCATTTTGAAAATTCAACATTTCAAATTTCAAATTGAGAGAGCGATCGGAGGTGGAAAGATATATATATATATATATTTTTTTTAAGCACAGATAGAAAGGCAAAATTAGAGAGATGAAGTAGAATGATTGGTAGTTGACGGTAATGTGGACCGAAAAACAAAATCCTAGTAATCTATGGGGAGAAACCTCCGGGAGTGACTCCAAGTCATTGAGTCAAAGGATGCGAAATCCTTAACAGTGGTGAGAATCACAGTGGAAGTCAATATGCGGGGTCGGGTTCGAAGTGGAGAAGGTAAGTTTATGTAGTTTGGATGGTTTTTCACCTTCAATATAATAATAGATAATTCCTTTTCTCAAGAAGGTGGTCATTTTGTCGTCGTAGAGTATTGATACAAAATAATTTATGTACTATTCCTTCCTTTTGAAAGTATGGAGTTAGGATTTGATTGAAATATTCTCTAACATTATCTAACTTAAACTTTTTAATATTGATTCTAAATTGATTTTTAACTATAGAACAAAATTTTAAGGAACAATACCAACATTTGATTTATACTTAGAGTAAAAAAATTCAGGTAATACAAATACAGTCATCAGTAAATGAAACAAACTATCTTACTTTAAAAATATTAAGAATAGACATAAGACTCCAAATATCATTGTAAATGTGATGAAAATGAACAAAGCTCCTATTGTTATTAGATGAAATTGGTATATGTGTGTATTTAGCAAATATACATATTTCACAATGAAAGTTTTTTAACATTTAGATTTTTACACAAAGAAAGAAATAAAATTTTAATAACCCTAAAAAATGGATGTCCAAGTTGGTGATAATAAAGCCAAATTTTCTCTTTATTGGATGAAAAATTTTCTAATATAAAAGAATAAGGTAAGCTGCCCTTGGTAATGTTTAATTAACTTGGTACTTTAAAGTAATAGAAATCATATTGTTCTTTAGTATGTCCAATTATCTTCCCTGAATTCTTGTCATGAAATTCATAATAGTTATGATGAAAAATTACATTGCAATGTAAATTTTGAGTACATGAAACTAAGTTTTTGGATAGTTTAAGGACATGAAGGATGTTTTTTAAGATCAATGATTGACCTATTTTAACATTCCTTACACCTGTTACAGTGGTCATAGAATCATTTGTTATGACTATTTTCTTACTACTTGGACATAGCGAATATGTGGAAAAAATATTTGATAAGTGAGTCATGTGATCAGTAGTTTTTGAGTCCATAATCCAAGAGTTGACAAAGGTTGTACATGAGGCATTTAACCCAATAGAAAATAAAAACTCATTTGAAAAAGCCAAAGAATAGATACTTAAGGATTTTTCAAGGTTGTTGATAAATTATCCTATTCTCTCGATTGCTTTTTGGTTAGAACTACTTATCTCTTTTGGTGTTGATTCACTTAGTTGTAACTACCAATATTAAAAGAATTCTGACGAGAATTCGTTTCACTACCATAGATTTTATGGCTCCTTAGCACAAAATTTGTACGTAGCCACTAAAATATATTGTCAAACATCTTGGAGAATAAACAAATGAACAACTCACATCTTATCTCTATTAGTTTGATCCAAAGCAACAAAATAACAAAAAGCTAGGTGTATATTGGTCTTATTCAAACTAACTTTGACAAATAAATTATTAAAGGTTGCAGTATACTCCTCAATAAACATATATAAAGTTGTTGCAACAAATAAAATTTCTTCTGCAACTCAGTTGTATAAATAGCAAGCAAAAAGTGTCTACACAAATTAGATTTGATATGCTCCTAATCAATGATTTTTAGCTTGTCTTCTTATGCATATTGTCACCATTGAAGTGCAAGGTTCCTTGTGTTAAACTCGACAACAATAGCTTTTGATTTGCTACCATAGTCTTCCACATAAAATAATTGTCGATATTAGATTTTCAATCACAATAATCTTTAGTATGCATATTCGCATGAAAATCAACAACTTATAGATTAATTCTACCACCATTCAAATCAAGAACATGAAATAACCTCACATCCAAAGCACCTCTTATAGCATGATTAATGGTCCTAGCATCAGCGGCAATCCTTCCTTAGCTCCAACCGTATTAAGTGAACATTAAACTTCAAACTTTGGAGGCAATCTTCAAAGAAATAGAAGTGCACAATGGTTCTTGAGCAATACAGAACTCTAACAGCTTAAGTTTGGTATCCCTCAATAAATAGTTGTGAAAGGAGATATTAAAAATGGGAGAGGTTGGAGAAGTGTTTGGGGATCTATTTGAGAAGGTTTGGGGGATGCAAGATGAGTTTCGAGGCATGAAAAGACTTCCCAAAACATGGTTGCAAACCGAGCAATAGGGGGTGCCAATGTGGCGAGAGCAACTAGACTGACAACTTTTGAATGCCAATAAATAAATTTACAATTTATGCCGATAAATTTGTTTTATTTTTTGAACCATTTATAAATAAATAAAGAGATAAATAAATAAAGAGATAAATAAATAATAGTATGCCATATATATATATATATATATATATTGCAATATTTTCTAAATTACCTACATGTGTGCAGGTGCATTGTAGTAGTAGTACCTTTGTGGCGACAAGGTATGTGTTTTTATATTGCGAAGGGGAGACCAGAAATGTTCTGCAGTGTTTATGTGTGTGTTACTACCTAAACATTTTCATGTTCCTCGTCTGCAATTGACTTCTTTCTTTCAAGTTGATGGATGAAAACAATGACTATTAATATTCAGCCTCATGTTAAAAAGGAGGAAAAAAAATGTAGCACGAAGGAATTAGGAGCAGACATCTTTGTAGAGACACCAAGGTTCCCACCAAAAAAAAAAAACCATGCCTAGAAACCAGTTAAATCCAAGCGGAAATGTCAATGGGGATAGGGGAAGAAAAACAAAAAGAAGAAGAAGAAGAAGAAGAAGAGAATTTCAGTTAATTCAAAAAACAGTTAATAATGCTTCTTCAGCTCGTGATTACTTCCTAGAGACACATAAGTAAAATAACTATCAAAGGCCTCTACTGCAGTTCCATCGACATCCATACTCTCCCCACTCTATAAAGGAGTCAAAAGGATGAAATAAAAGGGCTAAAGAGAGAACAAACAAGTTAGAAAGAAGAAGTTATGAGAAGATTCAATTATTGTCGTATATTACATCATACACTGTTCATGTTTGGGCATAAACAGTTTTGCCTGAGATCAAACATTAGTGGAGGCAGCAAAACCTCCCAGTTTTGACTTTCATCGACATCTGTAGCAAAGTTCCCAAGTTTGGATGTTCTCTATGCCTTATCATGGTGAAAGTATTAGCTAGCAAAATCAATTTAATTTATGTAAATGTAACTCTATGTGTCAACAAATTATTCGTAATAGGTGGCATTTTCTTTGTTTTAAAAATGCATATTTTCTTAGCATAGAATAATTTCTAAACGCTGCTTGTTTGTCAAGCAGATACTTCATTGCGTTAAGAACATAGGTAAATAAAAGAAAAAAAAAAAAACGCATGCTGATGCAAAAAGTTAGACAAATTACTGTGATTGAACATGTACACAATGTGTGGTAAGAAAAAAAAAAACACAAAAAAGCAGAATGAGGCAATCGAATTGCAAGGGAAAGGAGGTAATGCAGTTAAAATGAGTGAGGATGCGTACGTACTCAATGGGCACACGTTGATGTTTCATTGTTTGTAACTGTCATCATTGCCATTTTCACAGTCAACTTTATAATCATAGGGCCGTGTTTTAAGAATCTGTAGAGCTAGGAGCTGCCACCAGACTTGGGAGCCGAGCGCCAGCGCGTCTCCATTCATCAACGCCGCCACTGAATTTTCATCAAACACCTGCAGCCCAAAACCACTAGCTGAAAGCGATGGGAGGGAGTGGCGGATGGGCATGGGAGGGAGAGCGAGTCGGCAGAACCTAAGAAAGCCGATAGTTTGGTTCTTTTCCGCTTTGATTTATTAACTAATTTATTTATTTTTTCAAATGCTAACCGTCTGGGTCATAATAAAATTAAATCCACTGTTACCCCCGCCGGTCAATCGCATTCTAACACGCTGAAGAAATTTGTTGACCTTTTGACAACCAACTTTGACTGGCCATAACTTTGCGGTCTGATGTCCGATTGAGGTGATTTTTTTTCTGAATTCGTGTAACTTTTCGAGCTCTAGGGTTAGTCATCATATGCTAGTGTTAGGATTGTTTTGAGTAAGAATTAGAGAAAATATTACGCATGTCTGAAATATTGATACGAATTTTAATCATTAAAAGAATGCAATGGAAATGAAAATTAGCATCCTCATACTTGGATCATAAAGGCAAGCAATTTAACAAATGAATTTTTATAATCCTAGCTTCTTCATCAAAGATTTCCAAGCAACAACAATCTAAGTATAAATGAAATTTCAACATCAAATAATATTTTACAATGATTTAGAAGTTTTACAATTTAAAACCTACATTTAGGTTGCATATAGCTCCTTATTCCCCATTTTTCTATGCTACAAGTAACTCCATTATATATTACGCCCACTTAAGAGGCTCTTGGTGTGACATGGTTATGAGAGGGTTGGACATAGTAATTATGTTTTTTTTTAATTTTTATTTAATAGGTGAGTTATCATTTTTATGACTTCATGCGTTATACCTATTCCTTATAATAATATGACTTGATGTTAAAAAAAAAAAAAAAAAGAGAGAGGCTCTTAGCATACAAAGGTCATGCTATTGTTTAACACAAGATGGTTAATGAGGTGGGAAAGTAGTTATTAGGTGATGCTTTTAATTAGGTTTTAAGAATTTAAGAAATGAAACAAGTTTACTTTGCAATATGTATTTTTTTTAAAGTTAATCACAAGAAGTTTAAATGAAGGTAAATGTTTTAAATCCTAAAAAGAACAAGAAAACACACAAGAGAGATAATGGAGATTAGAGTTCGATGGTACTCGGGGGAAGAATTTCATGGCTAATAGGTAGGAAGAAATTGGTTTACCAACTTTTCAAAGCCCTATAATTAAAAAAATGTATAACCTTGCCAACAGATAACAGTTAGCAAATTGTTTCTAATAAAAAAACAAAGAATAAAAGAAAGTTAAATTTCAGTCAAAAGTCACTGACCACTTTCCTTAAAAATGCCACCAATATCCCAAGAGGGTTTTTTATGCAATAAACTTATGCTCACACAAATAGATTACTATCTTGTAATAAGAATCACACTTTGCCTTTGGCTTTCACAAATTTTTAGGACTATGTCTTCATAATCTTATTTCTGCTTATCAAACACCTAAACTCTCTCAATAATACAATTTGTTGGATGGTTAAGATTCAACGTCTGAGCATACTTGGAGTACTAATTTTGGGTAGTTAAGATTTTCACTAGCGGTAAGCGCCTGCCCTATTGTGATTGAGATGCTTCTAGAGCCTAGACACTAGAATTCGTATTGTAGATTACATTAACGTTGGAAGTATGGTTCCCTCAGACTAAAAGTATCCAAACGGAACCCACAAAAAATCTTAAAAATCTACTAATTATCTAGTGGATAGACAAAAAAAAAAAAAAAGGGAGGGCATTGAATTGGCACACCACCTCTGCCTTTTGCACAACGCACACATAGTCCTACACACATCCTTTCCTACAAAAGCATGCCTCTGTTGGCATGGCCACTGCCTCCACCCATGCCAGCACCAACTACTGCTTTATTTCTAGCAAAAAACTCAACTCAGCATTATTTGTGTGTCTACATGGAAAAAGAACAGATAATTGAGGTATCATTTTCTTCAAAAGGACCCCATGGAGGATAAACGTTATGTTAACCAAGAGGGCTAAAGATCGACAAGTATACATATAAATGCACTTAACTTGTTAGTTGATCAGTAAGATATTAGCTTGATTAACTAGTAACATTGTACCATGCATGAAGATCCCATGGAATATGATCCTACGTTCTTTTGGACTATTGTTAGTCTTGCTAACTGTGTTTTGTGCTACTCTAATGGCTTTGAAATAATTTCTTTGCTTTTCTTTCTTCTGTTTTTTTGTTTTTTTTTTCTTTGCAGTACGATGGCTATTTCCTTCTTGACCAGAAGGTTTAAAATGCGCATCATGAGCATTACTGTTACTCCAGTCATTTTTGGTCATTGCAGCAAATGTAACCGTAATTGCCGGCAATGTCGGCAATGTGATTGCAATTTTGGGTTAGGCACCACAATTGCTGATGTGAACCACTATTTAACATCATGCATGTAAATAGATGCCTAAGACTATTGTCAATCTGGGTTTTAGCAACCACCAGTTTAGGAACTTGTTTGTTCTTGTTACAATTAATATGACTAGTTTTAACCTTGTGATCTTTCTGGTGATTTATACAATTTGTATGGGGTAGCCTTATAGTTCTAAGGGACGAAGCTAATATCTTTAGCACATGTGGTAGCTAATGAGTCATAGTCATGATGACAGGAAAAAATGACTTTTCTGGTAAAATATTGAAAAATGGGTGCTATTTTTTTTTTCTGTGGGAAACTTGTAGGGTCTGTCACTTTGTCAAAATCTCACGATAGGCTAACGAGAGCATTTGTCAATTTATTTTACTAAAATTTAAATATTAATTAGTCCTTTTTAACATGGTACAGGAGTAAGAAAAGACTATAGAATTTCATGGATACACTGGCAAACCAAGTTACTCAGTGTGGTTTGGCTCATAAAGTGAAAGGCGGGCAGTTTTTGTGGATGAAGTGAAGTGCATTGGATGTTTAAAGTGTGCTTTATTTGCAGAGAAGACTTTGTTATTGAAACTATTTATGGAAGAGCGAGGGTTTTCGGACAATGGGCTAATCCAGAATGCAAAATTCAAGCAGCCATAGAAACTTGTCCTATTGATTGTATCTCATAAGATAGTAGTTTTCCCTTATCGGAGAATTAATTTTGTCTTCTAACTTAATAAGATAGAGGTTGGCTTCCAATTTGTTACTTGTTGAAAGGTTGGGTTGGTCTATTTATGCAGCTGAGCTTGTTCAAATTCTAAGTTGTTAAACAAAGCAAACTAAAGTCTATATAAAGGGACAAAATAAAATTCTTATGAAACAACAATGTAGTGTCAGCTACAAGGATATCTATCCTATACTTCAGATGATACCTAATAAGAAACATAAAAAAGCCAGAGTTTGCTGGTTTACCCTCTTATATTGCATAGACCATAATTTGTAAGTCATTCACTTAATCTAGTGTTAGTGTAGAAGACTGAAGAAAAGGTGTCATGTTCTCATGCAGTGCTCCTTTAATAATGACGAAGGTTAAACCTAAAATGCCATGTTCTTTTATCAACATTCAGGATTGTGGAGAGGTCAAAATTACTGCACTGGAGTTCTTGATGTCAAAGCAGCCACGTGGGAATGTACAAGTTGGAGCTAGCAACTCAACCAGCACACCTGTCTTCAATGTATTTGGTGATGCCAAAAAGTTTCAAACCAGATTTTTTAATAAACTGAACAAAGTCGTGGCTCAAAACTCTCAAGTGATGCCTCCATACTATCTCTTACAGGTTTCACCAATACATGATAACATTTGTTTGGGTTGTTGAAATAATAACAGTAACATGTTTAATATCAGGAGATATTGTGTTATGTGTAATATTTGTTTTTGGTGGAAGCATTCCTGCATGGGGCAGCAGTAATGACCCTGTAAAATTAGCGACTCCAAGAGAACTTCTGTAGATCCCAAATTTCATTGGTATGGACTGTTAACTTGTTAGGCCTTATTTGAATGATCAGTCAAAAGTTTTTCTATAATCTATTGGCATCATTGCATATATAGTTTTTTAAAATGCATGCAAGAATATCAATGGCAAAGAGGGAAGACTCATTATGTACTGTAAAATGAATTTTTTTCTTATTTATTGAACTTGAAAGTGTCTTTCTAACTATACGTTATTCTTAAAAGATGTTAAGCTCTATGCTTTGAGATTAACAATTTTTGCATTTTGAAAATTTAGTTCAATTTTTGTTTCATTTGGATCTTTTTTTCTTTTAATTGCATTTGCTAAATATCTGGTTTTTTACTGCATGAGATATAATTTTGAATTACTTAAATGGATATTCAAAAGAAAATGGAATTGTTTTAGGCTTTTTGCTCTTGCCTTGTCATAATTGTCTTTAACTCCACTAATGTAGAACATATATGAACCAAAGGATGGAATAAAAGGGTAGCATAAGAATGTACCAAAAAATTCAAATTAAACTCAGACATTTATTCTAAAATTAAAGTTAATAATCAATATTAATTCAATTCATGAATAATCTGATTGACAAAGTTAATATTAAACTTTATTTATAAAACTAATTAGAGAAGAAAATGAAAATAATAATAAAGAAATTTTCTACTAAAATGGAGCAAGTTTAAAATAACTTGAATAAAAGTAAAAATATCTTAAATAAGAGAATCTTAATAAATATATAAATAAAAGTTTTTCATATAAGAGAAATCTAATAAGTGTGTAAATAAAAATATTTTAAAAAAGAAAAAAATTCTAATTAGGCACAAAATGAAATCTCTTAGAATACTTATTCTAGAAATATTTTCCTTCATCACTTACTACATCATTTACCTTTGATTAAGAGAATTCGATTCTGTAGAGGTAGATGACAAGTAAGCATAAAAAAAAAAAGTAGGATCTAATGATCAAAAGTTAACTTTAGGAAACCAAGTAGCATCAAAAGTTAGAGATGCTTTTCATTAAACAAAGTACCGTCAAAATCTATCTTGAAAAGAAGAAACGTGTTCATTATACATGATAGTCTCAATCTATCTTTGGCATGCTAGTTTTTGTAAAAAGAATAAAAGGCAAAAAAGGAGGCTTAAAAGTATCTCAGTAAGGTGATATATCCTTTACATTGAAAATAAGATTAATATTCAAGTCATTAGGCAAATTAACTAAATATGTATTAGGTCTAACTTCTTTAATGATGGAGTGGCAACTTATAGCTCAAGACTCCTCTTATAACAACCCTTAACACATTACAAATAATTGTGAACATTATGTTGAAGTCGAGATGCCTCAAACAAGAATTTCACTGATTTGCTTTTTAATGTCATTGAAAGTTATAATAGCTTTATTAAATCATTGAAATTTTCCCTTCAAGTCATAATAATATTAAATCCCTTAATTAACCTTTTATAAAAAAGACAAGCTATAGAAACTATAGGCATTAATCAGATATTTGGGCTCATGTCAGTCTTAAAATACCAACTAGAACTAATGAACATGCCCAACATATCCTATAAATGAAAAACTTGTACTTAATAGTAATCTTGTTAATAACGCTATTATTAACACAAATCTTCCATGAACCCTTTTTTCTTAGGATTTAACAAAATAAGAACAACATAAAAACTAAAGACTATAACACACAAAACCCTTAAAAAATAGTTATTCTACTTGTCTATTTAACTTCTTACATTCATTAAGGTTCATTGTATAATGTAGAATATTAGGTAGATATGAATCAGAAACATAGCCAATGGCAAGTTGTATATCTTTTATGAGTTGTAACTTGCTAGGAAAATCATTTAACATGATATCTATAAAATCATTTGATAACCAATTAAGTGAAATATGGAGATCAACTCTAGATACATTAGATATGGAATTTGGCTTGGTGTCTTTAACAGCAAACAGGAGATTTAAGATGATGTATTTACCTTTACACTTAAAGATTTACATGTTTTTCCTACTATGATTGATTGTATTAAGGTGATAAAGCCAAAAATGACCTAAAAGGATATGGGTTACATCTATAGGTAAGATATCATAATAAACCTCATGCTTATAATTATCTAATTGAATGAGAACTCAACATTGTTTAGTGACTAGTAAGGTAATTTTCTTAATTTAAGTCAATAAAAAAGGTTGCAAGTGTGGTTATGTCTTAAAATTCAACCTCAAAAGAGTAGGCTTAGCAATGACATTTATGGTACTTTTTCAACAAAAAACAAAATTTCATCCATAACCTTTAATGTCTTTGAGATTTTTGCCCAGTATCTTTATATTTTTTTAGAATTATTCCTTTACATTTGTTTTGTTACCTTTTACACCATTTTTCATTAGTCTTCTAGTATCTTTATCACGTGACAATTAATGTAATATTGTCATATCGATTTTGCTTAGATATCATGTCACCAATTTTGTGAAACCGTGACAATAAATTATTTTTTAAAAATTAAAAATTAATTTAAAAAATCTAAAAATAATGAATTAATTTTTAAAATAGAAAAAATTTCTAGAAATAGATAAAAATTTAGAAATTAAGTTTTAAAATTTGTGAAATTATAAAATAATTTTAAAAAATGAAATTAATTTGAAAAAAGTTTTAAAAAAAGAAATTAATCTTAAAAAGTTTTGACAAATAAAAATTAATTTGAAAATATTATAACGTCTACCCAATTATTGCCAACTCTAGCACAATACCTACTTCATGAACACTTGCTACTACTCCTCCAATAACGCCTTTTATGTAATTTTTTTTATTTTTTTAAATTAAATTAAAATTTATTTCTATGTTTAAAATTAATTTCTAATTTTTAAGAATTTTTCAAATTTAATTTATATCTTTAAAAATTGTTTCTATTTTTAGAAATTAATTTAGAATTTTATTCTACCTGTTAAAATTAAAGTTTAAATTCTTAAGATTTTTTATATTTTTTAAATTAATTTCTAATTTTAAAAATATTTAGAGTTTTTATTGTTTTTAAGATTAATTTATAATTTTCAATAATTTTTAAAAAATAATTTATTATTACATTATTACAAATTTATTGACATAACATCTGAGTTAACAAAATTAAAATGATGTAATGTTATATAAATTGTTTTGTGGGAAGGATAGTAAAAGACTACTAGAAAAAAGTGTAAAAGGGTGATAAAGTGAGTGTAGACGTTGGTTTCAAAAAACAAAAAAAGGATAGCAAAAAATTTAGAAAGAGTTAAAGGTTATGGGCAACAATAAACAAAATACACCTAACAACAACACAATACTAGTCATCTTCCTCAAAATCATCAGTTTCATCATTTTTCCTAACACAATCTATGAGATCTATTGTTTATATTACTAAAATCATAAGTTAAACTCAATACTCAATGGTAAATCAATATTCATAATTAGTTTAATTAATAAAATTAATATTGAATCCTATTTGTAGAACTAATTGATAAAGAAAATAAAAATAACAATAAAAAGAAAATCAAAGATCTCAAATAACCTAATTAAGAAATAAAAATATCTTGGATAAAAGAATTCTAATAAGTGTAAAAATAAAAATAAAATCTTAATTATATATAAAATAAGATTTTCTAAAATGCATTTGCTAAATTATTTGAACTATTATATGATACTCAAACTTCATTAATTAGTAAAAGGTCTTATATAATTAAGAACTAGCTTAGTTAATTGAATTTTTCTTCTCATTAGATTCTCATTCTAAGAGATGGAAAAGACAGAAATGTAGGAGTAGGGTTTTTAAGTGGGATTGATGCTTTTGTACCTTGATCCTATTTTACATGGCCAAGTTGGTTACATCATATTTATCTTATAACTTGTTATTAAAGCATTTAGCTTTCTCATCAAATAGTATTTAACAAATAGAGAAAATTGGAACTCGTTCAGAAAACAAACTTCCAAAGAAAAGCAAGAAATTCAGCTGTTCAAGCAATCAGATCAATCTCAAATTGGTTATACCAACAAGTACCAAGGTTAAGATCATCCACAATAGAACCTCATCAAAGTCTGATTTAGGGAACCCAAAATTCAACCAAACCAAATATTAATAAGCTCCAAGAGGCTACTGCTACAAGAAGGCAAGCAATGGAGAGCACAAAACCCATGCTTCAAACTCCATCAAATTACAGACACTACCAAGAATATTGGATTCCATCTACTCAAGCACTATATGCCTTAAATGATTGCTCTGGCTCTAAAGCTACCAAGGAGGTTTCACTTGCTCACAAAGTTAAGGACATGCATGATGAACATCATGGAATGGGAGAAAATAATCTCACAAATCCCATAAGATGGAAAATCCCACTAGTGACTGCAACAATGGCAGCAATTATTATGTACATGCACACAGGACTAGAGGCAGTTGGTGGATTGGATGAACATGTGGGTGGTTCATTAGCATTAGAGACTGTTAACAGCTCTTGGTTATGTATTACATTAGCATGGATTACATGGCACTTGGTTGGTATGGTTATGGTAGAATTAATTAATTCCACACTAAATAGGTTTAAATACAACCAAAATTTTAGATTGCAGGTTGCAAACCACATTGGAATTCCAGTCAATTACAATTATACAATGTAATGCAACCACAATCATGGCTAATGCGGCTTGTGACATCCCGCATTATCGCAATGCAAATGCTATAAACATGTCTAGTAGCAAGCTGCAAACATGTCTAGTAATAAGCTGCATTTTGCAAACCTTGCACGGCATGTAAGACGGGATACTTTAAGTACTGTAACAAAATTTGATATGAAATAAGTTTGTATTTGGTCAATATTTAAGAGCAACAATTGAATAAACACTTTTTGTAACTTCTGCGACCAATTCACCTCTTTGGTTGTTTCTTTTTCTGACTTTTTGGTTATGACATCAAGCGCAGTTACCCATTCATAGCTACAAAGACTTGCAGGAATATAATTATTGAGCGATCCATCTCAAAGTGAATTTAGGATGACTAAGAAACAAATTATATTCATCACATTAATTAAGGATTTTTGAATCCTATGTAAGACATATAATTAGGCATAAAAAGATTTTTACTTATGGATCTTAGAATTTTATGATTTTTATACAATAAGAAAAATAACACACTTTAATAGGCTTAGAACTTTTTCAATCTTTGATAAAAAAAAATAATGGAGTATGGGTTCATCCTCTTGACTTCTTTTTGAATGATGAAAAAAAAAAGCACAAATCATTATGTTTTACTTCTAAAATTAATTTGTATTATGTAAAATTTTTTTATTATTGTTGTAAAGAGTAGATAAAAAACAAAACTCTTTTTTTATAAAGACATTAGTCTCTTACTGAGATTTATTAATAGTTTTGACTTATAACTTGTAAAGAGTTTCAATTAAGAGTCATGTTTCTTTATTTAATGAGATTTAAGCATTTAAATTACTTATAAAATTATTTATAATTTTATTAAATAGAGTAATATTTAATAAAATGTCCTTAAGTGCCATATAGGTCATTATTTTTCTTACATTCAAACCTATCATCTTTTAATTTTTAATTTTTTTTCACTTCAATTATAAATTTAGACAGTATTTGTCAAATCTTTTCCCTATCTTTGTTATTGGTCCCAAAATTGCTCAAAAGAGAAATATGTAAGATTGTTAGACACTAATATTTTTAAAATTATATTTGACTAATCAATTGAATTAATAAATTGGAAATTAAACCTTAGTTTGGTTCAATTTGCTTTAAAAAACCAATGGGTTTCAAAAATCACAATTAAACCAATAAATTAGTCAATTAGACTATGAACTATTGAACGAGTCATAATTTTCTTTTTTTTTTTTTAAATTTGGTTGCTTTGAAAAATTGTTGAAAAATTAAAGAAACAAGAAGTCACAGAATCAAATTACAAGAGATGCAAATAATAGTCATTACTACTAAACTAAGAATCATGATATAAATTTATTTTTTATATTTTAATTTTTTTGAAGATAAAAGACACACAATTTCAAAAATTATTTACTCCTTTATTTTTTTAATCATGAGTTATACAAATTAGAAAAATACAATATAACTTATGAGAAAATGACTAATAAGGGAAGAAAAGAAACTTAGTTTGCTATAAGTGATCTTATATAGATTATCTTCAAAAAGAAAAATTTTCAAGGTTTTCTCCCTAGCCCAACTGGTCGTCATCGTTGTCGTTGTCGTCGTCGTCGTCATCCTCCTCCATATGCATCCAGGGAGGCTCTTATCTCTTCGTCGCTGGAAGAAATCTGCTACAGTGGGCCCCGTGGCATCTCACTCTCCTCTATATGGCCGACTCTGACCCCTAAACCCTCTTGTATATGATTGATGAAGAAAGAGATCCTCTTGAAACTAAGACTGTGCAAGAAAGAAAGCCAAAGAAAACATGGACCAGTGCTCATCAAGAAAATCAAATCATAGGTGACCCATCAGCAAGAGTTACAACAAGAAGAAGAATTGTAAAAGCTATTACTTTACTCTCACAAGTTGAACCTAAATCTGTTGAAGAGGTTACACAAGATCTAACTAAATCTCTGTCCATAAAGTTGTTTGAAAAACATAGATTGAGTTTATCTGTGCAAATGTCTCCTCCAGCCTGAAATTCAGGTGAATCCTCTATCTCCACTTTGTGAGTTTTTCAGATTTGTAATTGGTTGGCAAAGGGGGAGAGAAGCAACAGTGCAAGGGGAGCTGTTAAGAAAGGGGATGTGCATATTTAGGGGGAGTTGAAACTGTTGCATAGTGGCTTTTGTTGTGAGTGTTGCCAACAATTACAAAGGGGGAGATTGTTGTTCCCATAACCTTATATGGGTTGTAATTGTTGTCAACTAGGTTTAAGTGTGCAAGAAAGTAAAGTCACATGGAAGGGTAAGAAGGTAAATCCATATGGAAGGGCAAGAATGTATATCTGCATGGAGGGGCAAGAAAGTAAATCCGCCGCGTAAGGGCAAAAACATAAATTTGCCACGTAAGCCTTATTAGGGTTTCATGGAAGAGATATATAAAGACCTTGGAAGACAAAAATAGGGCAAGGCCAACACAATTGCATACACGGTAAGAAGAGAGGATAAACAGCATAAACACAAAGAGTGAGTTTGGAAAACACAAGAGAAACCGTTCAACCAAGGAGACAAGAAAGGCCAACACAATTGAATACACGACAAAACACAAGAGGAAAGGCTAACACAATTCAATACACGGCAAAACACCAAACCCCACACAGAAGAACACCACCTGCAAAAGAAAAGAGTAGCCGTCGAGAAACAGTGCAACCGTTGTGAACAGTACAGTCGTTGAGTGAACAGTAGTCGTCGTGCATAATAGCATCAAGTGACAAATTGGGGGCTAAACTAAGATATACCAACAGCAAAAAAAAAGAAACTCGACAAAGGGAGAGAGAAAGAGGAGACAACAGGGCTGAACAAAGAACAACCATCGAGAGAGAGAAAGATAGTTGACGACCAGGCTGAATAAAGAGAGAGATCATCAGCCAAAACGCAAGAGAGAGAAAACATAGCCGTTGGAAGGGAGAGAGAAACCCCACGGCCAGACTAGAGGAGTCGACGGGAAGGAGAAAGAGAGAGAAATCCGGTGAGACAGAGAGAGATGAACGAAGAGAGAGACACCATTGGAAGAGCAGACAACAGATCTGTGATGGTGTGAGACAAACGAATGACACCACAAAGAGAGAACTGTGAAACGAATGAAGAGAAACTCACCACCGGCGGAAGGAGAGAGAAACCAGACGGTCGATGAATAGTGACAGGCAGTAAGGGGAGAAAATCTAATATGGCCAAAGGAGGTGAGAAATGGACAGGTGAGGGCAGGTCGTGAAATAGTAAAACCGTGAGACAAGGAGACGGGGAGATAGTGAGATGGTGAAAGCAGGAGTTGTGTGAAACAACGTAGAGAAGGAATTCGGCGAAGCATTGAACTCAATGTATTTCCAGACTTCTTCAAGAGAGGTTAGAGAGCATTGCGGTGAACTTTTAAGCGATAGTGGAATAGCCTTTCAATTTAATAGAGGTAAGACAAGTTAGAAGAAAGGTAGACACAGTAAGTGACACTCTTTTTATTGTATTTGCTTAGTAATTGCAATAGTGAAAGGAGCAGAGAATTAAAGACATCCATTGTAACGTGTATTCACAAGTATAGTGGATAGTGTTGGTAAGGGAGAGTCCCTACCACCGTGGATGTACTTCACGTTGACGGAACCACGTAAATCTCGTGTGTCCTTAATTTGCTTTACATTATGTTTTTTGAATTGAGTTGTGAACGCAGTTAAAGTATCAGTCAACCCATAACCTAATAAAGACCTAAACAAGAACATTCGTACTGTCTATTAGGCAAGGTGTTTGAAAGGTGACTTTGGGGCTATTGTGATTGGTAGGTAGCAATAGATCTACCTTAGTCAAGTTTGAGAAAGAGTTTGCTTTTAAGAAGAGATTGAAATTGTTCACTTACCTGCGAATTGCGAATTGTAGTGATACTAATTCTCCCCCCTCTCAATATCACAAACTAGTAGATCCTACGAAGAAGTTGGAAACTTTATCTTTCTTCTGTTTTTTTGTTTTTTTTCTTTGCAGTATGATAGCTATTTCCTTCTTGACTAGAATCTTTAAAATGCGCATCATGAGCATTACTGTTGTTCTAGTCATTTTTTGTCATTGCGGCTAATGCAACCGTAATTGTCGGCAATGTGACTGCAATTTTGGGTTATGCATCACAATTGCTGATGTGAACTACTATTTAACATCATGCATGTAAACAGATGCCTAAGACTACTGTCAATCTGGGTTTTAGCGACCACCAGTTTAGGAGCTTGTTTGTTCCTATTACAATTAATATGACTAGTTTTAACCTTGTGATCTTTCTGATGATTTATACAATTTGTATAGGGCAGCCTTATAGCTCTAAGGGATGAAGCTAATATATTTAGCACATGTGGCAGCTAAGGAGTCACAGTTATGAGGACAGAAAAAATGCCTTTTATGGTAAAATACTAGAAAATGGTTACTATTCTTTTTTTTATGGGAAACTTGTAGGGTCTGTCACTTTGTCAAAATCTCACGATAGGATAATGAGAGCATTTGTCAATTTATTTTACTCAAATTTAAGTATTAATTATTCCTTTTTAACATGGTATAGGAGCAAGAAAAGACTACACAATTTCATGGATACATTGGCAAACCAATATACTCCGTGTGGATTGGCTTAGAAAGTGAAAGGCGGGCAGTTTTTGTGGATGAAGTGAAGTGCATTGGATGTTCAAAGTGTGCTTTATTTGCATAGAAGACATTTTCTATTGAAACCATTTATGCAAGAGCGAGGGTTATCGGACAATGGGCTGATCCAGAATGCAAAATTCAAGCAACCATAGAAACTTGTCTTGTTGATTGTATCTCGTAAGACAGTAGTTTTCCCTTATCGCATAATTAATTTTGTCTTCTAACTTACCAAGATAGAGGTTGGCTTCCAATTTGTATCTTGTTGGAAGGTTGGGTCGATTGGTTTATGTAGCTGAGCTTGTTCAAATTTTAAGTTGTCAAATAAAGCGAACTAAAGTTTGTATGAAGGGACAAAATAAAATTCTTGTGAAACAATAATGTAATGTTAGCTACAAGGATATCTATCCTATACTTTAGATGATACCTGATAAGAAACATAAAAATGCCAGAGTTTGTTGGTTTACCATCTTATATCGCATAGACCATAATTTGTGAGTCATTCACTTAATCCAATGTTAGTGCAAAAGACTGAAGAAAAGGAGTCATGTTCTCAATTAGTGCTCCTCTAATAATGAGGAAGGTTAAACCTAAAATGCCATGTATAGGAGCACCATGCATCAAGTGCAAAATTTCATGGATACATGTTTGGATATGTGCATGTGCATGTGTTTTTATATATACTAGAACCAACTTTAAAGATACTAGAGTGCTCGATGAAACTCTCTTAAATCATAATCTCATTGTTCTTTTATTATCAACATTCAGAATTATGGAGAGGTCATAATTACCGGCACTGGAGTTCTTGATGTCAAAGCAGCCACGTGGGAATGTACAAGTTGGAGCTGGTAACTCAACCAGCACACCTGTCTCCGATGTATTTGGTGACACCAAAAAGTTTCAAACCAGATTTTTTAATAAACTGAACAAAGTTGTGGCTCAAAACTCTTAGGTGATGCCTCCATACTATCTTTTACAGGTTTCACCAGTGCATGATAACATTTGTTGGGGTTGTTGAAATAATGACAGTAACATGTTTAATATAAGGTGATACTATGTTGTGTGTAATATGTATTTTTGGTGGAAGCATTCCTACATGGGGCAGCAGTAATGACCCTGTAAAATTAGGGACTCCAAGAGAACTTCTGTAAATCCCAAATTTCATTGGTACAGACTGTTAACTTTTTAGGCCTTATTTGAATGATTAGTCAAAACTTTTTCTATAATCTATTAGTTTGTGATACTAAGAGGGGTGTGAATCAGTATCACGACAATTTGCGATTTGTAGGTAAGTGAACAACTTCAATCTTTTCTTAAAAGCGAACTCTTTCTCAGACTCAACTAAGGTAAATCTATTACTACCTATTAATCACAATAGTCCCCAAAGTCACCTTTCAGACACCTTGCTTAATAGACAATACGGATTTCTTGTTTAGGTCTTCGTTAGGTTATGGGTTGGCTGATACTTTGGGGAATTAGAAAATAAGCCAATGGCAAGTTGTATATCTTATGAGTTGTAACTTACTAGGAAAATCATTGAACATGATATCTACAAAATCATTTGATAACCAATCAAGTGAAATATGGAGATCAACTCTAGATACATTAGATAGTGAATTTAATTTTTTTGACAACAATAATTACCAAGTAATCATTAATTTCTAACTCTTTTGAAAGTCTTATAATTTAAAATATAAAGAACTTTTGTAGTAGAAACAAAGTAAGAAGATATGGAATTTGGCTTAGTGTCTTTCACAACAGGCTTCAAGAGATTTAAGATTTACACTTAAAGATTTACATGTTTTTCCTACTATGATTGATTGCATTAAGGTGATAAAGCCAAAAATGACCTAAAAGGATATGGGTTACATCTATAGGTAAGATATCATAATAAACCTCATGCTTATAATTATCTAATTGAATGAGAACTCAACATTGTTTTGTGACTAGTAAGGTAATTTTCTTAATTTAAGTCAATAAAAAAGGTTGCAAATGTGGTTATGTCTTAAAATTCAACCTAGAAAGAGTAGGCTTAGCAATGACATTCATGGTACTTTTCAACAAAAAAAAAAAAAAATCATCCACAACCTTTAATGTTTTTGAGATTTTTGCCCAATATCTTTATATTCTTTAGAATTATTCTTTTACATTTGTTTTGTTACATTTTTATGCCATTTTTCATCAGTCTTCTAGTATCTTTATCATGTGACAATTAATGTAATACTGTCATCTCAATTTTGCTTAGATATTACGTTACCAATTTTGTGAAAATGTGACAATAAATTATTTTTTAAAAATTTAAAATTATAAATTAATTTTAAAAATAGAAAAAATTTATAGAAATAGAAAAAAATTAGAAATTAAGTTTTAAAATTTGTGAAATTATAAAAAAATTTTAAAAAAAGAAATTAATCTTAAAAAGTTCTCACAAATAAAAATTAATTTGAAAATATTATAACATCTACCTAATCATTGCCAACTTTAGCACAATACCTACTTGACGAACACTTGCTACTACTCCTCCAATAACACCTATTATGTAATTTTTTTTCTATTTTTTTAAAATTAATTAAAATTTATTTCTCATTTTTAAGACTTTTTAAAATTTAATTTCTATTTTTAAAAATTGTTTCTATTTTTAGAAATTAATTTAGAATTTTATTCTACCTGTTAAAATTAAAGTTTAAATTCTTAAGATTTTTTATATTTTTTAAATGAATTTCTAATTTTAAAAAATATCTAGAGTTTTTTTGTTTTTAAGATTAATTTATAATTTTCAATAATTTTTAAAAAATAATTTATTATTACATTATTACAAATTTATTGACATAAAATCTGAGTTAACAAAATTAAAATGATGTAATGTTATATAAATTGTTTTGTGGGAAGGATAGTTAAAGACTATTGGAAAGAGTGTAAAAGATAGCAAAAAAACTAGAAAGAGCTAAAGGTTATGGGCAACAATAAAGAAAATACACCTAACAACAACACAATACTAGCCATCTTCCTCAAAATCATCAGTTTTCATCATTTTTCCTAACATATTCTATGAGATCTATTATCTATATTATTAAAATCATAAGTTAAATTCAATACTCAATGGTAAATCAATATTCATAATTAGTTTAATTAATAAAATTAATATTGAATCCTATTTGTAGAACTAATCGATAAAGAAAATAAAATTAACAATAAAAAGAAAATCAAAGATCTCAAATAACCTAATTAAGAAATAAAAATATCTTGGATAAAAGAATTCTAATAAGTGTAAAAATAAAAATAAAATCTTATTTATATATAAAATAAGATTTCTAAAATGCATTTGTTAAATTATTTCAACTACTATATGATACTCAAACTTCATTAATTAGTAAAAGGTCTTATATAATTAAGAACTAGCTTAGTTAATTGAATTTTTCTTCCTATTAGATGGAAAAGATAGAAATGTCGGAGTTGGGTTTTTAAGTGGGATTGATGCTTTTGTACCTTGATCCTATTTCACATGGCCTAGTTGATTGCATCAGATTTATCTTATAACTTGTTATTAAAGCATTTAGCTTTCTCATCAAAGAATATTTAAGGAATAGTGAAAATTGGAACTTGTTTAGGAAACAAACTTCCAAAAAGAAGCAAGAAATTCAGCTGTTCAAGCAATTAGATCAATCTCAAATTGGTTATACTAGCAAGCACCAAGGTTAAGATCATTCGCAATAAAACCTTATCAAAGTCTAATTCAAGCAACCCAAAATTCAACCAAACCAAATATTAACAAACTCCAAGAGGCTGCTGCTATAAGAAGGCAAGTAATAGAGAGCACAAAACCCATGCTTCAAACTCCATCAAATTACAGATACTACCAAGAATATTGGATTCCATCTACTCAAGCACTACTTGCCTTAAATGATGGCTCTAGCTCTAAAGCTACCAGGGAGGTTTCACTTGCTCATAAAGTTAAGGACATGAATGATGAACATCATGGAATAGGAGAAAATAATCTCACAAATCCCATAAGATGGAAAATCCCACTAGTGACTGCAACAATGGTAGCAATTGTTATGTACATACACATAGGACTAGAGGCAGTTTGTGGATTGGATGAATATGTGGGTGGTTCATTATTATTGGAGACTGTTAACAACTCTTGGTTACGTATTACATTAGCATGGATTACATGGTACTTGGTTGGTATGGCTGTGGTAGAATTAATTAATTCCACACTAAATAGGTTTAAATAGAATCAAAATTTTAGATTGCAGGTTGCAGACCACACTGGAATTCAGTCCACTGCAATTATACCACGTAATGCAACCACAATCATGGCTAATGCAGCTTGTGACATCCAACATTATCGCAATGCAAATGCTGTAAACATGTCTAGTAGCAAGTTGCAAACACGTCTAGCAACAAGTTGTAACAAAATATGATATGAAACAAGTTTGTATTGGGTCAGTATTTAAGAGCAACAATTGAATAAACATTAATGGCTTAACACTTTTTGTAACTTATCCTGGCCAATTCACCTCTTTGGTTATGACATCAAGCGCAGTTACCCATTCATAGCTACAAAGACTTATAGGAATATAATTATTGAGTGATCCATCTCAAAGTGAATTTAGGATGACTAAGGAACAAATTATATTCATTACATTAATTAAGGATTTTTGAGTCCCAAGTAAGACATACAATTAGGCATAAAAAGATTTTTACTTATGGATCTTAGAATTTTATGATTTTTATACAATAAGAAAAATAACACACTTTAATAGGTTTAGAACTTTTTCAATCTTTGACAAAAAAAAAATGGAGTATGGGTTCATCCTCTTGACTTCTTTTTTAATGATGAAAAAAAAAAGAAAAAAAAGCACAAATCATTATGTTTTACTTCTAACAATAATTTGTGTTATGTAAAATTTTGTTATTATTGTTGTGAAGAGTAGATAAAAAACAAAAGTCTTTTTTATAAAAACATTAGTCTTTCATTGAGATTTATCAATATTTTTGACTTTAACTTGTAAAGAGTTTCAATTAAGAGTCATGTTTCTATATTTAATGAGATTTAAGCATTTAAATTACTTATAAAATTATTTATAATTTTATTAAATAGAGTAATATTTAATAAAATGTCCTTAAGTGCCATATAGGTCATTATTTTTCTTACATTTGAACCTATCATCTTTTAATTTTTAATTTTTTTCACTTCAATTATAAATTTAGATAGTATTTGTCAAATCTTTTCCCTATCTTTGTTATTGGTCCCAAAACTACTTAGAAGAGAAATATGTAAGATTGTTAGAAACTAATATTTTTAAAATCATATTCGACTAATCAATTGGATTGATAAAATTAGAAATTAAACTTTAGTTTGGTTCAATTTACTTTAAAAAACCAATGGGTTTCAAAAATCACAATTAAACCAATAAATTGGTCAATTAAACTATGAACTATTGAACGAGTCATATTTTTTTTTTTTAAATTTGGTTGTTTTAAAAAATTGTTGAAAAATTAAAGAAACAAGAAGTCACATAATCAAATTACAAGAGATATAAATAATAGTCTTTACTATTAAACTAAGAATCATGATATAAATTCTTTTTTTATATTTTTTTTTTTTTGAAGATAAGAGACACACAATTTCAAAATTTATTTATTCCTTTATTTTTTAATCATGAGTTATATAAATTAGAAAAATACAATATAAATTATAAGAAAATGACTAATAAAGGAAGAAAACAAATTTAGTTAGTTATAAGTGATCTTATATAGATTATCTTCAAAAAGAAAAATTTTCAAGAAAAAAAAAAAAAAGGTTTTCTCCCTATCCCAACGCGTCGTCCTCCTCCTCCTCCTCCACATGCATCCAGGGAGGCTCTTTTCTCTTCATCTCGCTGGAAGAAATCATGAAAAATACCCACTGTCGCTGCCAAAGCCTCGCTCTGGTCCAATCTCCGGTCAATCCCTTCCCTCCAGTTTACCATTCCCGGAGAAGACACGTCGTCGAGCCACGAAGACGTCAGAATCCAGTGTTTCGACGAGGCAGAAAAGCTCAGCTTGAAGATTACTGCTAATTAACATCTTAGGGATTGCTTCGTCGGCCTCTAGGATGCTTCTTCCTCCAAATTTGTCTGACCGTGATTGCCGCGCTCTTGATCGCCTCCTTGCTGTGAGGTTCCGTTTCTCCTAATACGCGCGCATGCACAAAACCGCACGTGTTCGAGTTTGGACCAGTGGAATTACGCAGAGTCAACCGGGGAAAGATGTTGGTATTGAGGGAAACAACTTGTATTATGTAGTGAGGACCCTTGAATGCCGCGGGTTGATTGTGAGGCAACCTGTGGTTGTGAAGAAGTCCAAAGAAGCCGAGAATGGTTCTACTGTGACTACCAGCTATGCAAAGCATTTAGGTGTTCAACAGAGGTTTGAGATTGAAAAGTGTGCAGATGGTGAACAATATGGGGACACGACCGAAGATGGAGATGGTTTGCATGTGAGAGATTTTGTACCAGCTATGACAGCTATTTGTGATAAGCTTGAACAAGCTAATGACAAGGAGAATGTTTTAACTGAATAACACCACGGGTAGTAACAGTTTAGGAAGACAATTTTTTTACTAATGTTATGCATTTTGTTGTGTGACGTGTTGTCTTGCGACGAGCCTATTTGTAAGTTCAGTTGGACAGAGTTTGGATGCTATGTCATGTAGTGAAAATCTAAATGAGAGCATTAACATCCTCAATATCACTTCTTTTTGTTTGTTGGCATTTCAAATTTATGCAGGTTCATTTTATGCTGATTTTTTTAGCTGTTATTGAAGGTGCTTGTTATATCAGACATCAAGAATGATCTAGGTTATTGGGGTAACGGACCTGCTGGACACAAATCTTGGAGAGTTGTAAGTCCTATGTTGGTGTTTGAATGCAGCTTTGTTTGGAATCTGTGTTGTTCTTTTTTCTAATGCTTACTGCATGATTTGTACTTAGATATGTAATAGGTTGAAAGAGGCTCACATTGTTGAGGAATTTGAAGCAAAAGTAAATGAAAAAGGTGTGTAATTAGGTTGCAGGAAGTGTTTCTATCTTGTTGCTTGTCAGAAGGTTTTGGTTCTGATTTTCAGTTGTGATGCTTATGCTTTGGCATGTCGTGCGCTGCCCACGCCTGTTGAAAGAATTTTCTACGAAGAATTTTGAATAAGTGATCAAGTGTGGAAGGAGGTCTCAACAAAATGATCAACTGGTAGAACTTGCTATTGAGCATCAGATTTGTGACACAGTTGATGCTAAAGGAACTGAAGGAGCTATCTTTATGGAGGTATGCGTTGGTTCTTATCTTCCCTTTGTTAATTCTAATGCCTTTGGATTTGAAATAAAGTTCCTTCTTTTTCCTTTGAGATTTTCTTTTTCAATATTACTGTAGATGTCTGAATGCCTTATCTCCCTGATCCTGTAATTTTGTCCCCATCACAAGGAGGTTTCATCTTTAAGAATTTGCCTATGCTCTTTACTTTTTCTCTGTCTTTCTATATATCTCTTTTCCTTTTCCTGGCTTGCTTGATTGGTGACTCTCTGCCTTGGTAAGCTAGATCCTGTGGGTTACCTCTCCTCCAATTGTTCTGATCCTTTAAGACTTTTTTCCCTATCACAATGAGTTTTAGCTTTTATTTGTGTGGTACATTTTATTTGCAATACGGTGAAGATATTACATTTGCAGAAGGAAATCTATAAGAGAGCTGTGGCAACTCAAGTGTGGACTTTTGGGAATTTTAACTCTGAACAATTATTTCAGGGTAAATCCCAGATTGTCCTTAATGGAAAGAAGATTACTAACTTAGGTGGTGGAAATCCTGATGTTCCTGATAGACCCATTGAGACCTTTCTAGAGGATGACAATTTGACTTCCAAGGTTGAAAACGTTGCTCCTGGGAAACAGATTAACATAGAAACTGACAGTGAGTTTTCCGGTGGATCCCTTAAGGAGGGCAAGCCTGGCAATGTGCAGGAGTTCTTCCATGAGTCAAGAGGTCTAGCTTCTGATGCAGGACTTGATGGAGTGAGTTTGGAAATGGAAACAAATGTTGCTTCAGCTAAGATTGCACCTTCTAATTTTCGGAAGCAACCAATGCCTTTGACAACAGATGGTGCCTTGAGAGAGCAGAATTTCGACCCTTCTGTTGTTTCCCAAGGCGTAGGGTACTGAATCTACCGACCATGATCATTAGGCTTCTGCCTTGTACGCTCACAGGATTTTGAACATTGAAAAAAACTGCCGACGACTCCCAAATGCTTGAAAATTTGAACATTGAAAAAAAAAACGACATAAAATTGATTTGGATAATGCTTTTCTCCTTCTGCGCAAAAGGGTGAGGCTTTTCTCGTCATAGTAATAATATAATGTGCTTGGTTACCACAACACCTGAGCCGTTGACCCAGTGGGTGGCATGATTTGGATATATATAAATAAAAGGCTGGTTAGTCTTGTTAACTAAATTCTTCGATCTAAATTCTAGCCAATTGGAAGAAATGGCATTGTAACAATCATTGCGCATTTACATTAATTTAATTCCCTATCAAATTCCCACTCTTCAAGATATTTACTCTGAGTCGTTCGAACTATTCCCTTTCCACTTTGCCAGGGCAAAGTTATCCACTCAAGTTGACTCCAAAAAGGCAATTAAAGGGGGGAGGGGGCAAGGAAGGAAATAATCGGCCAATTAAATAGCTACTATGCACCATAAAAAGTGCCTCCAACCAGTATCAATGTTTCCTTCTTTAGTCTAAGGAGGGAAAAGTTGTAAACTGTTACTAACAATATGGTCGTTATTCTTTTTCTTTTACTTTTACAAATTACATTATGAATTTATTTACAATTATAATTAAATTTTGTTATTATAATTGATAAATTAATAATTATAACTCTACTGTTTGATAATCATTTGCAATATTTTGGAAAAAAAATTAATAAAATAGTTTATAGTTAAATGAAATTTATGTTATTGCTTATTAAATTTTGTGTTACGGCGAGGCACCAAGCCCAATAGCAAAAAGTAAAGAATGCAAGTAAAATTATGTCCGCTAAATTGTTTGAAGCAATAAATATTATATAATTAAAAATTGAGACATCATTAAAAGTGAATGAAATATGATTATTTTTATTCGAGTCATAATCTCTAATAAGCTAAAAGAATGGATAAATGAATACTCATTTCTTAATTCTTAATTCCCAAATGAAAATCCCCCAATTCCCCTCGATTATTAATTACGATGAGTACGAGGGGGGGTAGGAGGAGGAGGGATCCTTCAAATAGTGGCTTAAATGTTTGCCCCCTCCACCCCCCCACCCAAAAATCCCCAATCCTACTTTTATTATTATTTTTTTTCGATGAGACCAAGTCCGTTGATACACTTGTTATGTAGTTGTTAGTTTGTATCTTATAGGTTTAAAGGTGTAATGGATCTGAAGGCTCGACCGCAAGTGTTCATAATGAATCAAAATAGATACAACTTTTCTAAAAGCAAAAACGAAAACAAAATATAAATGTTCAAAAAACAATGGTTATACACAATTAGTTACACAGAAATAGAGACAGAGGGGAGATAACTCAGCACTGAATGGAGAAGGAACGTCTTCAGGCTCTCTACTTGGTTTAATCCATCTACCATATTCATTCAGGACGAGCCCCTTGTATGGTGAGAGGTACCAACACTTTTGGTATTTTTAACTCCTTTATCAACATATCACAGCTTTTGTTCACCAATGTCAGATCTCTTCTAGCACTCCATTGGAACTTTGCTTTCTTCCCCACATATCCATTCAGGAGATGGAGGTATACCTCTAAATTATGACATGCTCTCAGTTTAGCTTTACGCTTCAAAAAGGGTGATGGAGACAGATCGAGCTTTAATACGACTCCTACATGTTTGTAAGTCGACAAAAACCTTCCAGTGATTGTGCCAAAAGACTTGAGGATCTCCTCACTGAAAATGTCTGGTAATTTTGGCACTATATCTTGTTTGATAATGACTCGTAAGGTTTTAACACTTAGTTTGTCGAGCCTTCGCTTGAAGGGCAAGTTCCCAACCCTTGGTGCACCAAAAGTAACGACACTGATTCAAAGATCAGGAATGTAAGTAGCTGCCTTGTAAGCATTTAGGAGTGCTAATGCACCCCCTAAACTATGACCCGTGACTATCAAGCTAACCTCATGATCACCTTGCTCCAAATAGAAGTTGACTAGTCTTACAACTTCTTGCATAACTTGTTCAGAGGCACTCAGCTTGTTGTACCTAGTAAGCACACCCCTTGACTTGTACATGCTAAGAAATTCACACTCAACCCTAATATTAGAGTTGTCATCAATAGGCTCCTTAAGGGCCTTGACATTGGACAGCCACTCTGACGGTGCCATGGTACCTTGCCAAGCCACAACTATGTCTCTTCGCCCAATCCTTCTGGATTCATCATTGTTGCTGACTGCAACATTACCCATCCAATTGGAGTCTTTGCTCCAAGTAGCTAGACCTCTTGAGCCATTTAGGCAGGTTGACATGGGACATTGCATAAAAGTACTTGGTCACCTCATAACCATGATGAGTAAGACCTAATTCCTGAAAAATCTTGCTCTTGTTATACCTGTAGCTTCCGCAGTATTTGGATAGAGGATCATGTTAAATTAATTAACATGAGTGGCCTATGTTATTTAAAGTATGACCCAAAATAAAAGGCCTAATATGATGGTCGGTTAGGTATACAGCAATTTGGGTCATCGAGTTTAAAATCCCTCCACTCTCCCTATTAAGGATAAACGTTATAGGAAGAGAAGTATCTTCCTATTTAAGATAACCGTTACAGAAGATGAGGATTTTCCTAAAAAAGTAACAGTTACAGGAAAGGAATAATGTGTATATATATATACTATTACGGACCTTTCCTGGGATCTTAACCATCAGAGAGAAAATGTAAAGAAAAGAAAGGGAAGAGTAGGAGAAAAGGAAAAAACGTTCAGGAACAAGAGAAAGGGAGGATTCTCATCTTTGCTACGGGACATCAGCATAATGGATAACAGTATGTTAATTTCATTATAGTTTTATTGCTAGTATTCACATAAAGAAAAGATCCTGCATTATAGAAATAAGAATTTCATAAAGAGAAATTCTAGAAAAGTCTAACAATAATTGGTATCAGAGCGGGTATATAAATACTGCAATTTGTTTTCTTTTATTTGTTTGCGTCGAACTATTTTCTTTTATGTTTTATGTCGAAAGGAAAATGGCTATGCGATTGTTTGTTTGTTTTTTTTTTCTATTTTACTGTCCTTAACGAAACGGCCAGCGTTGAAAGGGGAAACGCTGGCCATGGAAAGTCAGCACCTCCGAAATGCCATCATCAAAAGGAAAAAGGAAAGCCGGCACGAGGATTGTACACTACCAGACTCGAATAAATTTGGGTATGGCGGATTGGTCTCATCGTGTAGGCTGTGCCTTCGGGTACCACCGCCGGACCCGAATGGATTTGGGTATGGCAGATCGGTCTCACCGTGTAGGCCGTGCTTCCAGGTACAGCCGCCAGACCCGAACGAATCTAGGTATGGATCGATGAAGGCTGTGTTTTCGTTGTCGGTAAGAGACATGGATCGATCTGGGTTTTCTTTTAGGAATGACCGGAAACATAGATCGGTTTGGTCTGGTGGGTACGGTAGAATGGAAAGATCACCTCGGGTATGGCTAGTGATCCGGGTCAAGCGTGGGTCTAGGACTGAAACACTGGGCTTGTCGGTATAAGGTGTGCGTCGGTTGCTGGATTGAGCGACACGGGCTGACTGGTGAAGGGTGGTGCCACCGCGATGCAGTCTCGCTGGTGTGGGTGTGCGTTAGTCGCACCCGTGTCACTGGATTGTGCGACGTGGGCTTGCCGGTGAAGGGTGGTGCTGCCACCACAATACGGGGCTTGTCGGTGAGTGGTGGCGCTACCATCGGAGGCAGCACGCGGGCGACGCCTGCAGTACGGTGGTGCTGCCATCGTGGGTCCCTTGGCCAGAAGCAGCATGCAGGTGTGCAACCTACAATATGGTGGTGCTGCGGGTACTTGACTGGTGGTAGAAGAAATTTCTTCGAATGGATGACACCATGAAAAAGGGATCGGTTATTGGAACAGTATGCCACAATGTTAATTCCCACATAAAGGATAATTTAATCTTTGTAATTGAAGATTTTTTTAAGGTTTATTGAGTTCACATCAATATGAATCAAATATTGAAAGCTTGTTAGTCAGCAAAGTGGCTTGTCTTAAAAGGATTTGAATAGTTGATTGTGAATTTTAAATTGTTTATTTTTTTTTATGCTAATGAAATGTTTAAAATGAACAATTATGGTTATTAATTATAAAGTTAGGAGATCATCCAAAGATAGATCATTTCTTGTAATTAATGACACTAATGGGGATTGATTGATATACTGGGTAAACGTGATTGTATATCCAAAGATAACATTCATGTTAACTCTAGTATGATTGATTGATCTATTAAAGTATATTTAAATTAGCATCATTATTGATTAAAGTTATGTATTTGAGGCTCACCCAAAGGTGAACTTAAATGCATGATCAAAGTTTTGTATTGTATCTGAATCCATTTAGGTTTTCTCAAAGCATTAAGGTATAAATTTGGATTATGTTTACAGCTTCCAGTAATGTATTCACCTTAGGCAATTCGATGATCAAATTCAATGGGTTGAACTATGCAGAATGGTCTGAGCATATTCAGTTTCATTTAGGTGTTTTGGGCTTGGACTTAGCAGTTATTTCGGATGAAAAGCCTGCAACCATTACGGGGATCAGTAAAAAATCTGATAAGTCTCTTCATGAGGCTTGGGTATGGTCTAATAGGCTGAGTTTGAATTTGATGCGGATGATGATGGCTGAAAATGTCAAGCCTTCAATGCCTAAGACGAAAAATGCAAGGGAATTTATGATGAGAATTAAGGAATACTCTCAATCAAAAATAGCTGATAAATCTATCGTAGGAACCCTAATGAGTGAGCTGATGACCAAGAAATTTGATTGGTCACAGCACAGCCCCTTCATGATCATGTGACCAGTATGGCTAATCTAACAGCAAGGTTGAAAACAATGGGCATGGATGTGAGTGAATCCTTTTGGTTCAATTCATCATAAACTCACTGCCTCTTGAATTTGGCCAGTTCCAAGTGAATTATAACACTATTAAAGAGAAATGGAACTCTCAGGAAATTAAGCTCATGTTAGTTCAGGAGGAAGGGAGATTAAAGAAGATGAAGGATCACTCCATTCATCTCATCGTTCATAATGATGCTAATGGTAACAAGTCCAAACCATATAAGAAAAGTAAGAAGAAGGACAAAGCCTTTATAAAAGTCACTGGAGGTTAGATCCAAAAGGATTAGAAATGGTTCTTCTACGAAAAAATGGGTCACATAAAAAAAGTGCCCATAATACTTGGTGGTTAGACTCTGGAGCTACTATTCATGTGTCACATATTATGCAGGGATTCCTTTCAATTCAGCCCATAACAGGAACTAAGAAGTTCCTCTATATAGGAAACAGAATGAAGGCACGAATAGAAGGAATTGGGACATATAAATTGATCTTAGACACTAAGTGTCATCTAGATCTAGAAAAGTGTCTCTACGTTCCTGAATGTGCTAGAATTTTAGTTTCTATTGCAAAGTTGGATGAAGAAGGATTTAAACCTTAAGATTGGAATCAATGAATTTTCATTGTATAGACATTCGTACTATTATGGATTTGGTACTTTGATTGATGATTTGTACCATTTTAATCTTGATGCTATATATGTTGATTCCATATTTCTTGTTGAGCATAATATAGGTAATAAACGCAATGTGCATGATGATAGTTCTGCTTTCTTATGGCATCAAAGATTGGGTCATATATCCAAAGAAATGATATTAAGGTTGGAAAGGTGATGTCCAGCCTTAATTGGATTTTACTGATTGGGATGTATGTGTTGACTGTATAAAAGGGAAACAAACAAGACATACATCAAAGAACCCAGCCATGAGAAGCAATGAACCTTTAGAATTGATACACACTGATATTTGTGACCCGTTTAATGTCCCAACATGGGGTGGTGAGAAATATTTCATCACCTTTATAAATGACTACTCACGGTATTGTTACTTGTATCTACTACATGAAAAGTCCCAGTCAGTAAACATCCTAGAGGTGTTTATTAATGAAGTGGAAAGGCAGTTAGATAGAAAAGTAAAAGTGATTAAGTCAGATAGACGTGGTGAATATTATGCAAAATTCAATGAAAGTGAACAATGTCCTGGTACATTTGCAAAACTTCTTGAAAGTCGAGGCATATGTGTACAGTATATAATGTCTGGTACACCGCAACAGAATGGTGTAGTAGAAAGGCGAAATCGCACACTTATGGATATGGTTAGGAGCATGTTAAGTTACAGTACTGTACCTTTATTGTTATGGATGCATGCATTAGGGACTGCTGCATATCTACTGAACAAGGTGCCTAATAAGGATATCCCTAAGACTCCACATGAAGGAAAGCTTGATGCAAGAACCATTAGTGGTTTCTTCATTGGCTATCTTGAAATGTCGAAAGGGTATAGGTTCTATTGTCCTAACCATAGTACTAGAATAGTTGAGTCTGGTAATGCTCGGTTCATTAAGAATGGTTAGTTCAGTGGGAGTGGGGAATCACAAAAGGTGGATATTAAAGAATTACAAAATGAAAGATCCACAGTGAGTACTCTTACTAAGGTTGGTATCCCCACATCCAGTGTTTCTACTCAAATTATTATTCCTTATGTTGCATCACAGTCACGTGACATGTAAGGACAACAAATTGATACTTGAAATATGCAAAGTGAACACATAAGAGATGAAACAAGTGACAATGTTCAATTTACAAATGAACATGTGATACCACAAGAAATGGCATTAAGAAGGTCTACAAGACAAAAAAGGCCAGCTATTTCGAATGATTATGTGGTTTACTCACTTGAGCATGAATCGAAATTGAACATTGATAAAGATTCAGTCTCATTTAAACAAGCCATGGAATGTAATGATTATGAAAGGTAGTTCAATGCCATGAAGGAAGAGATGAAATCGATGGATGTAAACCAAGTATGGGAACTAGTAGAGTTACCTGAAGGATCAAAACGAGTTGGTTGTAAATGGGTCTTCAAGACCAAGTGAAACTCGAAAGGTAACATTGAAAGGTATAAGGCCAAACTTGTTGTCAAAGGTTTTACTCAAAGGGATGGTATTGACTATAAGGAGACTTTCTCTCCAGTCTTTAAGAAAGACTCCTTAAGAATTATTATGGCTTTGGTAGGTCATAATGATCTAGAGCTCCACCAAATAGATGTAAAGACTGTCATTCTGAATGGTTACTTAGAAGAGGAAGTGTATATGGACCAACCTAAAGGTTTCACCACTACTGAGCAAGAAAATTTGGTGTGTAAATTAAAGAAATTGATATATAGATTGAAACAAGCCCCCCGACAATGGTATATTAAATTCAATAATACCATTACATCATACGATTTTGTAAAGAACACCGTTGATCGGTGTATCTATATGAAGGTCAGTGGGAGCAAGTTCATTATATTAGTCCTATATGTCGATGACATTCTTTTGGCTGCTAATGACATAGGTTTGTTACTTGATGTAAAGAAATTTCTCTCTGAAACTTTTTAAATGAAAGATATGAATGAGGCATCCTATGTGATAGGAATGGAGATATTCTGTAATAGATCACAAGGATTGTTAGGATTGTCTTAGAAAGGCTATATCGATAAAGTATTAGAGAGATTTAGAATGAAAAATTGCTCAACAGGAATAGTTCCAATTCAGAAAGGGGACAAGTTTAGTAAATTGTAATGTCCAAAGAATGATTTGGAATGGAAAGCGATGGAATCAATTCCCTATGCATCACTGGTTGGAAGCTTGATGTATGTGCAAACATGTACTCGGCCAAACATCAGTTTCGCAGTTGGAATGTTAGGCCGATATCAAAGTAATCCTAGAATAGATCATTGGAAAGCTAGAAAGAAAGTACTTAGGTACTTGCAAGGCACCAAAGATTATATGCTTACTTATAAAAGATCAAGTCATCTTGAAGTAGTAGGCTACTTGGATTCAGATTATGATGGATGTGTAGACTTGAAGAAATCTACATTTGGTTACATGTTTCTGCTGGATGGAAGAGTAGTTTCATGGAAAAGTGGGAAGTAGTCTGTCATTGCTAGTTCCATTATGGAGGATGAATTTGTAACATGCTTTGAGGATATTGTTCATGCATTATGGTTGCAGAATTTTATCTTAAGGCTTTGTTTGGTCGATAGTATAGAAAAGCCATTAAGAATTTATTATGATAATTCCGTAGTAGTTTTCTTCTCTAAGAATGATAGGTATTCTAAAGGTACAAAGCATATGGATTTGAAATACCTATATGTTAAAGAAGAAGTGCAAAACCAAAGAATGTCTATTGAGCATATTGGCACTGAGTTGATGATAGTGGACCCGTTAACTAAAGGCTTGCCACCGAAAACATATACTAGACACGTTTATCAGATGGGCATTATGGACAGGTCCTTAATCTCTTGAAAGCCAATATTTTAGGATGCTCATATCATTGTGACACTCGTGAATTCAATTAAAGTTATGGTTTTGCTTATGCTTTGTTATCTCCGTTTAGTTGTATACAATTATAGTTTGTGAGATAACTAACAGCATATATGGAAATGACAATTTAAAGTTTCAATGTTCCTCAGTAAAGTTATTATGAATTATGATGATTATGTGATACATGGAAGGAATCATGTCGCTAAAAGATGTGTGACTGCCATGATCCAATCATTTTAATTCAATTAAGTATTGTGATTTGATGATCTTTAAGGATTGCACGCACTTATTTGTTATTGATTCATCAAGTCATAACATAGGCTAAGTGGGAAATTGTTAAATTAATTAACATGAGTGACCTATGTTATTTAAAGTATAACCCAAAATAAAAGGCATAATATAATCATTGGTTAGGTATAATGGCAATTTAGGTCATCGAGTTTAAAATCCCTCCACTCTCCCTATTAAGGATAAACGTTATAGGAAGAGAAGTATCTTCCTATTTAAGATAACCGTTAGGATTTTCCTAAAAAGGTAACAGTTATAGGAAAGGAATAATGTATATATATATACTATTACGGACCTTTCCTGTGATCTCAACCATCAGAGAAAAAACGTAAAGAAAAGAAAGGGAAGAGTATGAGAAAAGGGAAAAATGTTCAGGAACAAAAGAAAGGGAGGATTACATCAGCATAATGGACAATAGTACGTTGATTTCATTACAGTTTTATTGCTAGTATTCACATAAAGAAAAGTCTAACAGATCAAAATCAAAGGAATCGTAAGTTGCTTGGGAAAATTCCCCATATTTGAGAATTTCTCGTCGAAACCACGAGGGCAGAGGGTCCAGAACGCCTTCCTAGTTGCCCGAACTAGAAAACTCTCGCCATTGTACTGATATATCCTCATTTTGAGAAAACGTAGGAGTCATATATTGTCCATCGTCAATGAAATCCTTCTCTATATATGGCTGTCTCATCAACTGTTCCAAAGACTTGTGGGAACGGCAGCCATTGTCCTTTGCACGGGCAAGCTTAGCAGCAGCAACGACTTCTTCATTTGTTTTGATCGTGTTCGTGGGCAACACGCGGTTCAATAACAATTTCATCATCTTGTTAGCAATAAGTAAACACAACAAAATCGCAACGGCAACTTCTCTGGGCAGAGAGAAAGAGGGGAGACCAAGATTCCTTATGGAGCGGGGTGCGGGGTTTAGATCGAATTTTGAATTTGAAATCCTAGTCAGGTTAAACGGATTTTGGAATTTCTACTCAAAATAGGATTTGCTTATATTGTTAAAACCTTTATTTATTGTTTTAACCCTTTTTGTTTTTATGTGGAATTCCTACTCAAAGGCTCACATCAAATTTCAACGCTGGATTGACTTGCCAAGTAGCCGTTGTAATAAATAAACCACCTAGTCCCCATAGAATATTTTGATAATTACATTCTTGTTAAACAAGGTAACCTTTGCATCTTTGTCGTGGATGGCCACGGAAGCCAAAGGACAAGAAACTGCTGTATTCATCACCCTTTGACAAAGTGATTAGAACCTATTGCTGTGGCATTGCTTGTAACAAGTTCAAGTCCTATAGGGTACAGATTTTCTTCATTTCAAAGACTAATCAATGGAGTAAATGGAAGCAAATTAATTAATTAGTGTTTCAAGAGTTGACCTCTTGATCTTCTCTCTCATCCACACCTCCTCCTTCCTCCTCAACTGGCTCTGTCTGGCGGTGGCAATCCTAGCTTTCTTAACCTTTCCAACCCTTAAGCTGAGCCGGTGGGCGAGAATGGCGCGGCTCCACCGGGTCGTTCCCTTGGAGGATATGGCCAAAACTCGATCGGCAGTTAGTCTGACTTCTTTCCCCCCTCAGCCCCAGGGAGGAGGCACGAGGAGATCGACGGAGAGCATGGAGAAGCTTGGAGGAATAGATCCACTACTTCGCATCACTTCTCCATCTGGCTACTGCTGCTGCTGCTGTAGTAGTGGTTGCAGTTTGGGTCTGTGTGACATCGTTGTGGCTTGAAGGAGGAGATGGTGTCTCGTCGGGGTGGGGGAGTTTTCTCCGCTTCTTTCTGTTGGATTCTTCTTCAAGCGTGTCAAGACTTGATTTGGCGCTAGGAATCAAAGGTGCCATCCCTCTGCTCTCTTGCTGTATGTAATATATCTCCTATATATTAGCTGAATCAATCAGCTAGCAAAATATTTATCAGTTTTTCTGTGTCTCGCCTTCTCTCAAACTGAGGGAGGAAATACGTGTGGGTACGGGAAGGTGGTGGGTATGAGGGACAAATAATAATAATGTAAAATAATATTAGTAATTAAATTTTGAGATAAATTCGCTTACTTATTAATAAATAAAGCCTCGAAGAGAGAGAGTGACTGACTGACTGATTAGCGTTAGCATTTTGGAACAAAGATTTGAGGTAATATATTTGTATAGATGTGTGTGTGTGTGTGTGTGTGTGTGTGTGTGTTGGGGGGACGCACCTTTGATGAGAGAAATAATGAATGAAGACTGTAGTGAATATAAGCTGGAACCCAATTTATTATTATCACTGTTCTTCCATTTATTACTATTAAAAATCTTTCTTTAAGATCCAGGTTGAAAAATCAGGAAAAAGCAAAAAAAAAAAAAAAAGGCTAAGCGTAAAATTTAATTCCCCTTTTGTTTGTCTCTTAATACTCAATTTATATTGGTGGTTACTATTTTTTTTTTCTGTGGGAAACTTGTAGGGTCTGTCACTTTGTCAAAATCTCACGATAGGCTAATGAGAGCATTTGTCAATTTATTTAACTCAAAATTTAAGTATTAATTATTCCTTTCTAACATGGTACAAGAGCAAGAAAAGACTACAGAATTTCATGGATACACTGGTAAACCAATATACTCAATGTGGTTTGGCTCAGAAAGTGAAAGGTGGGCAGTTTTTGTGGATGAAATGAAGTGCATTGGATGTTCAAAGTGTGCTTTATTTGCAGAGAAGACATTTGCTATTGAAACCATTTATGGAAGAGCAAGGGTTGTCGGACGATGGGCTGATCCAGAATGCAAAATTCAAGTAGCCATAGAAACTTGTCCTGTTGATTGTATCTCGTAAGACAGTAGTTTTCCTTAATCGTGGAATTAATTTTGTCTTCTAACTTACCAAGATAGAGATTGGCTTCCAATTTGTTACTTGTTGGAAGGTTGGGTCAGTCTGTTTATGCAGCTGAGCTTGTTCAAATTCTAAGTTGTCAAACAAAGCAAACTAAAGTCTGTATGAAGGGACAAAATAAAATTCTTGTGAAACAACAATGTAGTGTCAGCTACAAGGATATCTATCCTATACTTCAGATGATACCTGATAAGAAACATAAAAAAGCCAAAGTTTGTTGGTTTACCATCTTATATTGCATAGACCATAATTTGTGAGTCATTCACATAATCCAACGTTAGTGCAGAAGACTGAACAAAAGGAGTCATGTTCTCATGCATTGCTCCTCTAATAATGGCGAAGGTTAAACCTAGAATGCCATGTATAGGAGCACCGTGCACCAAGTGCAAAATTTCATGGATACATGTTTGGATATGTGCATGTGCATGTGTTTTTATATATACTATAACCAACTTCAGAGATACTAGAGTGCTCGATGAAACTCTCTTAAATCATAATCTCATTGTTCTTTTATTATCAACATTCAGGATTGTGGAGAGGTCAGAATTACCAGCACTAGAGTTCTTGATGTCAAAGCAGCCATGTGGGAATGTACCAGTTGGAGCTGGCAACTCAACCAACACACCTATCTCCGATGTATTTAGTGATGCCAAAAAGTTTCAAACCACATTTTTTAATAAACTGAACAAAGTTGTGGCTCAAAACTCTCAGGTGATGCCTCCATACTATCTCTTACAGGTTTCACTAGTGCATGATAACATTTGTTTGGGTTGTTGAAATAATAATAATAACAAGTTTAATATAACGTGATACTGTGTTGTGTGTAATATGTGTTTTTGGTGGAAGCATTCCTGCATGGGGCAGTAGTAATGACCTTGTAAAATTAGGGACTCTAAGAGAACTTTTGTAAATCCTAAATTTCATTAGTACAGACTGTTAACTTGTTAGGCCTTATTTGAATGATCAGTTAAAACCTTTTCTATAATCTGTTGTCATTATTGCATGTACATATAGTTTTTAAAAATGCATGTGAGAATGTCAATGGTAAAGAAGGAAGGCTCATTGTGTAACTATAAAATGAATTTTTTTCTTGTTTTATTAAACTTAGAAGTGTCTTTCTAACTATACTTTGTTCTTAAAAGATGTTAAGTTGTATGCTTTGAGATTGACAATTTTTGCATTTTGAAAATTTAGTTCAATTTTTCTTTCATTTGGCTTTTTTTTTTCTTTTAATTGCATTTGCTAAATATTTGGTTTTATACTACATGAGATATAATTTTGAATTACTTAAATGGATATTCAATGGAAAATGGAACTGTTGTAAGTTTTTTGCTCTTGCCTTGTCACAATTTTCTCTCACTCCGCTAATGTAGAACATATATGAACCAAAGGATGGAATAAAAGGGTAGCATGAGAATTTACCAAAAAATTCAAATTAAACTGAGGCATTTATTCAAAAATTAAATTCAATAATCAATATTAATTCAATTCATGAATAATTTGATTGACAAAGTTAATATTAAACTTCATTTATAAAACTAGTTAAAGAAGAAAATGAAAATAATAATAAAAAGAAATTTTCTACTAAAAAGGAGCAAGTTTCCAAAATAACTTGAGTAAAAGTAAAAATATCTTAAATAAGATAATCCTAATATATATATAAGTTTTTCAAATAAGAGAATTCTAATAAGTGTGTAAATAAAAATATTTTAAAAAAGAAAAGATTTCTAATTAGGCACAACATGAGATCTCTTAGAATACTTATTCTAGAAATATTTCCCTTCATCATTTACTACATCATTCACCTTTGATTAAAGGGAATTCGATTTTGTAGAGTTAGATGCTAAGTAAGCATAAAAAAAAAAAAGTAGGATCTAATGAACAAAGTTAACTTTAGGAAGCCAAGTAGCATCAAAAGTTGGAGATGCTTTTCATTAAACAAAGTACCATCAAAATTTGCCTTGAAAAGAAGAAACGTGTTCATTATTCAAGATAGTCTCAATGTCGTCTTGGGTATGCTAGTTTCTGTAAAAAGAATAAAAGGCAAAAAAGGAGGCTTAAAAGTATCTCAGTAAGGTGATATATCCTTTACATTGAAAATAAGATTAATATTCTAGTCATTAGGCAAATTAACTAAATATGTATTAGGTCTAAGTTCTTCAATGATGGAGTGGCAACTTATAGCTCAAGACTCCTCTTATAACAACCCCCAACACATTACAAATAATTGTGAACATTATGTTAAAGTCAAGATGCCTTAAACAAGAGTTTCACTAATTTGCTTTTTAATGTCATTGAAAGCTATAATAGCTCTATTAAAACATTGAAATTCTCCCTTCTTCAAACAATTAATGATAAGGGTCATAATAATATTAAATTCCTTAATTAACCTTTTATAAAAAGAGGCCAAGCTATAGAAACTATAGGCATTAGTAAGATATTTGGGCTCATGTCACTCTTAAATGGTTATAACTTTTTCAAATTTAATAGTTATACCTTAGACATAAACCATGAAACCTAATAATAACATCTTAGACTACAAAAATGAATACTTCTTAATGTTAACATTAAATTTAACTTCTCTAAGGGTAAGGACAATTGGCTTTAAATGGCCTAAGTAATTTTCTTGAAATTTACTATAAACAAGGATATCATCAAAATAGATCACTACGAACTTATCTACAAATAAATTAAAGATATAAGTCATAATCTTTATAAAGGTATTAAAGTATTAGATAATAAAAAGATATAACTAACCACTTATATAACTCGTCTTGTGTTTTAAACGCAATAATCTAATCATCATTAAGTTCAAATCTGGTGGTACTCGCTACAGACGCTTATCTTAAAATGCCAACTAGAACTAGTCAACATGTCCAACATATCCTATAAATGAAAAACTTGTACGTAATAGTAATCTTGTTAATAACTCTATTATTAACACAAATCTTCCATAAACCCTTTTTTCTTAGGATTTATCAAAATAGGAACAACATAAAAACTTAAGACTATAATAAACAAAACCCTTAAAAAATAGTTATTCTACTTGTCTATTTAACTTCTTACATTCGTTAAGGTTCATTGTATAATGTAGAAGATTAGGTAGATGTGAATCAAAAACTAAGCCAATGGCAAGTTGAGTATATCTTTTATGAGTTGTAACTTGCTAGGAAAATCATTGAACATGATATTTATAAAATCATTTGATAACCAATCAAGTGAAATATGGAGATCAACTCTAGATACATTAGATAGTGAATTTAATTTTTTGACAACAATAATTACCAAGTAATCATTAATTTCTAACTCTTTTGAAAGTCTTATAATTTAAAATATAAAGAACTTGTTTAGTAGAAACAAAGTAAGAAGATATGGAATTTGGCTTAATGTCTTTAACAGCAGACTTCATGAGATTTAAGATTTACACTTAAAGATTTACATGTTTTTCCTACTATGATTGATTGCATTAAGGTGATAAAGCCAAAATGACCTAAAAGGATATGGTTTACATCTATAGGTAAGATATCATAATAAACCTCATGCTTATAATTATCTAATTGAATGTGAACTCAACATTGTTTTGTGACTAGTAAGGTAATTTTCTTAATTTAAGTCAATAAAAAAGGTTGCAAATGTGGTTATGTCTTAAAATTCAACTTAGAAAGAGTAGGCTTAGCAATGACATTCATGGTACTTTTCAACAAAAAAAAAAAATCATCCACAACCTTTAATGTTTTTGAGATTTTTGCCCAGTATCTTTATATTTTTTAGAATTATTCCTTTACATTTGCTTTGTTACCTTTTTATGCCATTTTTTTTATGAGTCTTCTAGTATCTTTATCATGTGACAATTAAAATAATATTGTCATCTCAATTTTGCTTAGATATTACATTACCAATTTTGTGAAAATGTGACAATAAATTATTTTTTAAAAATTAAAAATTTAAAATTAATATAAAAAATCTAAAAATAAAGAATTAATTTTAAAAATAGAAAACATTGCTAGAAATAGAATAGAAATTAGAAATTAAGTTTTGAAAATTTTGAAATTATAAAATAATTTTAAAAAATGAAATTACTTTGAATTTTTTTTTAGAAAAGAAATTAATCTTAAAAAGTTCTCACAAATAAAAATAAAATTTAAATATTATAACATCTACCCAATCATTGCCAACTCTAGCACAATAACTACTTGGCCAACACTTGTAACTAGTCCTCCAATAATGCCTATTATGTAATTTTTTCTGTTTTTTTTTTAAATTAATTTAAAATTTATTTCTAATTTTAAGAATTTTTTGATTATAATTTATTTTTTTATAAATTTTTTCTATTTTTAGAAATTAATTTAGAATTTTATTCTACCTGTTAAAATTAAATTTTAAATCCTTATGATTTTTTATATTTTTTAAATTAATTTCTATTTTAAAAAATATTTAGAGTTTTTTTGTTTTTAAGATTAATTTTGTAATTTTCAATAATTTTTAAAAAATAATTTATTATTACATTATTACAAATTTATTGACATGACATCTTAGTTAACAAAATTAAAATGATGTAATGTTATGTAAACTGTTTTGTGGGAAGGATAATAAAAGACTAATGAAAAAGAATGTAAAAAGGTGATAAAGTGAGTGTAGATGTTGGATTGAAAAAAAAAAAAGATAGCAAAAAATCTGGAAAGAGCTAAACATTATGGGTAACAATAAACAATATACACCTAACAACAACACAATACCATTCATCTTCCTCAAAATCATCACTTTTTATCATTTTTCCTAACATATTCTATAAGATCTATTATCTATATTACTAAAATCATAAGTTAAACTCAATACTTAATGGTAAATCAATATTCATAATTAGTTTAATTAATAAAATTAATACTGAATCTTATTTGTAGAACTAATTGATAAAGAAAATAAAAATAACAATAAAAAGAAAATCAAAGATCTCAAATAACCTAATTAAGAAATAAAAATATCTTGGATAAAAGAATTCTAATAAGTGTAAAAATAAAAAAAAATCTTAATTATATATAAAATAAGATTTTCTAAAATGTATCTTCTAAATTATTTCAACTACTATATGATACTCAAACTTCATTAATTAGTAAAAGGTCTTATATAATTAAGAACTAGCTTAATGAATTGAATTTTTCCTCCCACTAGATTCTTATTCTAAGAGATAGAAAAGATAGAAATGTGGGAGTAAGGCCTTTGAGTGGGATTGATGCTTTTGTACCTTGATCCTATTTCACATGGCCAAGTTGATTGCATTAGATTTATCCTATAACTTGTTATTAAAGCATTAAGCTTTCTCATTAAATAGTATTTTAGGAATAGTGAAAATTGGAACTCGTTCAAGAAACAAACTTCCAAAGAGAAGCAAGAAATTCAGCAGTTCAAGCAATTAGTTCAATCTCAAATTGGTTGTACTCGCAAGCACCAAGGTCGAGATCATCCACAATAGGACCTCATCAAAGTCTGATTTAAGCAACCCAAAATTCAATTGAACCAAATATTAACAAGCTCTAAGAGGTTGCTGCTATAAGAAGGCAGGCAATAGAGAGCACAAAACCCATGGCTCTGGCTCTAGAGCTACCATGGAGGTTTCACTTGCTCACAAAGTCAAGGACATGAATGATGAACATCATGGAATGGGATAAAATAATCTCACAAATCCCATAAGATGGAAAATCCCACTAGTGACTACAACAATGGCAATAATTATTGTGTACATGCACACAGGACTAGAGGCAGTTGGTGGATTGGATGAACATGTGGGTGGTTCATTAGCATTGGAGACTGTTAACAACTCTTGGTTATGTATTATGTTAGCATGGATTACATGGTACTTGGTTGGTATGGCTGTGGTAGAATTAATTAATTCCACACTAAATAGGTTTAAATAGAACCAAACTTTTAGATTGGAAGTTGCAAACCACACTGGAATTCCAGTTAATTGCAGTTATACCATGTAATGCAACTGCAATCATGGCTAATGCGGCTTGCGACATCTAGCATTATTGCAAGGCAAATGCTATAAACATGTCTAGTAGCAAGCTGCATTTTGCAAACCTTGCATGGTATGTAAGACGGGATACTTCAAGTACTGTAGCAAAATTTGATATGAAATAAGTTTGTATTGGGTCAGTATTTAAGAGCAACAATTGAATAAACATTAATGACTTAACACTTTTTGTAACTTCTCTGCGGCCAATTCACCTCTTTGGTTGTTTCTTTTTCTGACTTTTTGGTTATGACATCAAGCGTAGTTACCCATTCACAGCTACAAAGACCTGCAAGAATATAATTATTAAGCGATCCATCTCAAAGTGAATTTATGATGACTAAGAAACAAATTATATTCATCACATTATTTAAGGATCTTTGAGTCCCATGTAATTACAATCTTTTGTTTTTTTAAAAGATCTGATTAAGTTTGTTGTTAAGGCAAAGAAATAACTTAAATGTAATACATATAAATAAAGTATTACAACAGATCGACAATAAGGAAACCAACTCAACTTTTACCCTTATGTAGTTTAATCCTAACTAAAGTACAAAGCAAACATAAAAAAAAAAAAGCTTTAGTAAATAATTAGTCAATTTGGTTAAGAAAAAAAAAAGAAAACTGATGATCCAAAACCTCTTAAAAAGGGCTCAAGAGATTAAATACTTTATATGTCTTAGGCATAGGCATGCTGCTTCTGAGAGAAAATATCTTTTATACTAAGTGCATGATTGATAAAAAAAAAAAGGCATGTGGAGTGATTATAAATGGAAAGAGCTACACCAATATTACTTCCACCACTTTGGTGGAAAAGTTACACTTAGCAACAATAAAACACCCCTCATATAAGTTACAATGATTGAATGATAATAAAGAAAGAAAGGTTGCATAATGGGTTTGGGTTCCATTTACAATTAGAAAATCATATAAGGATAAGGTGATATAAGATGTGTTTCTAATGAATTTAATCCATTTACTTTAAGAGAAATATGACAATATAATAGAATGGCTGTACATGATGGATTTAAAAACACCTATTTGTTTGCTAAAAATGGGAAAATGTAGTGTTAACACCTTTTAGTTTGCAATAAGTGTAAAGTGACTACTTTTCATTAAAAAAAAAAAAGTTTGTTTATGAGCAAAGGAGAAGTAGAGCGATCCTTATCCATCCTTAAACCTGTTTTAATTCTAATAATGAAAGAAGTGGTGCCAAATGATAAAACTTCCTTTCCACAAAAAATTGAAAGGATTTTAGAAAAGATTGTTGATGTGTTTCCAAAAGGGATACCAAAAGGGCTATTACCAATTAGAGAGATCAAACACTAAATTGATCACATGTTAAAGGCTGTTTTACTTAATAGATTAACCTATAGAAGTAATCTAGAAGGGGATAAGGAGTTACAATGACAAATAATTAATTATTTGGAGAAGAGTTATATAAGGGAATTAATAAGCCTTTGTTCAGTACCAACCTTTTTAATGCTAGAAAAGGATGGAATTATGAGAATATGTGGATAGTCAAGCGATAAATAAAATATTAATGAAGTATTACTATCTTATTGTTAGGCTAGATGATAAGTTTGAGGGGTGATATGGTTCTTTATTGTTTTTAAAGTATATTTGAAGAGTGATTATCATCAAATTTGGAAGAAGGAAAGGATTAGTGGAAAACTGCATTTAAGACAAAATATGAATTATATGAATGGCTAGTATCATTTGGCTTATCTAATACACTAAATACTTTCCTATGATTGATGAATTACAGGCTTCATAAGTTTATTGGTAGATTTGTTATGGTTTATTTTAATGACAACTTGATTTATGGTAGAATTCATAAAGAGAACGTAAAGTACATAAGGAAAGTCTTGAAAATACTATGACAAGAGAAATTATTTGGAAAGTTAAACAAGTACCAATTTTATCATGGCGTTAAAGTTAATAAGAAGAAAGTGAAGACCATGGCTTATACCTATTAATGTTTTAAAGGTAAGGAGTTTTTATGAGCTAATATCCTTTTATAAGAAACTTGTGAAATTGTATGGAAAATCAAAAAGTATAGTGTTTCGGAATGTCAAATTATTAAGTTACTTTTAGAAGATCTTATTAAAAAAGCTAAGTATGAGGTTACTTTTTAACACAAATTGTCATTTGCAAAAGGTGATAAAACATACACTAATGTTTTTACTTATATTCCTAATTAGTAAGAATTTGAATATTTATTTAGCTTTTGTTAAATTTACATATAATAAAAATGTATGTTGTGAAATTAAATATTATCTTTTTAAGATAATCTATAAATTTAATCCTATTTGATTTAGCACTACTTACAACCAATGACCAAGTATGTTCAAATGAAAAATGAAGGCTAAATTAGTTAAAAACATGCACCAAATAGCAAATAGAAAAATACAGTATAACACACGAGAAAATGACTAATAAAGGAGGAAAAGAAATTTAGTATGCACTAAGTGATCTTATATAGATTATCTTCAAAAAAAGAATTTTCAAGAAAAAAAAAAAGGTTTTCTCCCTAGCCCAACGCGTCGTCGTCGTCCTCCTCCTCCCCTCCCCCTCCTCCACCTCCTCCACATGCATCCGGGAGGCTATTATCCCTTCATCGCTGGAAGAAATCTGTTGCAGTGGGCCCTGTGGCATCTCACTCTCCTCTATATGGCCGACTCTGACCCCTAAACCCACTGTCGTTGCCAAAGCCTCGCTCTGGTCCAATCTTCGGTCAATCCCTTCCCTCCAATTTACCATTCCCAAAGAAGACATGTCGTTGAGCCGTGAAGACGTCAGAATCCAGCGTTTCGACGACATGGAAAAGCTCAGCTTGAAGATTACCGCTAACTAACATCTTAGGGATTGCTTCGTCGGCCTCTAGGGTGCTTCTTCCTCCAAATTTTTCTGACCGTGATCGCCGCGCTGTCGACCGCCTCCTTGCTGCGAGGTTCCGTTCCTCCTAATACACGCGCGCACGCACAAAACCGCACGTGTTCAGGTTTTGAGTTAGTGAACTACTGTCTACAGGACCAGTGGAATTACGCAGAGTCAACTGGGGAAAGATGTTGGTATTGAAGGAAACAACTTGTATTATGTAGTGAGGACCCTTGAATGTCGTGGGTTGATTGTGAGGCAACCTGTGGTTGTGAAGAAGTCCAAAGAAGCCGAGAATGGTTCGACTGTGACTACCAACTATTCAAAGCATTTAGGTGTTCAACAGATGTTTGAGATTAAAAAGTGTGCAGATGGTGAACAATGTGGGGACACGACCGAAGATGGAGATGGTTTGCATGTGAGAGATTTTGTACTAGCTATGACAGTTATTTGTGATAAGCTTGAACAAGCTAATGACAAGGTGAATGTTTTGACTGAATCTTTATGGAGGTATGCGCTGGTTCTTATCTTCCCTTTGTCAATTCTAATGCCTTTGGATTTGAAATAAAGTTCCTTCTTTTTCCTCTGAGATTTTCTTTTTTAATATTACTGTAGATGTCTGAATGCTTATCTCCTGATCCTGTAATTTTGTCCCCATCACAAGGAGGTTTCATCTTTAAGAATTTGCCTCTGCTCTCTACTTTTTGTCTGTCTTTCTATCTTTTTCCTTTTCCTGGCTTGCTTGATTGTTGACTTTCTGCCTCCTCCCATTGTTCTGATCCTATAAGACATTTTTCCCTATCACAATGAGTTTTAACTTTTACTTGTGTGGTACATTTTATTTGCAATACGGTGAAAATATTACAGAATTTCCTTTTAAGGAAGACAGCAGCATTTCTATCATTATATTATATTCGTTAGTTGTAGTCCTTGTAATTTGATTTTGTATTTTATTTCTCAATGACTAACCAAGCATTAATCCCAATCTAGTTTGAGTTGGCATGGATTATTTTTTACCATTCCATTCCATTTTAGGTATAACTCTTGTATAGCTCAACTTCTTGTTGTTTTGACTCGTTTGACTTTATTCATGTTGTGGCTTTTAAGCTTTTGTTTGTTTGACTTTGCCATAAGCAGGCGTGTGGGAGACTTGGTGTTGAAAATAAGAGAGATTTTCGGTTTTGGGATATGGTCTCCAAGAATGGGATGCATTTGCAGGAGGAAATCTATAAGAGAGCTGTGGCAACTCAAGGGTGGACCTTTGGGAATTTTAACTCTGAACAATTATTTCAGGGTAAATCCCAGATTGTCCTTAATGGAAAGAAGACTACTAACTTAGGTGGTGGAAATGCTGATGTTCCTGATAGACCTATTGAGACCTTTCTAGAGGATGACAATTTGACTTCCAAGGTTGAAAACGTTGCTCCTGGGAAACGAATTAACATAGAAACTGACAGTGAGTTTTCTGGTGGATCCCCCAAGGAGGGCAAGCCTGGCAATGTGCAGGAGTTCTTCCAAGAGTCAAGAGGTCTAGCTTCTGATGCAGGACTTGATGGAGTGAGTTTGGAAATGGAAAAAAATGTTGCTTCAGCTGAGATTGCACCTTCTACTTTTCGGAAGCAACCAATGCCTTTGACAACAGATGGTGCCTTGAGAGAGCAGAATTTCGACCCTTCTGTCGTTTCCCAAGGCGTAGGGTACTGAGTCTACTGACCATGATCATTAGGCTTCTGCCTTGTACGCTCAGAGGATTTTGAACGTAAAACCGTTGGCCTGTTCCAATGTTCCAAAACAGCCGACGACTCCCAAATGCCTGAAAATTTGAACATTAAAAAAAAAAACGACATAAAATTGATTTGGATAATGCTTTTCTCCTTCTGCGCAAAAGGGTGAGGCTTTTCTCGTCATAGTAATAATATAATGTGCTTGGTTATCACGACTGAGCCGTTGACCCAGTGGTTGGCATGATTTGGATATATATAAATAAAAGGCTGGTTAGTCTTGTTAACTAAATTCTTCGCTCTAAATTCTAGCCAATTGGAAGAAATGGCATTGTAACGATCATTGCGTATCTACATTAATTTAATTCCCTATCAAATTCCCACTCTTCATGATGTTTACTCTGAGTCGTTCGAAGTGTCGAACTAATCCTTTTCACTTTGCCAGGACAAAGTTATCCACTCAAGTTGACTCCAAAAAGGCAATTAAAGGAGGATGGGGGCAAGAAAGGAAATAATCGGCCAATTAAATAGCCAGTATGCACCGTAAAAAGTGCCTCCAACCAGTATCAATGTTTCCTTCTTTAGTTTAGGGATGGAAAAGTTGGAAACTGTTACTAACAATATGGTCGTTATTCTTTTTCTTTTACTTTTTAGAAATTGCATTATGAATTTATTTACAATTATAATTAAGTTTTGTTATTATAATTGATATATTAATAATTATAATTCTACTGTTTGATAATCATTTGCTATATTTTGCAAAAAAAAAAAAACTTAATAAAATAGTTTATAGTTAAATGAAATTTATGTTATTGCTTATTAAATTTTGTGTTATGGCGAGGCACCAAGCCCAATAGCAAAAAGTAAAGAATGCAAGTAAAATTATGTTCGCTAAATTGTTTGAAGTAATAAATATTATATAATTAGAAATTGAGACATCATTAAAGGTGAATGAGGTATGATTATTTTTATTTGAATCACAATCTCTAATAAGTTAATAGAGTGGATAAATGAATACTCATTTTTTAATTCTTAATTCCCAAATGAAAATCCCCCAATTCCGCTTGATTATTAATTACGATGAGTAGGAGGGGCAAGGGTAGGAGGAAGAGGAGGGATCCTTCAAATAGTGGCTTAAATGTTTGCCCCCTCCACCTCCCACCCAAAAATCCCCAATCCTACTTTTATTATTATTTTTTTTCCGATGACACCAAGTACATTGATACACTCGTTATGTAGTTGTTAGTTTATATCTTATAGGTTAAAAGGTGTAATGGATCTGAAAGCTGGACCGCAAGTGTTCATAATGAATCAAAATAAATATGACTTTTCTAAAACCAAAAATGAAAATGGAATATAAATTTTCAAAAACAATGGTTATACACAATTAGTTACACAGAAATAGAGACAGAGAGGAGATAACTCAGTACCGAATGGAGAAGGAACGTCTTTAGGCTCTTTACTTAGTTTAATCCATCTACCATATTTATTCAGGAACGTCTTTGGTATTTTTAACTCCTCTATTAGCATATCACAACTTTTGTTCACCAATGCCAGATTTCTTCCAGCACTCCATTGGAACTTTGCTTTCTTCTCCACATATCCATTTAGGAGATGGAGGTATACCTCTAAATTATGACATTCTCTCAGGTTAGCTTATATGTTTCTCTTGTTTTTATTATACAGTTATTGTATCCATTCTTCATATTTAGGTGCATATAAACTCTCGCATTGTGAGCTAATAATATGGCGATTACGTCATGTCCCGGAGAGCCAATTAATAGATAGCCTTTAGTGTTACGAATTGGGGTGGGTTTGGAAGGAGGGGGGGGGAAGACTAAGAAACGAAAATGAAAGAAAAGATTTCTCAAATATTTGCTTCCCTAAGAAGGTAACCAACGTGTCAAAGGCACCTTAAGCATCAAATCCTAAACAACCCCCAACGAAAGCTTTAATTATTATTTATTTATCATTATGTTTTTGCAACAATGGTGTGTGCTGTCAATCACCTTAACGTTGCTCAAATCCCATCCATGAATGAATGATTAGAGGTTGTAGTACCAAAAGTGGATAAAAGCTTCATCTTATTGCGATCTATTAAGATGATGAGGTAACATTGTACCGGTCAACTCTTTGTTGCTCTTAAATATTATCCTTTTTTTTGCATTGACTCTGGCCCCTAAATATTTTACCTTAAATTAGTAAAATTCATGTATAGATGTCCATCTTTCTTTTTGTGTTTACCACACCTTATTATATTAGTAGTAAAACAAAGCTTTTGCTCGATAAAGTACACATATGACAAAACTCATTACTTTATTATTAAATTTGATCACATATTATTTATTTATTAGCAATATATGTCAGATCTTTCATTACACATTTTTTCCTTTACCAATACAAATAGGAAATTCATGCAACAAGCAATACACCTATAAATTCAAAAATAAAATAATGAATCTTATGACAATATTTGCAAAATAAAAAAAAATCCCATATTGTGATCTTCCTATAATTAAAAGCAAGAAAACCCTTCCATTAAATTTAATGAACCTACTAATAAAATTGATAACAAAAATTCAAGGAAATTTCCAAACAACTTTTCCTTAAGTGTTCATTTGACTAGAGCATGGCATGTTTTCAATCAAGATGGAAGTTTCTTCTTTTTGAGGTAGATTCTCAATGGTGAGCATAACCTTGCCAAGTTTACCAATCTTGAAATTGATACAAAACATAAGTTACGTTGTTGAAGCAATCTTCATAACCTTTTGTATATCATTATGTACTTTTCTTTAATAATAGGAAAAAATTCTACCCCAATAACTTCCATGTCAAGAGGTGTGTTTAAACATGAATTAGGTACAATGGCATATTATTAGGTTAACAATAATCCAAAAAAAGCAACCCAAAAGTAAAAAAAACAAAATGGTTGCATCTTAGTTGAATTCATCAAAGAGATTTTCCCTTGGATTATTATTATGCCAAAAGGATTGCTACTATACATAAGGAAAAAGATAGAAAGTAAACCAATTTCAATAATTAGGGATTCCAATTATATGTTTTGCAGTTAGTTTCATAGTGATTTCATTACATGTTTGATTATTTCAAATTAGTCCTTTTGCTCAGTTTTGCCATACTTTATTAGTGCTTATTAAGCATCTATGTGCCTAGATAGTGGACAAAAAACACCACTTTTGGCCTATCAACCACAAATTTGTGCAATAGCATGTGACAAGGAACATAATGCATGAAAATTTTCATTCAATTTAACTTTAATTAAATTTCAGTGAATATGGAAGAACCAATAAAGACAAACATGTTTTACATAACTAATGACTTCTAATGTATAACATAAAAAAAAATAGCATGACTATTCACCTACTTATAATGACAATTCCAAATACATTTAACTACTATGATTGGAAAGATATTAATACCAAAAACAATAAAGGAAAGAAAAACCAAAAATATTATTACAAGAATACTTATAACATTAGGGTTAGTCATCATATGCTAGTGTTAGGATTGTTTCGAGTAAGAATTAGAGAAAACATTACGCATGTCTGGGATATTGATACGAATCTTAATCATTAAAAGAATGCAATGGAAATGAAAATTAGCATCCTCATACTTGGATCATAAAGGCAACCAATTTAACGGATGAATTTTTATAATCCTAGCTTCTTCATCAAAGATTCCCAGGCAACAACAATCTAAGTATAAATGAAATTTCAACATCAAATAATATTTTACAATGATTTAGAAGTTTTACAATTTAAAACCTACATTTAGGTCACATATAGCTCTTTATTCCCCATTTTTCTATGCTACAAGTAACTCTATTATATATTACGCCCACTTAAGAGGCTCTTAGCGTGACATGGTTATGAGAGGGTTGCACATAATAATTATGTTTTTTTTAATTTTTATTTAATAAGTGAGTTATCGTTTTTATGACATCATGTGTTATACCTATTTCTTATAATAATATGACTTGATGTTAAAAAAAAAAAAAGAGAGAGAGAGAGAGGCTCTTAGCATACAAAAGTCATGCTATTATTTAACGCGAGATGGTTAAAGTGGTGGGAAAGTAGTTATTAGGTGATGCTTTTAATTAGGTTTTAAGAATTTAAGAAATGAAACAAGTTAGTTTGCAATATGTATTTTTTGAAAGTTAATCACAACAGGTTGAAATAAAGGTAAATGTTTTAAATCATAAAAAGAACAAGATATAATGGAGATTAGAGTTCGATGGTACTCAAGGGAAGAATTTCATGGCTAATAGGTAGGAAGAAATCGGTTTATCAACTTTTCAAAGCCCTATAATTAAAAAAATGTATAACCTAGCCAACTGATAGCAGTTAGCAAATTGTTTCTAACGAAAAAAAAAGAATAAAAGAAAGTTAAACTTCAGTCAAAAGTCATTGATCATTTACCTTAAAAATGCCACCAACATCCCAAGAGGGTTCTCTATGCAATAAACGTATGCTCACACAAATAGATTACTATCTTGTAATGAGAATCACACTCTGCATTTGGCTTTCACAAATTTTTAGGACTATGTCTTCACAATCTTATTTCTGCTTATCAAACACCTAAACTCTCTCAATAATACAATTTGCTGAATGGTTGAGATTCAACGTCCGAGCATACTCGGAGTACTAATTTTGGGTAGCTAAGATTTTCACTGGCGGCAAGTGCTCGCCCTATTGTGATTGCAATGCTTCTAGAGCCTAGACTCTAGAATTCATATGGTACATTACCTCAATGTTGGAAGTATGGTTCCCTCAGATGACAAGTATCCAAATGGAACCCACAAAAAAAAAAAAAAAAGAGGGGAGGGCATTAAATTGGCACACCACATCTACCTCTTGCACAGCGCACACATAGACCTACATACATCCTTTCCTATAAAGCATGCCTCCGTTGGCATGGCCATTGCCTTTACCCATGCCAACACCAACTACTGCTCTATTTCTAGCAACAATCTCAACTTAGTATTATTTGTGTGTGTGCATGGAAAAAGAATAGATAACTGGGGTATCATTTTCTTTAAGAGGACCCCATAGAGGATAAATGTTATGTTAACCAAGAAGGCCAAAGATCAACAAGTAAACATATAAATGCGCTTAACCTGCAAGTTGATCAGTAAGATATTGGCTTGATTAACTATTAACATTGTACCATGCATGAAGATCCCATGGAATATGATCCTACTTTCTTCCAGACTATTGTTAGTCTTGCTAACTATGTTTTGTGCTACTCTGATGGCTTTCAAAATTATTTCTTTGCTTTTCTTTCTTCTATTTTTTTTTTTTTTCCTTGCAATACGATGACTATTTCCTTCTTGACCAGAAGGTTTAAAATGCGCATCATGAGCATTACTACTGTTCCAATCATTTTTGGTCATTGCGGCTAATGCAGCTGTAATTGCCAGTAATGTGACTGCAATTTTAGGTTATGCACTGCAATTTAACATCATACATGTAAACATATGCCTATGACTACTGCCAATCTGGGTTTTAGCAACCACCAGTTTAGGAGCTTGTTTGTTCCTGTTACAATTAATGTGACTAGCTTTAACCTTGTGATCTTTTTGATGATTTATACAATTTTTATGGGGCAGCCTTATAGTTCTAAGGGACGAAGTTAATATCTTTAGCACATGTGGTAGCTAATGAGTCACAGTCATGATGACAAGAAAAAATGCCTTTTGTGGTAAAATACTGGAAAATGGATACTATTCTTTTTTTTTTTATGTGGGAAACTTGTAGGGTTTGTCACTTTGTCAAAATCTCACGATAGGCTAATGAGAGCATTTTCCAATTTATTTTACTCAAATTTAAGTATTAATTATTCCCTTTTAACATGGTACAGGAGCAAGAAAAGACTATAGAATTTCATGGATACATTGGCAAACCAATATACTCAGTGTGGTTTGGCTCAAAAAGTGAAAGGTGGGCTGTTTTTGTAGATGAAGTGAAGTGCATGGGATGTTTAAAGTTTACTTTATTTGCAGAGAAGACATTTGCTATTGAAACCATTTATGGAAGAGCGACGGTTGTCGGACAATGGGCTGATCAAGAATGCAAAATTCAAGCAGCCATAGAAACTTATCCTATTGATTGTACCTCGTAAGACAGTAGTTTTCCCTTATCGCGGAATTAATTTTGTCTTCTAACTTACCAAGATAGAGGTTGGCTTCCAATGTTACTTGTTGGAAGGTTAGGCCGGTCTGTTTATGCAGCTGAGCTTGTTCAAATTCTAAGTTGTCAAACAAAGCAAACTAAAGTATGTATGAAGGGACAAAATAAAATTCTTGTGAAACAACAATGTAGTGTCAGCTACAAGGACGATATTAATATCTTTTTAATGTCATTGAAAGCTATAATTAATTTTGAGTGGATATGGAAGAACCAATAAAGACAAACATGTTTTACATAACTAATGACTTCTAATGTATAACATAAAAACAAAAATAGCATGACTATTCACCTACCTATAAATGACAATTCCAAATACATTTAATAGTAAGTTTGCTAATTTACTATGATTGGAAAGATATTAATACCAAAAACAATAAAGGAAAGAAAAACCAAAAATATTTTTACAAAATACTTATAATTTTAAGGTTAGTTATCATATGCTAGTGTTAGGATTATTTTGAGTAAGAATTAGAGAAAATATTACGTATGTTTGAATCTGAATCATCAAAAGAATGCAATGGAAATGAAGATTAGCATCCTCATACTTGGATCATAAAGGCAAGCAATTTAACAGATGAATTTTTATAATCCTATCTTCTTCATCTAAGATTTCCAAGCAACAACAATCTAAGTATAAATGAAATTTCAACATCAAATAATATTTTTCAATGATTTTAGAAGTTTTACAATTTAAAACCTACATTCAAGTTGCATATAACTCCTTATTCCCCATTTTTCTATGCTACAAGTAACTCCATTATATATTATGCCCACTTAAGAGGCTCTTGGCGTGACATGGCTACGAGTGGGTTACACATAGTAATTATGTTTAATTGGTGAGTTATCATTTTTATGACCTCATGTGTTATACCTATTCCTTATATTAATATGACAAAAAAATAGAGGCTCTTGGCGTACAAAAGTCATGTTATTGTTCAACACAAGATGTTTAATGAGGTGGGAAAATAGTTATTAGGTGATGCTTTTAATTAGGTTTTAAGAATTTAAGAAATGAAACAACTTTACTTTGCAATATGTATTTTTTTAAAGTTAATCACAACAGGTTGAAATGAAGGTAAATGTTTTAAATCCTAAAAGGAGCAAGAAAACACACAAGAGATATAATGGGGATTAGAGTTCGATGGTACTTGGGGGAAGAATTTCATGGCTAATAGGTAGGGAAAAAATCGGTTTACCAACTTCTCAAAGCCTTATAATTAAAAAAATATATAACCTTGCCAATAGATAGTAGTTAGCAAATTGTTTATAATGAAAAAAAAAAAGAATAAAAGAAAGTAAAACTTTAGTCAAAAGTCACTGACCACTTATCTTAAAAATGCCACCAACATCCCAAGAGGGTTTTATATGCAATAAACTTATGCCCACATAAATAGATTACTATCTTGTAATAAGAAGCACCAACTATTGCTCTATTTCTAGCAAAAAACTTAACTTAGAGTCCGAGGTTGTTCAGCTCTTACCCTCATGCTCTAAGGAAACGGCGAGATGGTCCATGGGCATGTAAGGCATCATCATCATTTTCTTCTTCTTTAGTAACTGATTTGGACCTCTACGATCTTTTGGGTATTGATAGCTCTTCTGATCAGTTATAGATAAAATTGACCTATAGGAAGCTGCAGAAGTGCTGCCATCCAAACATTGCCGGCAAGCCGAGCATGACATGGCCATCATACTGAACGAAGCTTATGCAGTGCTTTCTGACCCAATTTTGTGTTTGGCTTATGACAAGGTCTCTGTTTATGCATTGGCTGCCCTTTATTTCCTTTCAATCCTTGTCAAGATTTACAACAACACCACGAGCACTAAAATAACTGTTGAAATGCACTTGTGCACAATTGGTCTGACAAAGTTGTATATGTGAATACTCCTGCAACTTTTAATTAATTTGAAGTCCAGTTGCTAGATATATTGTAAATGCTTAATTGTTCTCACAAAGCAAGCTACTCTCATGCCCTATACCACACATTCATTCAGTACCTAGAATGATTTTAATTGCATTATTTATGTGTGTGCATGGAAAAAGAACAGATAACTAGGGTATCATTTTCTTTAAGAGGACCCCATAGAGGATAAATGTTATGTTAACCAAGAGGGCCAAAGATCAACAAGTAAACATATAAATGTGCTTAACCTACAAGTTGATTAGTAAGATATTGGATTGATTAACTGGTAACATTGTACCATGCATGAAGATCCCATGGAATATGATCCTACTTTCTTTTGGACTATTGTTAGTCTTGCTAACTGTGTTTTATGCTACTCAGATGGCTTTGAAATTATCTCCTTGCTTTTCTTTCTTTTATTTTTTAGTTTTTTTTTCTTTGCAGTATGATAGCTATTTCCTTCTTGACCAAAATGTTTAAAATGTGCATCATGAGCACTATTGCTGGTCCAGTCATTTTTGGTCATTGCGGCTAATGCAGTCGTAATTGCCGGCAATATGACCACAATTTTGGGTTATGCACCACAATTGCTGATGTGAACCACTATTTAACATCATGCGTGTAAACAGATGCCTAAGACCTGTCATTATAGGTTTTAGCGACCACCAGTTTAGGAGCTTGTTTGTTCCTATTACAATTAATATGACCAGTGGAATTACGCATAGTCAACTGGGCAAAGATGTTGGTATTAAAGGAAACAACTTGTATTATGTAGCGAGGACCCTTGAATGCTGCAGGTTGATTATGAGGCAACCTGTGGTTATGAAGAAGTCCAAAGAAGTTGAGAATGGTTCGACTGTGACTACTAGCTATGCAAAGCATTTAGGTGTTCAACAGAGGTTTGAGATTGAAAAGTGTGCAGATGGTGAACAATATGGGGACACGACGGAAGATGGAGATGGTTTGCATGTGAGAGATTTTGTACCAGCTATGACAACTATTTGTGATAAGCTTGAACAAGCTAATGACAAGGTGAATGTTTTGACTGAATAACGCCATGGGTAGTAATAGTTTAGGAAGAAAATTTTTTTTACTAACTGACATTATGCATTTTGTTGTGTGACGTGTTGTCTTGAGACGAGCCTATTTGTAAGTTCGGTTGGATAGAGTTTGTATGCTATGTCATGTAGTGAAAATCGAAATAAGAGCATTAACATCCTCAATATCACTTCTTTTTGTTCGCCAACATTTCAAATTTATGCAGGTTTTAGTTTTCATTTTATGCTGATTTTTTTAATTGTTATTGAAGGTGCTTGTTATCAGACATCAAGAATGATCTAGGCTATTGGGGTAACGGACCTACTGGATACAAATCTTGGAGAGTTGTAAGTCCTATGTTGGTATTTGAATGTAGATTTATTTGGAATCTGTGTTGTTCTTTTTTCTAATGCTTACTGTATGATTTGTACTTAGATATGTAATAGGTTGAAAGAGGCTCACATTGTTGAGAAATTTGAAGCAAAAGTAAATCTAGGTGTGTAATTAGGTTGCAGGAAGTGTTTCTATCTTGTTTCTTGTCAGAAAGTTTTGGCTCTGGTTTTCAGTTGTGATACTTATGCTTTGGCAAGTTGTGCGCTGCCTACGCCTGTAGAAAGAATTTTCTGTGGAGAATTTTGAACAAGTGATGAAGTGTGGAAAAAGGTCTTAACAAAATGATCACCTGGTAGAACTTGCTATTGAGCATCAGATTTATGACACGGTTGATGCTAAAGGAACTGAAGGAGTTATCTTTATTGGACTTAGTAATCTTGCGAGAGAAGATGAGTTAAGTAAGCCTTGGAGAGTTTGAGTGCATCAGCAGAAGACGTGTGAGAGGCAAGTGAGCGAATTGGAAGAGCTTGAGAGAATGAGAAAGAGAGCATAAGAGAGCTTTATAAGTAAACTTATATTGAGAGAAAGGATTCGTGCAGTACAAATGAGAGGGGTGACCTATTTATAAAACTCAAAAGAAAGTCCTAAAATGGAATATTCTTGGTATTTACAAGGAGTATTCTAAATAAGCATTTAATATGGTTCCTTCAGGAATTCTCTAGCAGTTGTAGCATATTCTGCAAGAAATCTCTAGATGAAGATACTTCTGCACGCATCAGGGACCTTTCGTAGGTAGCAAAGGGGCTGGATAATGTGGGCAGCCCATAAAGGTTTAGTCTTGGCCCGAATTTGCACCTTAAGAATATATGAATGGGTCGGATCAATGTATCCTTGTGATATTGTGTAGATAACAATAGCAATGCATATGGATAGCATTAGCATTCTGTGCATCACTCGCAGCGAGTGAGACAACATTGGTAGCGAAGGAAAGAGAAGATCCATATTTTGCTCTAGCAATTTGTACATATTAAGTGATCATTCACCAAAAAAGGTTTTACCATAAGCTCTTGATAAATTTGTTGAAAAAATAGGGTGGGATACCCTTAAAGTGATCAGGAGATTAACTGTTTGATTGGGACATCATTATAAGTAGTTAATGAGTCATCCTTCTACAACCAAATTGTATCCCTTAATAACAAGAGTAGATTTTATTGCATATATTGAATAAATAATTGCAATTCACTATCATTGACTTTCTTTATTTAAAATTTGTAACATAGGTAAATAATTTTGACTAATTTCTGCATATTTTAGACAAATTAGCTTTTAATTTAACACTTTTTTTTTTTACTTTGTCTAAGTTCATTAATTTTATGCTTTTGTAAAATTATTTGTTTCATTTAATTGATGTATAAATCAATATGTTACAAGAAAAATATGAATTTGTTGCATAAATTAAGTATGTGATTGTAGTGCATTCTCATTGAATATTTAATTAGAAAGGCACACTTAAGATGTAACTAAATAAGAAGTGTTACTTTTTAATTGAACCTACTTGCATTTGGTTTAATCTTTGAAAATTTATGTTTCTTTTGTTGTCCTTTACCTTTTAGACATAGGTGTATATACCTTAAATTAGTAAAATTCATGTATAGATGTCCATCTTTCTTTCTCTGTTTACCACACCTTATTATATTAGTAGTAAAACAAAGCTTTTGCTCGATAAAGTACACATATGACAAAACTCACTACTTTATTATTAAATTCAATCATATATTATTTATTTATTGGCAATATATGTCAGATCTTTCATTACACATTTTTTCGTTTACCAATAAAAATAGGAAATTCATGCAACAAAAAATACACCTATAAATTCAAAAATAAAATAATGAATCTTATGACAATATTTGCAAAAAAAAAAAAATCCCATATTGTGATCTTCCTATAATTAAAAGCAAGAAAACCCTTCCACTAAATTTAATGAACCTACTAATAAAATTGATAACAAAAATTCAAGGAAATTTCCAAAAAACTTTTCCTTAAGTGTTCCTTTGACTAAAGTATGGCATGTTTTCAATCAAGATAGAAGTTTCTTCTTTTTAGAAGTAGATTCTCAATGGTGAGCACAACCTTGCCAAGTTCACCAATCTTGAAATTGATAAAAAACATATGTTACTTTATTGAAGCAATCTTCATAACCTTATGCATTATCATTATGTAATTTTCTTTAATAATAGGAAAAAATTCTACCCTAATAACTTCCATGTCAAGAGGCATGTTTAAACATGAATTAGGTAGAATGGCAAACTATTAGGTTAACAATAATCCAAAAGAAGCAACCCAAAAGTAAAAAAACAAAATGGTTGCATCCTAGTTCACCTCATCAAAGAGATTTTCTCTTGGATTATTCTTATGTCAAAAGGATTGCTACTATACATAAGGTAAAAGATAGAAAGTAAACCAACTTCAATAATTAGGGATTCCATTATATGTTTTGCAGTTAGTTTCATAGTGATCTCATTAACAGGTTTGATTATTTCAAATTAGTCATTTTGCTCAGTTTTGCCATACTTTATTAGTGCTTGTTAAGCATCTATATGCCTAGATAGTGGACAAAAAACACCACTTTTGGCCCATCAACCACATAGTTGAGCAATAGCATGTGACAAGGAACATAATGCATGAAAATTATCATACAATTTAACTTTAATTAAGTTTCAGTGAATATGGAAGAACCAATAAAGACAAACATGTTTTACATAACTAATGACTTCTAATGTATAACATAAAAAAATAGCATGACTATTCACCTACCTATAAATGACAATTCCAAATACATTTAACAGTAAATTTGCTAATTTACTGTGATTGGAAAAATATTAATACCAAAAACAATAAGGGAAAGAAAAACCAAAAATATTTTTACAAGAATACTTATAACTTTAGGGTTAATCATCATATGCTAGTGTTAGGATTGTTTCGAGTAAGAATTAGAGAAAACATTACACATGTCTAGGATATTGATACGAATCTTAATCATTAAAAGAATGCAATGGAAATGAAAATTAGCATCCTCATACTTGGATCATAAAGGCAAGAAATTTAACAAATGAATTTTTATAATCCTAGCTTCTTCACCAAAGATTTCCAAGCAACAACAATCTAAGTATAATTGAAATTTCAACATCAAATAATATTTTACAATGATTTAGAAGTTTTAAAATTTAAAACCTACATTTAGGTTGCATATAGCTCCTTATTCCCCATTTTTCTATGCTACAAGTAACTCCATTATATATTACGCCCACTTAAGAGGCTCTTGGCGTGACATGGTTATGAGAGGGTTGGACATAGTAATTATGTTTTTTTTTTTTGAATTTTTATTTAATAGGTGAGTTATCGTTTTTATGACTTCATGTGTTATACCTATTCCTTATAATAATATGACTTGATGTTAAAATAAATAAATAAAAAGAGAGGCTCTTAGCATACAAAGGTCATGCTATTGTTTAACACAAGATGGTTAATGAGGTGGGAATGTAGTTATTAGGTGATGCTTTTAATTAGGTTTTAAGAATTTAAGAAATGAAACAAGTTTACTTTGCAATATGTATTTTTTTAAAGTTAATCACAACAAGTTGAAATGAAGGTAAATGTTTTAAATCCCAAAAAGAACAAGAAACACACAAGAGAGATAATGGAGATTAGAGTTCAATAGTACTAGGGGGAAGAATTTCATGGCTAATAGGTAGGAAGAAATTGGTTTACCAACTTTTCAAAGCCCTATAATTAAAAAAATGTATAACCTTGCCAATAGATAGCAATTAGCAAATTGTTTCTAACAAAAAAAAACAAAGAATAAAAGAAAGTTAAACTTCAGTCAAAAGTCACTGACCACTTACCTTAAAAATGCCACCAACATCCCAAGAGGGTGCTCTGTGCAATAAACTTATGCTCACACAAATAGATTATTATCTTGTAATAAGAATCACACTCTGCCTTTGGCTTTCACAAATTTTTAGGACTATGTCTTCATAATCTTATTTCTGCTTATCAAACACCTAAACTCTCTCAATAATACAATTTGTTGGATGGTTGAGATTCAACATTTGAGCATACTCGGAGTACTAATTTTGGGTAGCTAAGATTTTCACTAGCGGTAAGCACCTGCCCTATTGTGATTACGATGCTTTTAGAGCCTAGACACTAGAATTCATACAGTAGATTAACTCAACGTTGGAAGTATGGTTCCCTTAGATGAAAAGTATCCAAATGTAACCCACAAAAAATCTTTAAAATCTACTAATTATCCAGTGGACAAACAGAAAAATAAAAAAAGGGGAGGGCATTGAATTGGCACATCACCTCTGCCTCTTGCACAACGCACACATAGACCTACACACATCCTTTCCTACAAAAGCATGCCTCTATTGGCATGGCCACTGCCTCCACCCATGCTAGCACCAACTACTTCTCTATTTCTAGCAAAAAACTCAACTCAACATTATTTGTATGTCTGCATGGAAAAAGAACAGATAATTGGGGTATCATTTTCTTCAAAAGGACCCCATGGAGGATAAACGTTATGTTAACCAAGAAGGCCAAAGATCGACAAGTATACATATAAATGCACTTAACTTGCTAGTTGATCAGTAAGATATTAGCTAGATTAACTGGTAACATTGTACCATGCATGAAGATCCCATGGAATATGATCCTACGTTCTTTTGGACTATTGTTAGTCTTGCTAACTGTGTTTTGTGCTACTCTAATGGCTTTGAAATAATTTCTTTGCTTTTCTTTCTTCTGTTTTTTTGTTTTTTTCCTTTGCAGTACTATGGCTATTTCCTTTTTGACCAAAAGGTTTAAAATGCGCATCATGAGTCATTTTTGGTCATTGCGGCTAATGCAGCCATAATTGCTAGCAATGTGATCGCAATTTTGGGTTATACACCACAATTACTGATGTGAACCACTATTTAACATCATGCATGTAAATAGATGCCTAAGACTACTGTCAATTTGGGTTTTAGCAACCACCAATTTAGGAGCTTGTTTGTTCCTGTTACAATTAATATGGCTAGTTTTAACCTTGTGATCTTTCTGATGATTTATACAATTTGTATGGGGCAGCCTTATAGTTCTAAGGGACGAAGCTAATATCTTTAGCATATGTGGCAATTAATGAGTCACAGTCATGATGATAGGAAAAAATGCCTTTTTTGGTAAAATACTGGAAAATGGGTATTATTCTTTTTTTTCTATGGGAAACTTGTAGGGTCTGTCATTTTGTCAAAATCTCACCATAGGCTAATGAGAGCATTTGTCAATTTATTTTACTCAAATTTAATTTTAATTCTTCCTTTTTAACATGGTATAGGAGCAAGAAAAGACTACAGAATTTCATGGATACACTAGCAAACCAAGTTACTTAGTGTGGTTTGGCTCATAATGTAAAAGGTGGGCAATTTTTGTTGATGAAGTGAAGTGCATTTGATGTTTAAAGTGTGCTTTATTTACAGAGATGACATTTTCTATTGAAACCGTTTATGGAAAAGCGAGGGTTGTCAAACAATGGGCTAATCTAGAATGCAAAATTCAAGCGGCCATAGAAACTTGTCTTATTGATTGTATCTCGTAAGACAGTAGTTTTCCCTTATCACAAAATTAATTTTGTCTTCTAACTTACCAAGATAGAGGTTGGCTTCCAATTTGTTACTTGTTGAATGGTTGGGTTGGTCTGTTTATGCAGCTGAGCTTGTTCAAATTCTAAGTTGTCAAACAAAGCAAACTAAATTCTATATGAAGGGACAAAATAAAATTCTTGTGAAACAACAATGTAGTGTCAGCTACAAGGATATCTATCCTATACTTCAGATGATACCTGATAAGAAACATAAAAAAGCCAGAGTTTGCTAGTTTACCCTCTTATATTGCATAGACCATAATTTGTGAGTCATTCACTTAATCTAGTGTTAGTGCATAAGACTAAAGAAAAGGAGTTATGTTTTCATGCAGTGCTCCTTTAATAATGACGAAGGTTAAACCTAGAATGCCATGTATAGGAGCACCATGCATCTAGTGCAAAATTTCATGGATACATGTTTGGATATGTGCATGTGCATGTATTTTTATATATATTAGAACCAACGTCAGAGATACTAGAGTGCTCGATGAAACTCTCTTAAATCATAATCTCATTGTTCTTTTATCATCAACATCCAGGATTATGGAGAGGTTAGAATTACCGGCATTAGAGTTCTTGATGTCAAAGCAGCCAGGTGGGAATGTACAAGTTGGAGCTGGTAACTCAACTAGCACACCTGTCTTCGATGTATTTGGTGATGCCAAAATGTTTCAAACCAGATTTTTTAATAAACTAAACAAAGCTGTGGCTCAAAACTCAGGTGATGCCTCCATACTATCTCTTACAGGTTTCACCAGTGCATGATAACATTTGTTTGGGTTGTTGAAATAATAACAGTAACATGTTTAATATAAGGTGATATTGTGTTGTGTGTAATATATGTTTCTAGTGGAAGCATTCCTATGTGGGGCAACAGTAATGACCTTGTAAAATTAGTGACTCCAAGAGAACTTCTGTAAATCCCAAATTTCATTGGTACGGACTGTTAACTTGCTAGGCCTTATTTGAATGATCAGTCAAAATTTTTTTATAATCTATTGTCATCATTGCATATATAGTTTTTTAAAATGCATTTAAGAATGTCAATGGCAAAGAGGGAAGACTTATTATATACTGTAAAATGAATTTTTTTCTTATTTTATTGAACTTAGAAGTGTCTTTCTAGCTATACGTTATTCTTAAAAGATGTTAAGCTGTATGCTTTGAGATTGACAATTTTTGCATTTTGAAAATTTAGTTCAATTTTTCTTTCATTTGGCTTTTTTTTCTTTTAATTGCATTTGCTAAATATCTGGTTTTTTACTGCATGAGATATAATTTTGAATTACTTAAATGGATATTGAATAGAAAATGGAACTGTTTTGCGCTTTTTGCTCTTGCCTTGTCACAATTGTCTCTAACTCAATTAATGTAAAACATATATGAACCAAAGGATGGAATACAAGGGCAGCATGAGAATCTACCAAAAAATTCAAATTAAACTTAGGCATTTATTCTAAAATTAAATTCAATAATCAATATTAATTCAATTCATGAATAATCTGATTGACAAAGTTAATATTGAACTTATTTATAAAACTAGTTAAAGAAGAAAATGAAAATAATAATAATAATAATATAATTTTCTACTAAAAAGGAGCAAGTTTAAAATAACTTGAATAAAAGTAAAAATATCTTAAATAAGAGAATCTTAATAATTATATAAATAAAAGTTTTTTAAATAAGAGAATTCTAATAAGTGTGTAAATAAAAATATTTTAAAAAAGAAAAGAATTCTAATCAGGCACAAAATGAAATCTCTTAGAATACTTATTCTAGAAATATTTCCCTTCATCATTTATTGCATCATTCACCTTTGATTAAAGAGAATTCAATTCTGTAGAGGTAAATGCTAAGTAAGAATAATAATAAAAAAAAAAAGTAGGATCTAATGATCAAAAGTTAACTTTAGGAAGCCAAGTAGCATCAAAAGTTAGAGATGCTCTTCATTAAACAAATTACCATCAAAATCTACCTTGAAAAGAAGAAATGTGTTCATTATTCAAGATAGTCTCAATGTTGTCTTGGGCATGCTAGTTTCTGTAAAAAGAATAAAAGGCAAAAAAGAAGGCTTAAAAGTATCTCAGTATGGTGATATATCCTTTACATTGAAAATAAGATTAATATTCAAGTCATTAGGAAAATTAACTAAATATGTATTGGGTCTAAGTTCTTCAATGATGGAGTGGCAACTTATAGCTCAAGACTCCTCTTATAACAACCCTTAACACATTACAAATAATTGTGAACATTATGTTGAAGTCGAGATGCCTCAAACAAGAGTTTCACTTATTTGCTTTTTAATGTCATTGAAAGCTATAATAGCTTTATTAAATCATTGAAATTCTCCCTTCTTCAAACAATTAATGATAAGGATCATAATAATATTAAATCCCTTAATTAACCTTTTACAAAAAGAGGCCAAGTTATAGAAACTATAGGCATTAATAAGATATTTAGGCTCATATCACTCTTAAATGGTTTTAACTTTTTCAAATTACCTTAGACATAAACCATGAAACCTAATAATAACATCTTAGACTACAAAAATGAATACTTCTTAATGTTGACATTAATTTTAACTTCTCTAAGGGTGAGGAAAATTGATTGTAAATGGCCTAAGTACTCTTCTTGAAATTTACTATAAACAAGGATATCATCAAAATGGATCACTACGAACTTATCTATAAATAACTTAAAGATATGAGTCATAATCTTTATAAAGGTATTATAGTATTAGATAATAAAAAAGATATAACTAACCACTTATATAACTCATCTTATGTTTTAAATGCAGTATTCTAATCATCATTAAGTTCGAATCTAGTGGTACTCACTACAAACACATATCTTAAAATACCACCTAGAACTAGTCAACATGTCCAACATATCCTATAAACGGAAAACTTGTACTTAAAAGTAATCTTGTTAATAACTCTATTATTAACACAAATCTTCCATGAACCCTTTTTTCTTAGGATTTAACAAAATAGGAACAACATAAAAACTTAAAAATATAACACACAAAAACCTTAAAAAATAGTTATTCTACTTGTCTATTTAACTTCTTAAATTCATTAAGGTTCATTGTATAATGTAGAAGATTAGGTAGATGTGAATCAGAAACATAGCCAATGACATGTTGTATATCTTTTATGAGTTGTAACTTGCTAGGAAAATCATTTAACATGATATCTACAAAATCATTTGATAACCAATTAAGTGAAATATGGAGATCAACTCTAGATACATTAGATATGGAATTTGGCTTGGTGTCTTTAACAACAGACTTCAGGAGATTTAAGATGATGTTTTTACCTTTACACTAAAAGATTTACATGTTTTTCCTACTATGATTGATTGCATTAAGGTGATAAAACCAAAAATGACCTAAAAGGATATGAGTTACATCTATAGGTAAGATATCATAATAAACCTCATGCTTATAATTATCTAATTGAATGAGAACTCAACATTGTTTAGTGACTAGTAAGGTAATTTTCTTAATTTCAGTCAATAAAAAAGGTTGCAAATGTGGTTATGTCTTAAAATTTGACCTAAAAAGAGTAGGCTTAGCAATGACATTTATGGTACTTTTTCAACAAAAAAAAAAAAATTCATCCATAACCTTTAATGTCTTTGAGATTTTTGCCTAGTATCTTTATATTTTTTAGAATTATTCCTTTACATTTGCTTTGTTACCTTTTTACACCATTTTTCATTAGTCTTCTAGAATCTTTATCATGTGCAATTAATGTAATATTGTCATCTAAATTTTTGCTTAGATATCATGTCACCAATTTTGTGAAAACATGAAAATAAATTATTTTTTTAAAAATTAAAAATTATAAATTAATTTAAAAATCTAAAAATAAAAAATTAATTTTAAAAATAGAAAAAATTTCTAGAAATAGAAAAAAAATTTGGAAATTAAGTTTTAAAATTTTTGAAATTATAAAATAATTTCAAAAAATGAAATTACTTTGAAAAAAATTTTAAAAGAAGAAATTAATCTTAAAAAGTTCTCACAAATAAAACTTAATTTGAAAATATTATAACGTCTACCCAATTATTGCCAACTCTAGCACAATACCTTCTTGGCAAACACTTGCTACTACTCCTCCAATAATACCTATTATCTGATTTTTTTATTTTTAAAAATTAATTTAAATTAATTTTTATATTTTAAAATTAATTTCTCATTTTTAAGAATGTTTCAAATTTAATTTATATTTTTAAAAATTATTTCTATTTTTAGAAATTAATTTGGAAATTTCTTCTACTTGTTAAAATTAAAGTTTAAATTCTTAAGATTTTTTTATATTTTTTAACTTAATTTCTAATTTTAAAAAATATTTAGAGTTTTTTTTGTTCTTAAGATTAATTTATAATTTTCAGTAATTTAAAAAAAATAATTTATTATTACATTATTACAAATTTAGTGACATGACATCTGAGTTAACAAAATTAAAATGATGTAATGTTATATAAATTGTTTTGTGGGAAGGATAGTAAAAGACTACTAGAAAAAGTGTAAAAGGGTGATGAGGCAAGCATAGATGTTGGATTGAAAAAAAAAAAAAAGGATAGCAAAAAATCTGGAAAGGGCTAAAGGTTATGGGCAATAATAAACAAAATACACCTAACAATAACACAATACTAGTCATCTTCCTCAAAATCATCAGTTTTCATCATTTTTCCTAACATATTCTATGAGATCTATTATCTATATTACTAAAATCATAAGTTAAACTCAATACTCAATGGTAAATCAATATTCATAATTAGTTTAATTAATAAAATTAAAATTGAATCCTATTTATAGAACTAATTGATAAAAGAAATAAAAATAACAATGAAAAGAAAATCAAATATCTCAAATAACCTAATTAAGAAATAAAAATATCTTGGATAAAAGAATTCTAATAAGTGTAAAAATAAAAATAAAATATTAATTATATATAAAATAAGATTTTATAAAATGCATCTTCTAAATTACTTTAACTACTATATGATACTCAAACTTTATTAATTAGTAAAAGGTCTTATATAATTAAGAACTAGCTTAGTTAATTGAATTTTTCTTCCCATTAGATTCTCATTCTAAGAGATGGAAAAGACAGAAATGTAGGAGTAGGGTTTTTAAGTGGGATTGATGCTTTTGTACCTTGATCCTATTTCACATGGCCAAGTTGATTGCATTAGATTTATCCTATAACTTGTTATTAAAGCATTAAGCTTTCTCATCAAATAGTATTTAAGGAATAGTGGAAATTGGAACTCGTTCAAGAAACAAACTTCCAAAGAGAAGCAAGAAATTCAATTGTTTAAGCAATTAGTTCAATCTCAAATTGGTTGTACTGGCAAGCACCAAGGTCAAGATCATCCACAATAGAACCTCATCAAAGTCTGATTCAAGCAACCCAAAATTCAATCGAACCAAATATTAACAAGCTCCAAGAGGCTGTTGCTACAAGAAGGCAGGCAATAAAGAGAACAAAACCCATGCTTCGAACTCCATCAAATTACAGACACTACCAAGAATATTGGATTCCATCTACTCAAGCACTATATGCCTCAAATGATGGCTCTGGCTCTAAAGCTACTAGGAAGGTTTCACTTGCTCACAAAGTTATGGACATGAGTGATGAACATCATGGAATGGGAGAAAATAATCTCACAATTCCCATAAGATGGAAAATCCCACTAGTGACTGCAATAATGGCAGCAATTATTATGTACATGCACACAGGACTAGAGGAACACAGGACTACAGGCAGTTGGTGGATTGGATGAATATGTGGGTGGTTCATTAGCATTGGGGTCTGTTAACAACTCTTGGTTACATATTACATTAGCATGGATTACATGGTACTTGGTTGGTATGGCTGTGGTAGAATTAATTAATTCCACGCTGAATAGGTTTAAATAGAACAAAAATTTTATATTGTAGGTTGCAGACCACACTGGAATTCCAGTCAACTACAATTATACCATGTAATGCAACCGCAATCATGGCTAATGCGATTTGTGACATCCAGCATTATCACAATGCAAATGCTGTCAACATGCCTAGTAGCAAGCTGCAAACATGTCTAGTAACAAGTTGCATTTTGCAAACCTTGCATGGTATGTAAGACAGGATACTTCAAGTACTGTAACAAAAGTTGATATGAAATAAGTTTGTATTAGGTCAGTATTTAAGAGCAACAATTGAATAAACATTAATGACTTAACACTTTTTGTAACTTTTCTGTGGCCAATTCACCTCTTTGGTTATGACATCAAGCGCAGTTACCCATTCACAGCTACAAAGACTTACAGGAATATAATTATTAAGTGATCCATCTCAAAATGAATTTAGGATGACTAAGAAACAAATTATATTCATCACATTAATTAAGGATTTTTGAGTCCTATGTAAGACATACAATTAGGCATAAAAAGATTTTTACTTATGGATCTTAGAATTTTATGATTTTTATACAATAAGAAAAATAACACACTTTAATAGGCTTAGAACTTTTTCAATCTTTGATAAACAAAATAATGGAGTATGGGTTCATCCTCTTGACTTCTTTTTTAATGATGAAAAAAAAAAAGCATAAATCATTATGTTTTACTTCTAACAATAATTTGTATTATGTAAAATTTTTTTATTATTGTTGTCAAGAGTAGATAAAAAACAAAACTCTTTTTTATAAAGACATTAGTCTCTCATTGAGATTTATCAATAGTTTTGACTTTTAACTTGTAAAGAGTTTCAATTAAGAGTCATCTTTCTTTATTTAATGAGATTTAAGCATTTAAATTACTTATAAAATTATTTATAATTTTATTAAATAGTGTAATATTTAATAAAATGTCCTTAAGTGCCATATAGGTCATTATTTTTCTTACATTTGAACCTATCATCTTTTAATTTTTAATTTTTTTTCACTTTAATTATAAATTTAAACAATATTTGTCAAATCTTTTCCCTATCTTTGTTATTGGTCCCAAAACTACTCAGAAGAGAAATATGTAAGATTGTTAAAAACTAATATTTTAAAAATCATATTCGACTAATCAATTGGATTAATAAAATTGGAAATTAAACATTAGTTGGTTCAATTTTCTTTAAGAAACCAATGGGTTTCAAAAGTCACAATTAAACCAATAAATTGGTCAACTAGACTATGAACTATTGAACGAGTCATAGTCTTCTTTTTTTAAAAAAAATTTGGTTGCTTTGAAAAATTGTTGAAAAATTAAAGAAATAAGAAGTCACAGAATCAAATTACAAGAGATACAAATAATAGTCATTACTACTAAACTAAGAATCTTGATATAAATTCTTTTTTTATATTTTATGTTTTTTGAAGATAAGAGACACAAATTCAAAATTTATTTATACCTTTATATTTTTAATCATGAGTTATACAAATTAGAAAAATACAATATAACTTATAAGGAACGCGTTTTATGCATTTTGTTGTGTGATGTGTTGTCTTGCGACGAGGCTATTTGTAAGTTCGGTTGGACAGAGTTTGGATGCTATGTCATGTAGTGAAAATCTAAATGAGAGCATTAACATCCTCAATATCACTTCTTTTTGTTTGTCGGCATTTCAAATTTGTGCAGGTTTTAGTTTTCATTTTATGCTACTTTTTTTAATTGTTATTGAAGGTGCTTGTTATATCAGACATCAAGAATGATCTAGGCTATTGGGGTAACGGACCTACTGGACACAAATCTTAGAGAGTTGTAAGTCTTATATTGGTGTTTGAATGCAACTTTGTTTGGAATCTGTGTTGTTCCTTTTTCTAATGCTTACGACATGATTTGTACTTAGATATGTAATAGGTTGAAAGAGGCTCACATTGTTGAGGAATATGAAGCAAAAGTAAATGAAAAGGTGTGTAATTAGGTTATAGGAAGTGTTTCTATCTTATTGCTTGTTAGAAAGTTCGAGTTCTGATTTTCAATTGTGATGCTTATGCTTTGGCAGGTTGTGCCCTGCCTACGCCTATAGAAAGAATTTTCTAGAGAGAATTTTGAGCAAGTGATCAAGTGTGGGATGAGGTCTCAACAAAATGATCACCTGGTAGAACTTGCTATTAAGCATCAGATTTATGACACAATTGATGCTAAAGAAACTGAAGGAGCTATCTTTATTGGACATAGTCAATCTTGTGAGATAAGATGAGCTAAGTAAGCCTTAGAGAGTTTGAGTGAATCAGTGAAAGACGTGTGAGAGGCAAGTGAGCAAATTGGAAGAGCTTGAGAGAACAAGAGAGAGAGCACAAGAAAGCTTTACAAGTGAACTTATATTGAGAGAAAGGATTCATGTTATACAAATGAGAGGGGTGACCTATTTATAAAATTCAAAGAAAGTCCTAAAATGGAATATTCTTGGTATTTACAAGGAGTATTCTAGATAAGCATTTAATATGGTCCCTTCTGGAATTCTCTAGGCAGTTATAGCACATTCTGCAAGAAGTCTCTAGATAAAGATACTTTTGCATGCTTTTGGGACATTTCGTAGGTAGCAAAGGGGCTGGATAATGTGGGCAGCCCGTAGAGGTTTAGTCTTGGCCCAAATTTACACCTTAAGGATACATGAATAGGCCGGATAAATGTATCCTTGTGACAGCATGTAGACAGCAACAGCAACGCATATGGACATCATTAGTATTGTGTGCATCACTGGCAACGAGTGAGACAACATTGGTAGCGAAGGAAAGAGAAGATCCATATTTTGCTCTAGCAATTTGTACATATTAAGTGAACGTTCTCCAAAAAAGGTTTTACCATAAACTCTTGATAAATTTGTTGAAAAATAGGGTGGGATACTCTTAAAGTGATCAGGAGATTAACTGTTTGATTGGGACATCATTATAAGTGGTTAATGAGTTATCCTTCCACAACCAAATTCTATCTCTTGATAACAAGTGTAGATTTTATTACATATATTGAATAAATAATTGCAATTCACTATCATTGACTTTCTTTATGCAAAATTTGTAACATGGGTAAATAATTTTGACTAATTTATACATATTTCAAACAAATTAACTTTTAATTTAACACTTTTTTTTTTACTTTGTCAAAGTTCATTAATTTTATGCTTTGGTAAAATTATTTGTTTCATTTAATTGATTTATAAATCAATACGTTACAAGAAAATTATGAATTTGTTGCATAAATTGGGTATGTGACTGTAGTGCATTCTCATTGAATATTCAATTAGAAAGGTACACTTAAGACATAACTAAATAATTTTGGCTAAATCAATACCAAAAGTATTGTATAAATGAACTGACATGTTACCCCACTTTCTATCCTTAATTAAGAAGTGTTACTTTTTAATTGAACCCATTTGCATTTGGTTTAATCTTTGAAAATTTATGTTACTTTTGTTGTCCTTTACCTTTTAGACATAGGTGTTTATACCTTAAATTAGTAAAATTCATGTATAGATGTCCATCTTTCTTTTTGTGTTTACCACACCTTATTATATTAGTAGTAAAACAAAGCTTTTGCTCGATAAAGTACACATATGACAAAACTCATTACTTTATTATTGAATTTGATCACACATTATTTATTTATTAGCAATATATGTTAGATCTTTCATTACACATTTTATCCTTTACCAATACAAATAGGAAATTCATGCAACACAATACACCTATAAATTCAAAAATAAAATAATGAATCTTATGACAATATTTGCAAAAAAAAAAAAATCCCATATTGTGATCTTCCTATAATTAAAAGCAAGAAAACCCTTCCACTAAATTAATGGACCTACTAATAAAATTGATAACAAAAATTCAAGGAAATTTCCAAGCAACTTTTCCTTAAGTGTTCATTTGACTAGAGTATGGCATGTTTTCAATCAAGATAGAAGTTTCTTTTTTTTAAAGGTAGATTCTCAATGGTGAGCATAACTTTGCAAAGTTCACCAATCTTGAAATTGATACAAAACATAAGTTACTTTGTTGAAGCAATCTTCATAACCTTTTGTATTATCATTATGTAATTTTCTTTAATAATAGGAAAAAATTCTACCCTAATAACTTCTACGTCAAGAGGTGTGTTTAAACATGAATTAGGTACAATGGCATACTATTAGGTTAACAATAATCCAAAAGCAACCCAAAAGTTAAAAAACAAAATGGTTGCATCCTAGTTGAATTCATCAAAGAGATTTTCTCTTGGATTATTCTTATGTCAAAAGGATTGCTACTGTACATAAGGTAAAAGATAGAAAGTAAACCAACTTCAATAATTAGGGATTCCATTATATGTTTTGCAGTTAGTTTCATAGTGATCTCATTAACAGGTTTGATTATTTCAAATTAGTCATTTTGCTCAGTTTTGCCATACTTTATTAGTGCTTGTTAAGCATCTATATGCCTAGATAGTGGACAAAAAACACCACTTTTGGCCCATCAACCACATAGTTGCGGAATAGCATGTGACAAGGAACATAATGCATGAAAATTATCATACAATTTAACTTTAATTAAGTTTCAGTGAATATGGAAGAACCAATAAAGACAAACATGTTTTACATAACTAATGACTTCTAATGTATAACATAAAAAAAATAGCATGACTATTCACCTACCTATAAATGACAATTCCAAATACATTTAACAGTAAATTTGCTAATTTACTATGATTGGAAAGATATTAATACCAAAAATAATAAAGGAAAGAAAAGCCAAAAATATTTTTACAAGAATACTTATAACTTTAGGGTTAGTCATCATATGCTAGTGTTAGGATTGTTTCGAGTAAGAATTAGAGAAAACATTACGCATGTCTGGGATATTGATACGAATCTTAATCATTAAAAGAATGCAATGGAAATGAAAATTAGCATCCTCATACTTGGATCATAAAGGCAAGCAATTTAACAAATGAATTTTTATAATCCTAGCTTCTTTATCAAAGATTTCCAAGCAACAACAATCTAAGTATAAATGAAATTTCAACATCAAATAATATTTTACAATGATTTAGAAGTTTTAAAATTTAAAACCTACATTTAGGTTGCATATAGCTCCTTATTCCCCATTTTTCTATGCTACAAGTAACTCCATTATATATTACGCCCACTTAAGAGGCTCTTGGCGTGACATGGTTATGAGAGAGTTGAACATAGTAATTATGTTTTTTTTTGAATTTTTATTTAATAGGTGAGTTATCGTTTTTATGACTTCATGTGTTATACCTATTCCTTATAATAATATGAATTGATGTTAAAAAAAAAACAGAGAGAGAGAGAGGCTCTTAGCATACAAAGGTCATGCTATTGTTTAACACAAGATGGTTAATGAGGTGGGAAAGTAGTTATTAGGTGTTAATTAATAAAATTAATATTGAATCCTATTTGTAGAACTAATTGATAAAGGAAATAAAAATAACAATAAAAAGAAAACCAAAGATCTCAAATAACCTAATTAAGAAATAAAAATATCTTGGATAAAAGAATTCTAATAAGTGTAAAAATAAAAATAAAATCTTAATTATATATAAAATAAGATTTTATAAAATGCATCTTCTAAATTATTTCCACTACTATATGATACTCAAACTTCATTAATTAGTAAAAGGTCTTATATAATTAAGAACTAGCTTAGTTAATTGAATTTTTCTTCCCACTAAATTCTCATTCTAAGAGATGGAAAAGATAGAAATGTAAGAGTAAGGTTTTTAAGTGAGATTGATGCTTTTGTACCTTGATCCTATTTCACCTAGCCAAGTTGATTGCATCAGATTTATCTTATAACTTGTTATTAAAGCATGTAGCTTTCTCATCAAACAGTATTTAAGGAATAGTGAAAATTGGAACTCGTTTAGGAAACAAACTTCCAAAGAGAAGCAAGAAATTTAGCTGTTCAAGCAATTAGATCAATCTCAAATTGGTTGTACTGGCAACCACCAAGGTCAAGATCATCCACAATAGAACCTCATCAAAGTCTGATTCAAGCAACCTAAAATTCAATTAAACCAAATATTAACAAGCTTTAAGAGGATGTTGCTACAAGAAGGCAGGCAATGGAGAGCACAAAACCCATGCTTTGAACTCCATCAAATTACAAACACTACCAAGAATATTGGATTCCATCTACTCAAGCACTATGTGCCTCAAATGATGGCTCTGGCTCTAGAGCTACCATAGAGGTTTCACTTGCTCACAAAGTCAAGGACATGAATGATGAACATCATAGAATGGGAGAAAATAATCTCACAAATCCCATAAGATGGAAAATCCCAATAGTGACTACAATAATAGCAACAATTATTGTGTACATGCAAACAAAACTAGAAGCAATTGGTGGATTGGTTGAACATGTGGGTGGTTCATTAGCATTGGAGACTGTTAATAGCTCTTGGTTACATATTATGTTAGCATGGATTACATGGTACTTGGTTGGTATGGCTGTGGTAGAATTAATTAATTCCACACTGAATAGGTTTAAATAAAACCAAAATTTTAGATTGTAAGTTACATACCACACTGGAATTCCAATCAACTGTAGTTATACCATGTAATGCAACCACAATCATGGCTAATGCGGCTTGAGACATCCAGCATTATCGCAAGGCAAATGCTATAAACATGTCTAGTAGCAAGCTGCATTTTTGCAAACCTTGCATGGTATGTAAGACGGGATACTTCAAGTACTGTAACAAAATTTGATATGAAATAAGTTTTTTTTTTTCTGTAGGAAAATTGTAGGGTCTGTCTGAAGTTCCTAACTTCTCTCTAGGATCTACTATTTTGTGATACTGAGATGGGGGGTGAATCAGTATCACCATAATTCGCAATTCACAGGTAAGTGAACAACTTCAATCTCTTCTTAAAAATGAACTCTTTTGCAAACTCAACTAAGGTAAATCTATTGCTACCTACTAATCACAATAGTCCCCAAAGTCACCTTTCAGACACCTTGCCGAACAGACAATACAGATGTTCTTGTTTAGGTCTTCGTTAGGTTGTGGGTAGGCTAATACTTTAGTTGCATTCACAACTTAATTCAAAACACAGAACGTAAAGCAAATTAAGGACACACGAGATTTACGTGGTTCCATCAACGTGACGTACATCCACGGTGGTAGGGACTCTCCCTCTACTGAGACTATCTATTATACTTGTGAATACAGGTTACAATGGATGTCTTTAGTTCTTTGCTCCTTTCAATATTGCAATTACTAAGCAAGTATAATACAAAGAGTGTCACTTACTGTGTCTACCCTTCTTCTAGCTTGTCTTGTCTCTGTTGAATTGAAAGGCTACTCCACTTCCACTTAGAACTTCATCACAATGCTCTCTAACATCTCTTAAAGAAGTCTAGAAATACGTTGAGTTCAATACTTCGCTGAATTCCTTCTGTAGGTTGTCTCACACAATTTCTGCTTTCACTGTCTTACAGTCTCACCCGTCTCCTTGTCTCATGATCTCACTGTCTCACAACTTGTCTGTTCGTTTCTCTCTCTCTCTTGCTGTCTAGCCGAATTTCTCTCTCTTCTCGCCGGATTTCACTTTTTCGTTCACCATCAAGTTTCTCTCTCTTCCTGTCGGTCTGCTCCGATTTGGCCATCGGGTTTCTCTCTCTTCCCACCGGTCTGCTTTAATTTGGCCATTGGGTTTCTCTCTCCTTCTGATCTGGCCGTATAGGTCTTTGCCGTCCACCCACTTTTGGCCATCCAGTTGTGTCGGGTTTCTCACTCTCATGGACTAGCTTTTCACTCTCTCGTCACCTTCCTCAGCTGCCTTTCAGCCATCTTACATTCAATGTTCAACCCCCTTCAGCTGCCTCTTTCTCTCTCATCATATTTGCCTTTTTGCTCGCTTTTCTGACCGTCGATGGCTACATTTTCTTCTCCTTCCCATCAATGGCTGATCAATTCTTTCAGCCATCCACCTTTGTTCTTTGTTCACCCCAATCGTTGATCGTCTCTCTCCTTCCGATCGACGGCTACCGTTTTCTCTCTCTCTTCCAAGTGTTTAACAGTTTCTTTCTCTAGGTTTTGTCCTACCAGATACACTGTTCAATTTTCTGACAACACTGTTCAATTCCGACTACTCTTTTCTTTTGCACGTGGTGTTCTTCTGTGTAAGGTTTAGTGTTCTCTTTGGTTGGTCAATTGTCTAGGTTTTGCTGAATGCTCAATATTGCCGACTCACTGTTCTTTGTCTTTCAAGACCATTATATACTCTACTCCATGAAACCCTAATAGGGCTTACGCGATGAATTTACTTTCTTGCCCTTCCGTGTGATTTTACCTTTTTGTCCTTCCACGTGACTTCAATTTACTTGCACACATGAAGCTAGTTGACAATGATTACAACTCATACAAGGCTGTGGGAACAACAATCTCCCCCTTTGTAATTGTTGGCAACACTCATAACTAAGGCCATTATGCAGCAATTGCAACTTCAACTCCCCCTAAATATACACTCCCCCTTTATTAACAGCTCCCCCTGCACTGTTACTTCACTCCCCCTTTGCCAACCAATTACAAATCTGAAAAAACTCGCAAAGTATAAATGGAGGATTCACCTGAACTTCAGGCTTGAGGAGGCATCTGCGCAGATAGACTCAATCTATGCTTTTCACTCATCTTCTGTGCAAAATCTTGACGTAGCTCAGAGTGATCCTTTCCAAAGATGATGTCATCCATATATACTATGGTTATCAGCTGGCCTTTCTCTGAGTTGAACACATATAGGTTATTATCAAGAATTCCTTTTTTGAAGTTTAACCTTCTCAAGTACACATCCAACCTGCTGTACCATGCTCTTGGGGCTTGCTTAAGACCATAAAAGGCTTTCTTCAGCTTGCACACATGATTCTCATCCTTACTGATTTGTACTCCATCGGGTTGTTCAATATACACCTCTTCTTTCAAGAGCCTATTTAGGAAGGCAGATTTCACATCCATTTGATAGACTTTATATCTTTTGTGTGCTGCCAAAGTTAGGAACATTCTGATAGTTTCCAACCTGGCTACTGGTGCAAAAGTTTCATCAACATCAACACCTTCTAACTGCATGTAGCCTTTACAAACCAACCTGACCTTGTTCCTTACCACCTTGCCATCTTCATTGTGTTTATTCCTAAACACCCATTTCGTTCGTATGACATTTTTGTTAGTGGATCTTGGAACTAGCTCCCATGTATCATTCTTCTTAATTTGATCCAGTTCTTCATTGATAGCTTTGACTCAAGCTTTGTCTTGAATAGCCTCTTTAACAAATTTAGGTTCAACTTGTGAGAGTAAAATAGTAGCTCCTACAATTCTTCTTTTTGTTGTAACTCCTGCTGATGGGTCACCTATGATCTAATCTTCTTAATGAGCACTGATCCATGTTTTCTTTATCCTTCTACCTTGCCTCATCTTAGTTGCAAGAGGATCTCTTTCTTCATCTTCAGACTCACTCTTCTCCGAGTCTAAACTTACTTCTTGTTCCTTTTTTCAGGTTGATCTGATTCCTTACCCACATTGAAGTCATCTTCTTCTTTGTCCTCAACTTCTGCATTCTGCATTATTTTTCAATTCTCATCTATTCTCACATCACTGGAAGTGATCACTTTTCCCAGATTATGCAGGAAAACTCTGTAACCTTTTATCTTTTCTGAGTATCCCACAAAGATACCTTCATCAGACCTAGCATTGAATTTTCCCAAGTTTTGCTCCTTGTTCTTCACAAAACATGAGCTGCTAAAGACTCTGAGATACTTGGCTATTGTCTTCTTCCCACTCCATAGTTCATATGGAGTCTTATCAATATTAGGCCTTAGTAATACTCTATTTAGTAGATGCATGGCTGTAAATGTTGCTTCGGTCCACAATCTTGTGTGAAGCTTGGATTCCAGTAGTAGAGTCCTTGCCATTTCAACCACAGCTCTATTTTTCCTCTCTACCACCCCATTCTATTGAGGAGTTCTTGCTGCTACCATTTGATGATGAATTCCATGCTTCTCAAGATAATCTTCAAAAGATTTATTTGTAAATTCAATGCCTTGGTCAGACCTCAATACTTTGATCTTTCTTCCACTCTCATTTTCAGCCAATCTTCTGTATCTCTTGAAGCAATTCAAAACTTCTGACTTGTGTTTAAGGTACATGAGGCAGGTCCTTCTTGAATAATCATCAACAAACAAAATGAAGTACCTCTCACCTTTTAACCCTTTTGTCCTCATCGATTTACACAAATCAGTATGCACAATGTCAAGCATTACTTCAGAATTGAACTCTTTGGTCTTGTACTACTTTATGGCATGTTTTCCTTTAGAGCATGCTAAGAAAACATACTCTCTCTCTCTCTCTCTCTCTCTCTCTCTCTCGAGGTCGGGAATGTCTCTGATTGCATGAGTAGTGGTCAGCTTTTTCATGGTCTTCTATGATAAGTGTCCCAGCCTCATATGCCAAAGTTGATTTTCTTCTTCTTTGGTGAGTAAACAGCTGCTTGTCTTGTCCTCATCAATCATATATAAATTTCCAGTTGTTCTCTTCTCGGCTGCAATAGTATTGCCTTCTTTACTTTTTACCTGGCAACCTATTTTTGTGAATAACCCTTTATGGTCGTCATTGTATAATTGGCAGACAGATAATTATATCTGTGTCCTTCGACGTGTAGAACATCTTTTAGCTTTTCTTTTCCAATATTCACTGACCCCTGACCACTGATGTTAAGTGAATCATCATTGCCAAACTTGACTCTGCCTTCTCATGATTTGTTTAGCTTTGATAATTTACTCTTGTCTCCCGTCATATGCGAAGTGCATCCACTATCAAGGATCCACTGCTTATCCTTGCAATCAGCCTTTAGTACAATTTCAGCTATATTAGCCACCTCCCTTTTTGCTCTATATTCCTTCTTTTGAACTAGCTGGAAGATAGCTTTCTCCTTTTTCTTAGCCTTGACTGCACTGCTTGTTTTCACTGTGCCATTAAGCGCCTTCTCTTGCTTAGGGAGAAGTGTCATGCATCTCTTGGCATTATGGCCATCCTGCCCGCACCTTTCACATTGTTCCAAGTCTGCCAATATAGCAAACTTATTCTTTGAAACCATTGGTTTGGGCTTTCACCAACAATCTTTGTCAGTGTGTCCTTGCCTTTTACAATATGTGTAAGAACTCACGACAGGTGTTCTCTTCTGGATTCTATATTGTCTCCCCCTATATGCAACATCGTGTCTTCTCAAGTCAGAGACATAAACTAGCCTTCTCCACCAGCAGTTAATTGCCTTACGACCCCAAACTCCATAATAAAGGCAATGACCTTGAAACTGCCTCTTTTTGGGTCTAATCATAGCTTGTCTTCTTCTGTTCATCACTTGCTATACAGGCAAAGTAGCTGGCTTCTTTGCTTGTGTGACTTTCATTTCAGTCACCTTCTTCTGTTCAACCATAGCCCTCTGTCGGCTGACTTTCTTTTCTCCATTTTTGTTTGCCATACTAGGTTGCTTCTTCAGATCTTCTTTATTCTCTGCTATCTTCTCCTGAGTCACAACCTTCTCTTTTAACTTCTGTGGCATATTCTTATTACCTTTAGCCAATACAGCCTCAAATTGCTGCAATTTCTCTACATTCTTCTCTCCTTCTACAAAACTTGTTTCTCCTATCATTTTAAACTTCTGCACGTTCTCTTTGCTACTTTTAAGTTGTTGCTGAAGTCTCAACAACTCTTTCTCCATTTCTTCAATTTTTAAAGCCCTTGAGCCAAGCTCTACTGTAAGGTCTTCACATATCTTAATCTGTTCTTAAAATCTTCTCTTCAAGTTAATATGCTCAGCCCTTATTTCATCCTTTTGACTTTCAGCTTCCTCAGACTTAGCTTCAACATGTTTTATATCTCCAACCTTCTTATGGTTCTGCCCCTTCTGACTATCTCCTTTAAAGCTGATTCCAGCACAGCTTCAAGATTTGGCTCTTCTTCATCAACCTTCTCTTCCTCTTCAGAGGTTAAGCTACCACCTTGTGTTGATGCCATAAAGACATACTCATCTAATGAGTCTTCATCTTCCTCCTCATTAGCTTCTTTTGTCTGACTCACATAACTCTTGAATGAGTATCTTTTCTTCCTCTGTGGGTTAGCAGTCTTTTTACTGGACTTCTTTGATTTGAATGATGATCTTCTCCATCTTGAATTCGGCTCATCGTCATCATCCTCGTCTTCATCATCAAGCTTCACTTTTCACTTAGAAGCAAAGTGTCCAGTCTTCCCACAACGATAACATCTTAAGGCCAGTTGTCTTTTCCCTTCTTAGACCCCTTTTTGAATTTCCTAATGAAATAAGCCAATACTTCACCTTCACTTTCTTCCTCATCACCATCATCATCCTCACTAGATGATTCTTCCTCTTCTCTTTTCTTCAAGTGCTTCATAGCTTTGAAAACTGCATCCTTTGATACCTTCGTTGTTACAGAGCTTTCAACTAACTTTATCCTCATCTCATATGCAATGAGATTGCACTAGAGATCATGCAGAGACATAGAATTGAGATCTCTACTCTCCTCTATGGCTACTACCTTTGAGGCAAACCTCTCAGGCAGAATTCTCAGAATTTTCTTCACAATAGATGAGTCCTTCTTGTTCTTCCCATGACTTCTCAGGTCATTCACAGCATCAATTACCCTGGTGAAGAACTCTTGGACTATCTCATTTTTCTGCATTCTGAGAGATTCATATCTCTCCTTGAACACTTGAAGTTTAGCCTCCTTCATTCTGCCATCACCTTCATAAATTTTCTGTAATCTGTCCTATATCTCCTTAGCAGATTTGTAGTCCATAACTTTAGCATACTCAGCATCTGTCAATGCTGAAATGATGACGTTTGATGCCTTCCCATTTATCTCAAACTGCCCTTAACTCCTCTGTGGGTTGGGTCTTTACTTTCTTCCGGAGCACAAAACCCTCTTATACGCATTTTACCACGTTCATGCCCATGGTTGCAAATACCACTTGCATTCTCGCTCTCTACATGTGTTAATTGGTTCCGTTGAAGATTGGAACCTTCTTGCTGTAAGTGGTGCTAGTGCTGGTACCAGCTTCCATTTCTCAGTATGCTAAACAAATCAAACATCTAGATCCCTTCAAACTAGTACACCAAGCTGTTAAGTTTTAAACTGGTGAACCTGTGCTCTGATACCAATTGAAGTTCCCGACTTCTCCCTAGGATCTAATAGTTTGTGATACTGAGATGGGGAGTGAATCAGTGTCACCATAATTCGCAATTCATAGGTAAGTGAACAACTTCAATCTCTTCTTAAAAGCAAACTCTTTCACAGACTCGACTAAGTTAGATCTATTGCTACCTACTAATCACAATACTCCCCAAAGTCACCTTTTAAACACCTTGCCTTGTAGACAATATGGATGTTCTTGTTTAGGTCTTCATTAGGTTATGGGTTGGCTAATACTTTAGCTGTGTTCACAACTCAATTCAAAACATAGAACGTAAAGCAAATTAAGGACACATGAGATTTACGTGGTTCCGTCAACGTGACATACATCCACGGTGGTAGGGACTCTCCCTCTACCGAAACTATCCACTATTCTTGTGAATACAAGTTACAATAGATGTCTTTAATTCTCTGCTCCTTTCGCTATTGCAATTACTAAGCAAGTACGATACAAAGAGTGTCACTTACTGTGTCTACCCTTCTTCTAGCTTGTCTTGCCTCTGTTGAATTGAAAGGCTGCTTCACTGTAGCCTCTCTAACCTTAGAAGTCTGGAAGTTCACCACAACGCTCTCTAACCTCTCTTGAAGAAGTCTAGAAATATGTTGAGTTCAATGCTTCGCCGAATTCCTTATCTAGGTTGTCTTACACAATTCTTGCTTTCACCGTCTTACAGTCTCACCCGTCTCCTTGTCTCATGATCTCACTATCTCACGACTCGCCTGTCCGTTTCTCTCTCTCTTGTTGTCCAACCGGATTTCTCTCTCTTCACCGAATTTCACTTTTCCATTCACCATCGAATTTCTCTCTCTTCCCGCCGGTCTCCTTTGATTTGGCCGTCGGGTTTCTCTCTCCTTCAGATCTGGTCGTATAGGTCTTTGCCATCCACCCACTCGGTCGTCTAGCTGTGTTGGGTTTCTCACTCCGATGGACTAGTTTTTCACTCTCTCGTCACCTTCCTCAGCCGCCTTTCGGCTGTCTTACATTCAATGTTTAGCCCCTTTTGGTTGCCTCCTTCTCTCTCACCATATTTTCCTTTTTGCTTGATTTTTCGACCGTCGATGGCTGCATTTTCTTCTCTTTCCCATTGATAGCTACTCAATTTTTTCAGCCATCCACCTTTGTTCTTCGTTCACCCCAGTCATTGACCATCTCTCCTTCCTATCGACAACTACCATTTTCTCTCTGTCTTCCAAGTGTTTAACGATTTCTCTCTCTAGGTTTTGCCCTGTCAAATACATTGTTCAATTTCTGACAACACTGTTCAATTTTCTGACGACATTGTTCAATTCTGACAATACTGTTTAATTCCGACTACTCTTTTTTTTTTGGATGTGGTGTTCTTCTGTGTAGGGTTGGGTGTTCTCTTTGGTTGGTCGGTTGTCTAGGTTTTGTTGAATGGTCAATATTGCCAACTCGTTGTTCTTTGTCTTTCAAGACCATTATATACTCTACTCCGTGAAACCCTAATGGGGCTTACGCGGTGAATTTACTTTCTTGCCCCTCCGTGTGGTTTTACCTTTTAGTCCTTCCACGTCGCTTCAATTTACTTGCACACATAAAGCTAGTTGACAACAATTACAACCCATACAAAGTTATGGGAACAACATTGTCACTTTGTCAAAATCTCACAATAGGCTAATGAGAGCATTTGTTAATTTATTTTACTCAAATTTAAGTATTAATTATTCCTTTTTAACATGGTACAGGAGCAAGAAAAGACTACAAAATTTCATGGATACACTGGCAAACCAATATACTCGTGTGGTTTGGCTTAGAAAGTGAAAGGCGGGTAGTTTTTGTGGATGAAGTGAAGTGCATTGGATGTTTATAGTGTACTTTATTTGCAGAGAAGGCATTTGCTATTGAAATCGTTTATAGAAGAGCGAGGGTTGTTGGACAATGGGCTGATCCAGAATGCAAAATTCAAGCAGTAATAGAAACTTGTCTTGTTGATTGTATCTCGTAAGACAGTAGTTTTCCCTAATCGCGGAATTAATTTTGTCTTCTAACTTACCAAATAGAGGTTGGCTTCCAATTTGTTACTTTTTGAAAGGTTGGGTGGGTCTATTTATGCAGCTGAGCTTGTTCAAATTCTAAGTTGTCAAATAAAGCAAACTAAAGTCTGTATGAAGGGACAAAATAAAATTCTTATGAAATAACAAAGTAGTGTTAGCTACAAGGATATCTATCTTATACTTCAGATGATACCTAATAAAAAACATAAAAAAGCCAGAGTTTGTTGGTTTACCTCTTATATTGCATAGACCATAATTTGTGAGTCATTCACTTAATCCAACATTAGTGCAAAAGACTGAAGAAAAGGAGTCATGTTTTTATGTAGTGCTCCTTTAATAATGATGAAGGTTAAACCTAGAATGCCATGTATAGGAGCACCATGCATCAAGTGCAAAATTTTATGGATACATGTTTAGATATGTGCATGTGCATGTGTTTTTATATATACTAGAACCAACTTCAAAGATACTAGAGTGCTTGATGAAACTCTCTTAAATCATAATCTCATTGTTCTTTTATCATCAACATTCAAGATTGTGGAGAGGTCAGAATTACTGGCACTAGAGTTCTTGTTGTCAAAGTAGCCACGTGGGAATGTACAAGTTAGAGCTGGCGACTCAACCAGCACACCTGTCTCCGATGTATTTGGTGACGCCAAAAAGTTTCAAACCAGATTTTTTAATAAACTAAACAATGTCGTGGCTCAAAACTCTCAAGTGATGCCTCCATACTATCTCTTACAAGTTTCACCAGTACATGATAACATTTGTTTGGGTTGTTGAACTTATAACAGTAACATGTTTAATATAAGGTGATACTGTGTTGTGTGTAATATGTTTTTCTGGTGGAAGCATTCCAGTGTGGGGCAGCAGTAATGACCCTGTAAGATTAGCGACTCCAAGAGAACTTCTGTAAATCCCAAATTTCATTTATGGTACTTTTTCAAAAAAAAAAAAAAAATCATCCATAACCTTTAATGTCTTTGAGATTTTTATCCAGTATCTTTATGTTTTTTAGAATTATTCCTTCACATTTGCTTTGTTACCTTTTTACACCATTTTCCATCAGTCTTCTAGTGTCTTTATCACGTGACAATTAATGTAATATTGTCATCTCAATTTTGCTTAGATATCACGTCACCATTTTTGTGAAAATGTGACAATAAATTATTTTTAAAAAATTAAAAATTAATTTAAAAAATCTAAAAAAAGAATTAATTTTAAAAATAGAAAAAAATTCTAGAAATGGAAAAAATTAGAAATTAAGTTTTAAAATTTTTGAAATTATTAAATAATTTTAAAAAATAAAATTACTTTGAAAAAAAAATTAAAAATTAATCTTTAAAACTTCTCACAAATAAAAATTAATTTGAAAATATTATAACGTATACCCAATCATTGCCAACTCTAGCACAATATCTACTTGGCAAACACTTGCTACTACACCTCCAATAATGCCTATTATGAAATTTTTTCTATTTTTTAAATTAATTTAATATTTATTTCTATGTTTAAAATTAATTTCTATTTTTTAAGAATTTTTCAAATTTAATTTATATTTTTAAAAAATGATTCTATTTTTATAAATTAATTTAGAATTTTATTCTACCTATTAAAATTAAAATTTAAATTCTTAAGGTTTTTTATATTTTTTAAATTAATTTCTAATTTTAAAAAATATTTAGAGTTTTTTATTTTTAAGATTAATTTATAATTTTCAATAATTTTTTAAAAATAATTTATTATTACATTATTACAAATTTATTGACATAACATCTGAGTTAACAAAATTAAAATGATGTAATGTTATATAAATTGTTTTGTGGGAAGGATAGTAAAAGACTATTGGAAAAGAGTGTAAAAGGGTGATCAGGTGAGCATAGACGTTGGATTGAAAAAAAAAAAAAAGATAGCAAAAAATCTAGAAAGAGCTAAAGGTTATGGGCAACAATAAACAAAATACACCTAACAACAACACAATACTAGTCATCTTCCTCAAAATCAGTTTTCATCATTTTTCCTAACATATTCTATGAGATCTATTATCTATATTACTAAAATCATAAGTTAAACTCAATACTCAATGGTAAATTAATATTCATAATTAGTTAAATTAATATTAAATCCTATTTGTAGAACTAATTGATAAAGAAAATAAAAATAACAATAAAAAGAAAATCAAAGATCTCAAAGAACCTAATTAAGAAATAAAAATATCTTGGATAAAAGAATTCTAATAAGTGTAAAAATAAAAATAAAATCTTAATTATATATAAAATAAGATTTTCTAAAATGCATCAATTAAATTATTTCAACTACTATATGATACTCAAACTTCATTAATTAGTAAAAGGTCTTATATAATTAAGAACTAGCTTAGTTAATTGAATTTTTCTTCCTATTAGATTCTCATTCTAAGAGATGGAAAAGATAGAAATGTGGGAGTTGGGTTTTTAAATGGGATTGATGCTTTTGTACCTTGATCCTATTTCACATGGCCAAGTTGATTGCATCAGATTTATCTTATAACTTGTTATTAAAACATTTAGCTTGCTCATCAAAGAGTATTTAAGGAATAATGAAAATTGGAACTCGTTTAGGAAACAAACTTCCAAAAAGAAGCAAGAAATTCAGCTGTTCAAGCAATCAGATCAATCTCAAATTGGTTATACCGGCAAGCACCAAGGTTAAGACCATCCACAATAGAACCTCATCAAAGTCTAATTCAAGCAACCCAAAATTCAACCGAACCAAATATTAACAACTCCAAGAGGCTGCTGCTACAAGAAGGCAAGTAATGGAGAGCACAAAACTCATGCTTCGAACTCCATCAAATTACAGACACTACCAAGAATATTGGATTCCATCGACTCAAGCACTACATGCCTTAAATGATGGCTCTAGCTCTAAAGCTACCAAGTAGGTTTCACTTGCTCACAAAGTTAAGGACATGAATGATGAACATCATGGAATGGGAGAAAATAATCTCACAAATCCCATAAGATGGAAAATCCCACTAGTGACTGCAACAATGGCAGCAATTATTATTACATACACACAGGACTAGAGGCAGTTGGTGGATTGGATGAACATGTGGGTGGTTCATTATTATTGGAGGCTGTTAACAGCTTTTGGTTACGTATTACATTAGCATGGATTACATGGTACTTGGTTGGTATGGCTGTGGTAGAATTAATTAATTCCACACTGAATAGGTTTAAATAGAACCAAAATTTTAGATTGCAGGTTGCAGACCACACTGGAATTCCAGTTAACTGCAATTATACCATGTAATGCAACCGCAATCATGGCTAATGCAGCTTGTGACATCCAACATTATCACAATGCAAATGCTGTAAACATGTCTAGTAGCAAGTTGCAAACATGTTTAGCAACAAGTTGTAACAAAATTTGATATGAAATAAGTTTGTATTGGGTCAGTATTTATGAGCAACAATTGAATAAACATTAATGGCTTAACACTTTTTGTAACTTCTCCTGGCCAATTCACCTCTTTGATTGTTTCTTTTTTTTACTTTTTGGTTATGACATCAAGCGCAGTTACCCATTCATAGCTACAAAGACTTACAGGAATATAATTATTGAGTGATCCATCTCAAAGTGAATTTAAGATGACTAAGAAAAAAATTATATTCATTACATTAATTAAGGATTTTTAAGTCCCAAGTAAGACTACAATTAGGCATAAAAAGATTTTTACTTACAGATCTTAGAATTTTATGATTTTTATACAATAAGAAAAATAACACACTTTAATAGGCTTAGAACTTTTTCAATCTTTGATAAAAAAAATAATGGAGTATGGGTTCATCCTCTTGACTTCTTTTTTAATGATGAAAAAAAAAAGAAAAAAAAGCACAAATCATTATGTTTTACTTCTAACAATAATTTGTATTATGGAAAATTTTGTTATTATTGTTGTGAAGAGTAGATAAAAAAACAAGTCTTTTTTATAAAAATGTTACTCTCGCATTGAGATTTATCAATAGTTTTGACTTTTAACTTGTAAAGAGTTTCAATTAAGAGTCATGTTTCTTTATTTAATGAGATTTAAGCATTTACATTACTTATAAAATTATTTATAATTTTATTAAATAGAGTAATATTTAATAAAATGTCCTTAAGTGCCATATAGGTCATTACTTTTCTTACATTTAAACCTATCATCTTTTATTTTTTAATTTTTTTTCACCTCAATTATAAATTTAGATAGTATTTGTCAAATCTTTTCCCTATCTTTGTTATTGGTCCCAAAACCACTCAGAAGAGAAATATGAAAAATTGTTAGAGACTAATATTTTAAAATCATATTTGACTAATTAATTGGATTAATAAAATTAGAAATTAGACCTTAGTTTGGTTCAATTTGCTTTAAAAAACCAATGAGTTTCAAAATTTACAATTAAACCAATAAATTGGTCAATTAGACTATGAACTATTGAACAAGTCATAATTTTCTTTTTTTAAAAAAAATTTGGTTGCTTTGAAAAAATTGTTGAAAAATTAAAGAAACAAGAAGTCACAGAATCAAATTACAAGAAATATAAATAATAGTCTTCACTATTAAACTAAGAATCATGATATAAATTCTTTTTTTATATTTTATTTTTTTTTAAGATAAGAGACACACAATTTCAAAATTTATTTATTCCTTTATTTTTTTAATCATGATTTATACAAATTAAAAAAATACAATATAAATTATAAGAAAATGACTAATAAAGGAAGAAAACAAATTTAGTTAGCTATAAGTGATCTTATATAGATTATCTTCAAAAAGAAAAATTTTGAAGAAAAAAAAAAGGTTTTCTCCCTGGCCCAACGCGTCGTCCTCCTCCACATGCATCCAGGGAGGCTCTTATCTCTTCATCGCTGGAAGAAATCTGCTGCAGTAGGCCCCGCAGCATCTCACTCTCCTCTGTATTTTCGACTCTGACCCCTAAACCCACCATCCCAGAGAAGACACATCGTCGAGCCGCGAAGACGTCAAAATCCAACGTTTCGACGACGCAGAAAAGCTTGGCTTGAAGATTACTACTAACTAACATCTTAGGGATTGCTTCGTCGGCCTCTAGGATGCTTCTTCCTCCAAATTTGTCTGGCCATGATCGCCATGCTCTCGACCGCCTCCTTGCTGCGAGGTTCCTCCTAATACGCGCGCATGCACAAAACCACACGTGTTTGGGTTTTGAGTTAGTGAACTACGGTCTATAGGACCAATGGAATTAGGCAGAGTCAACTAGGGAAAGATGTTGGTATTGAAGGAAACAACTTGTATTATGTAGTGAGGACCCTTGAATGCTTCGGGTTGATTGTGAGGCAACCTGTGGTTGTGAAGAAGTCCAAAGAAGCCGAGAATGGTTCGACTGTGACTACTAGCTATGCAAAGCATTTAGGTGTTCAACAGAGGTTTGAGATTGAAAAGTGTGCAAATGGCGAACAATATGGGGACACGACTGAAGATGGAGATGGTTTGCATGTGAGAGTGCCAAAATTACCAGGCTTTTTCAGTGAGGAGATCCTTAAGACTCTTGGCACAATCACTGGAAGGTTCTTGTCGACTTACAGACATGAAGGAGCCGTATTAAAGCTTGATCTATCTGCATCACCCTTTCTGAAGCGTGAAGTTGACCTGAGAGTGTGTCATAATTTGGAGGTATACCTCTATCTCCTAGATGGATATGTGGGGAAGAAAGCAAAGTTCCAATAGAGTGCCAGAAGAGATCTGACATTGGTGAACAAAAGTTATGATATGCTAATAGAGGAGTTAAAAATACTAAAGTGTTGGTAACTCTTACCATACAAGGGGCTCATCTTGAATAAATATGGTAGATGGATTAAACCAAGTAGAGAGCCTAAAGACATTCCTTCTCCATTCGGTGCTGAGTTATCTCCCATCTATCTCTATTTCTATGTAGCTAATTGTGTATAACCGTAGGATACTGAGTCTACCGACCATGATCATTAGGCTTCTACCTTGTACACTCACAGGATTTTGAACGTAAAACCATTGGCCTATTCCAATGTTCCAAAACAACCGATGACTCCCAAATGCCTGAAAATTTAAACATTGAAAAAAAAATGACATAAAATTGATTTGGATAATGCTTTTCTCCTTCTGCGCAAAAAGGTGAGGCTTTTCTCGTCATAGTAATAATATAATGTGCTTGGTTACCACAACGCCTGAGCCGTTGACCCAGTGGCTGGCATGATTTGGATATATATAAATAAAAGGCTGGTTAGTCTTGTTAACTAAATTCTTCGATCCAAATTCTAGCCAATTGGAAGAAATGGCATTGTAATAATCATTGGGCATTTACATTAATTTAATTCCCTATCAAATTCCCACTCTTCATGATGTTTACTCTGAGTCATTTGAAGTGTCTAACTAATCCCTTTCCACTTTGCCGGGACAAAGTTATCCACTCAAGTTAGACTCCAAAAAGGCAATCAAAGGGGGGGAGGGGGCAAGGAAGGAAATAATCGGCCAATTAAATAGCCAGTATGCACCATAAAAAGTGTCTCCAACCAGTATCAATGTTTACTTCTTTAGTCTAGGGAGGGAAAAGTTGGAAACTGTTACTAAAAATATATTAGTTGAATCAATTAGCTAGCAAAATATTTATCAGGAAAAAGCAAAAAAAAAAAAAAAAAAGGGCTAAGCGTAAAATTTAATTCCCCTTTTGTTTGTCTCTTAATACTCAATTTATATTGGTGTGAGTGCTACAACTTAATTATGTTTAAGTGAAACTTCATTTTATGTTTTTCTTGTTTTTATTATACAGTTATTGTATCCATTCTTCATATTTAGGTGCACTTAAACTCTCGCATTGTGAGCTAATAATATGGTGATTACATCATGTCCCGGAGCATTCAGCCAATTAATAGATAGCCTTTAGTCTTACGAATTGGGGTGGGTTTGGAAGGAGGGGGGGAAGACTAAGAAACGAAAATGAAAGAAAAGATTTCTCAAATATTTGCTTCCCTAAGAAGGTAACCAACGTGTCAAAGGCACCTTAAGCATCAAATCCTAAACAACCCCCAACGAAAGCTTTAATTATTATTTATTTATCATTATGATTCTACGACAATGGCGTGTGCTGTCAATCGCCTTAACGTTGCTCAAATCCCATCCATGAATGAATGATTAGAGGTTGTACTACCAAAAGTGGATAAAAGCTTCGTCTTACTGCGATCTATTAAGATGATGAGGTAACATTGTAGCCGGTCGACTGTTTGTTGCTCTTAAATATTATCCCTTTTTGTGTGTTGACTCTGGCCCCTAAATATTTTACCTTAAATTAGTAAAATTCATGTATAGATGTCCATCTTTTTTTGTGTTTACCACACCTTATTATATTAGTAGTAAAACAAAGCTTTTGCTCGATAAAGTACACATATGACAAAACTCATTACTTTATTATTGAATTTGATCACATATTATTTATTTATTAGCAATATATGTCAGATCTTTCATTACACATTTTTTCCTTTACCAATACAAATAGGAAATTCATGCAACAAACAATACACTTATAAATTCAAAAATAAAATAATGAATCTTATGACAATATTTGCAAAATAAAAAAATCTCATATTGTGATCTTCCTATAATTAAAAGCAAGAAAACCCTTCCACTAAATTTAATGAACCTACTAATAAAATTGATAACAAAAATTCAAGGAAATTTCCGAACAACTTTTCCTTAAGTGTTCTTTTGACTAGAGTATGGCATGTTTTCAATCAAGATAGAAGTTTCTTCTTTTTAGAGGTAGATTCTCAATGGTGAGCATAACCTTGCCAAGTTCACCAATCTTGAAATTGATACAAAACATAAGTTACTTTATTGAAGCAATCTTTATAACCTTTTGTATTATCATTATGTACTTTTCTTTAATAATAGGAAAAAATTCTGCCCCAATAACTTCCATGTCAAGAGGTGTGTTTAAACATGAATTAGGTATAATGGCATACTATTAGGTTAACAATAATCCAAAAAAAGCAACCCAAAAGTAAAAAAAAAAACAAAATGGTTGCATCTTAGTTGAATTCATCAAAGAGATTTTCCCTTGGATTATTCTTATGCCAAAAGCATTGCTACTATACTTAAGGTAAAAATAAAAAGTAAACCAACTTCAATAATTAGGGATTCCATTATATATTTTGCAGTTAGTTTCATAGTGATCTCATTAACAGGTTTGATTATTTCAAATTAGTCATTATGCTCAGTTTTGCCATACTTTATTAGTGCTTGTTAAGCATCTATGTGCCTAGATAGTGGACAAAAAACACCACTTTTGGCCCATTAACCACAAAGTTGCACAATAGCATGTGACAAGGAACATAATGCGTGCAAATTTTCATTCAATCTAACTTTAATTAATTTTGAGTGAATATGGAAGAACCAATAAAAACAAACATGTTTTACATAACTAATGACTTCTAATGTATAACATAAAAAAAAAATAGCATGATTATTCACCTACCTATAAATGACAATTCCAAATACATTTAACAGTAAGTTTGCTAATTTACTATGATTGGAAAGATATTAATACCAAAAAAAATAAAGGAAAGAAAAACCAAAAATATTTTTACAAGAATACTTATAATTTTAAGGTTAGTTATCATATGCTAGTGTTAGGATTATTTTGAGTAAGAATTAGAGAAAATATTACGTATGTTTGAATCTGAATCATCAAAAGAATGCAATGGAAATGAAGATTAGCATCCTCATACTTGGATCATAAAGGTAAGCAATTTAATAGATGAATTTTTATAATCCTATCTTCTTCATCAAAGATTTCCAAGCACAACAATCAAAGTATAAATGAAATTTCAACATTAAATAATATTTTACAATGATTTAGAAGTTTTACAATTTAAAACCTACATTTAGGTCACATATAGCTCCTTATTCCCCATTTTTCTATGGTACAAGTAACTCTATTATATATTATGCCCACTTGAGAGGCTCTTAGCGTGACATGGTTATGAGAGGGTTGCACATAGTAATTATGTTTTTTTTTGAATTTTTATTTAATAGGTGAGTTATCGTTTTTATGACGTCATGTGTTATACCTATTTCTTATAATAATATGACTTGATGTTAAAAAAAAAAACAGAGAGAGAGGCTTTCAGCATACAAAAGTCATGCTATTGTTTAACACGAGATGGTTAAAGAGGTGGGAAAGTAGTTATTAGGTGATGCTTTTAATTAGGTTTTAAGAATTTAAGAAATGAAACAAGTTTACTTTGCAATATGTATTTTTTAAAAGTTAATCACAACAGTTTGAAATAAAAGTAAATGTTTTAAATCCTAAAAAGAACAAGATATATTGGAGATTAGAGTTCGATGGTACTCGAGGGAAGAATTTCATGACTAATAGGTAGGAAGAAATCGGTTTATCAACTTTTCAAAGCCTTATAATTAAAAAAATGTATAACCTTACCAACAGACAGCAGTTAGCAAATTGTTTCTAACGAAAAAAAAAAGAATAAAAGAAATTTAAACTTCAGTCAAAAGTCATTGACCATTTACCTTAAAAATGCCACCAACATCCCAAGAGGGTTCTCTGTGCAATAAACGTATGCTCACACAAATAGATTACTATCTTGTAATAAGAATCACACTCTGTATTTGGCTTTCACAATTTTTAGGACTATGTCTTCACGATCTTATTTCTGCTTATCAAACACCTAAACTCTCTCAATAATACAATTTGTTGAATGGTTGAGATTCAACGTCCGAGCATACTCGAAGTACTAATTTTGGGTAGCTATGATTTTCACTGGCGGCAAGTGCTCACCCTATTGTGATTGCGATGCTTCTAGAGCCTAGACTCTAGAATTTGTACGGTACATTACCTCAATGTTGGAAGTATGGTTCCCTCAGACGAAAATTATCCAAACGAAACCCACAAAAAAAAAAGAGGGGAGGGCATTGAATTGGCACACCACCTCTGCCTCTTGCACAGCGCACACATAGACCTACACACATCCTTTCCCATAAAGTATGCCTCCGTTGGCATGGCCACTGCTTCTACCCATGCCAGCACCAACTACTGCTCTATTTCTAGCAAAAATCTCAACTCAGTATTATTTGTGTGTGTGCATGGAAAAAGAACAGATAACTGGGGTATCATTTTCTTTAAGAGGACCTCATGGAGGACAAACGTTATGTTAACCAAGAGGGCCAAAGATCAACAAGTAAACATATAAATGTGTTTAACCTGCAAGTTGATCAGTAAAATATTGGCTTGATTAACTGGTAACATTGTACCATGCATGAAGATCCCATGGAATATGATCCTACTTTCTTCCGGACTATTGTTAGTCTTGCTAATTGTGTTTTGTGCTACTTTGATGGCTTTGAAATTATTTCTTTGCTTTTCTTTCTTCTGTTTTTTTTTTTCCTTGCAGTACGATGACTATTTCCTTCTTGACCAGAAGGTTTAAAATATGCATCATGAGCATTACGCTGTTCCAGTCATTTTTGGTCATTATGGCTAATGCAGCCGTAATTGTCGGTAATGTGACTACAATTTTAGGTTATGCACTGCAATTTAACATCATACATGTAAACATATGCCTAAGATTACTGTCAATATAGGTTTTAGCGACCACCAATTTAGGAGCTTGTTTGTTCCTGTTACAATTAATATGACTAGTTTTAACCTTGTGATCTTTTTGATGATTTATACAATTTTTATGGGGCAGCCTTATAGTTCTAAGGGACGAAGCTAATATCTTTAGCACATGTGGTAGCTAATAAGTCACAGTCATGATGACAGGAAAAAAATGCCTTTTGTGGTAAAATACTTGAAAATGGTTACTATTCTTTTTTTTTTTTATGTGGGAAACTTGTAGGGTCTGTCACTTTGTCAAAATCTCACTATAAGCTAATAAGAGCATTTGTCAATTTATTTTAATCAAATTTAATTATTAATTATTCCTTTTTAACGTGGTACAGGAGCAAGAAAAGACTACAAAATTTCATGGATACACCGGCAAACCAATATACTCAGTATGGTTTGGCTCAGAAAGTGAAAGGTGGGCTATTTTTGTGGATGAAGTGAAGTGCATTGAATGTTTAAAGTGTGCTTTATTTGCAGAGAAGAAATTTGCTATTGAAACCATTTATGGAAGAGCGAGGGTTGTCGGACAATGGGCTGATCAAGAATGCAAAATTCATGCAGCCATAGAAACTTATCCTGTTGATTGTACCTCTTAAGACAGTAGTTTTCCCTTATTGCGGAATTAATTGTCTTCTAACTTACCAAGATAGAGGTTGGCTTCCAATTTGTTTCTTGTTGGAAGGTTGGGTCGGTCTGTTTATGCAACTGAGCTTGTTCAAATTCTAAGTTGTCAAACAAAGCAAACTAAAGTCTGTATGAAGGGACAAAATAAAATTCTTGTGAAACAACAATGTAGTATCAGCTACAAGGACAATATTAATATCTTTTTAATGTTAATGAAAGCTATAATAGCTTTATTAAATCATTGAAATTCTCCCTTCTTCAAACAATTAATGATAAGGGTTATAATAATATTAAATCCCTTAATTAACCTTTTATAAAAAGAGGCGGCCAAGCTATAGAAACTATAGGCATTAATAAGATATTTGGGTTCATGTCAGTCTTAAATGGTTATAACTTTTTCAAAATTAACATTTATACCTTAGACATAAACCATGAAACCTAATAATAACATCTTAGATTACAAAAATGAATACTTCTTAATGTTGACATTAATTTTAACTTCTCTAAGGGTGAGGAAAATTGATTGTAAATGGCCTAAGTATTGTTCTTGAAATTTACTATAAACAAGGATATCATCAAAATAAATCACTATGAACTTATCTTTAAATAACTTAAAGATATAAGTCATAATCTTTATAAAGGTATTAGAGTATTACATAATCAAAAAGATATAACTAACCACTTATATAACTCATCTTGTGTTTTAAACGCAGTATTCTAATCATCATTAAGTTCAAATCTAATGGTACTCCCTACAAACGCATATCTTAAAATACCAACTAGAACTAGTCAACATATCCAACATATCCTATAAATGAAAAACTTGTACTTAATAGTAATCTTGTTAATAACTCTATTATTAACACAAATCTTCCATGACCCTTTTTTCTTAGGATTTAACAAAATAGGAACAACATAAAAACTTAAGACTATAACACATAAAAACCCTTAGAAAATAGTTATTCTACTTGTCTATTTAACTTCTTACATTCATTAAGGTTCATTGTATAATGTAGAAGATTAGGTAGATGTGAATCAAAAACATAGCTAATGGCAAGTTGTATATCTCTTATGAGTTGTAACTTGCTAAGAAAATCACTTAACATGATATCTACAAAATCATTTGATAACCAATTAAGTGAAATATGGAGATCAACTATAGATACATTAGATATGGAATTTGGCTTGGTGTCTTTAACAGTAAACTTAAGGAGATTTATGATGATGTTTTTACCTTTACACTTAAAGATTTACATGTTTTTCCTGCTATGATTGATTGCATTAAGGTGATAAAGCCAAATATGACCTAAAAGGATATGGGTTACATCTATAGGTAAGATATCATAATAAACCTCATGCTTATAATTATCTAATTAAATGAGAACTCAACATTGTTTAGTGACTAATAAGGTAATTTTTTTAATTTAAGTCAATAAAAAAGGTTGCAAGTGTGGTTATGTCTTAAAATTCAACCTAAAAAGAATAGGCTTAGCAATGACATTTATGGTACTTTTTCAACAAAAAACAAAATTTCATCCATAACCTTTAATGTCTTTGAGATTTTTGCCCAGTATCTTTATATTTTTTAGAATTATTCCTTTACATTTGCTTTCTTCCCTTTTTACACCATTTTTCATCAATCTTCTAGTATCTTTATCACCTGACAATTATTGCAATATTGTCATCTAAATTTTGCTTAGATATCATGTCACCAATTTTATGAAAACGTGACAATAAATTATTTTTAAAAAATTAAAAATTAATTTAAAAAATCTAAAAATAAAGAATTAATTTTAAAAATAGAAAAAAATTCTAGAAATAGAAAAACAAATTAGAAATAAAGTTTTAAAATTAAATTACTATGAAAAAAAATTAAAAAAGAAATTAATCTTAAAAAGTTCTGACAAATAAAAATTAATTTGAAAATATTATAACGTCTACCCAATCATTTCCAACTCTAACACAATACTTACTTGGCAAACACTTGCTACTACTACTCCAATAACGCCTATTATGTAATTTTTTTTCTATTTTTTTAAATTAATTTTAAATTTATTTCTATGGTTAAAATTAATTTTAAATTTTTAAGAATTTTTCAAATTTAATTTATATTTTAAAAAATTGTTTCTATTTTTAGAAATTAATTTTGAATTCTTAAGATTTTTTATATTTTTAAATTAATTTCCAATTTTAAAAAATATTTAGAGCTTTTTTGTTTTTAAGATTAATTTTGTAATTTTCAATAATTTTTAAAAAATAATTAATTTATTACATTATTACAAATTTATTGGCATAACATCTGAGTTAAAATAATTAAAATGATGTAATATTATATAAACTATTTTTGTGGGAAGGATAATAAAAAACTAATGAAAAAGAGTGTAAAAAGGTAATAAGGCGAGCATAGATGTTGAATTGAAAAAAAAAAAAAAGATAGCAAAAAATCTAGAAAGAGCTAAAAGTTATGAACAACAATAAACAAAATGCACCTAACAACAATACAATAATAGTAGTCATCTTCCTTAAAATCATCAATTTTTATCATTTTTCCTAACATATTCTATAAGATCTATTATCAGTTTAGTTAATTGAATTTTTCTTGCCATTAGATTCTCATTCTAAGATATGGAAAAGACAGAAATGTGGGAGTGGGGTTTTTAAGTGGGATTGATGCTTTTGTACCTTGATCCTATTTCACAGGGCTATGTTGATTGCATTAGATTTATCTTATAACTTGTTATTAAAGCATTTAGATTTCTCATTAAATAGTATTTAGGGAATAGTGAAAATTGGAACTTGTTCAAGGAACAAACTTCCAAAGAGAAACAAGAAATTCAGCTGTTCAAGCAATCAGATCAATCTCAAATTGGTTATACCGACAAGCACCAAGGTAAAGATCATCCACAATAGAACCTTATCAAAGTTTGATTCAGGCAACCCAAAATTCGACGGAACCAAATATTAACAAGCTCCAAAGGGCTACTGCTACAAGAAGGCAAGCAATGGAGAGCACAAAACCCATGCTTCAAACTCCATCAAATTACAGACACTACCAAGAATATTGGATTCCATCTACTCAAGCACTACGTGCCTCAAATGATGACTCTAGCTCTAAAGCTACCAGGGAGGTTTCACTTGCTCACAAAGTTAAGGACATGAATGATGAACATCATGGAATGGGAGAAAATAATCTCATAAATCCCATAAGATGGAAAATCCCACTAGTGACTGCAACAATGGCAGCAATTATTATGTACATGCACACAGGACTAGAGGTAGTTAGTGGATTGGATGAACATGTGGGTAGTTCATTAGCATTGGAGACTGTTAACAGCTCTTGGTTACGTATTACATTAGCATGGATTGCATGGTACTTGGTTGGTATGGCTGTGGTAGAATTAATTGATTCCACAATGAATAGGTTTAAATAGAACCAAAATTTTAGATTTCATGTTACAGACCACACTGGAATTCCAGTCAACTGCAATTATACCATGTCATGCAACCACAACATGGCTAATACAGCTTGTCACATCCAACATTATTGCAATGCAAATGTCTAGTAGCAAGCTGCAAACATGTCTAGGAACAAGCTTCATTTTGCAAACCTTGCATGGTATGTAAGACGGGATACTTCAAGTACTGTAACAAAATTTGATATGAAATAAGTTTGTATTAGGTTAGTATTTAAGAGCAACAATTGAATAAACATTAATGACTTAACACTTTTTGTAACTTTTCTGTGGCCAATTCACCTCTTTGGTTGTTTCTTTTTCTGACTTTTTGGTTATGACATCAAGCACAGTTACCCATTCGCAGTTACAAAGACTTGCAGGAATATAATTATTATGCGATCCATCTCAAAGTGAATTTAGGATGACTAAGAAACAAATTATATTCATCACATTAATTAAGGATTTTTGAATCCCATGTAAGACATACAATTAAGCATAAAAAGATTTTTACTTATAGGCTTAGAACTTTTTCAATCTTTAATAAAAAAAAATAATGGAGTATGGGTTCATCCTCTTGACTTCTTTTTTAATGATGAAAGAAAAGAAAAAAAAGCACAAATCATTATGTTTTACTTCTAATAATAATTTGTATTATGTAAAATATTGTTATTATTGTTGTGAAAAGTAGATAAAAAAAACAAAACTCTTTTTTACAAAGACATTAGTCTCTTATTGAGATTTATGAATAGTTTTGACTTTTAACTTGTAAAGAGTTTCAATTGAGAGTCATGTTTCTTTATTTAATGAGATTTAAGCATTTAATTACTTATAAAATTATTTATAATTTTATTAAATAGAGTAATATTTAATAAAATGTCCTTAAGTGCCATATAGGTCATTACTTTTCTTACATTTAAACCTATCATCTTTTATTTTTTAATTTTTTTTTCACGTCAATTATAAATTTAGACAGTATTTGTCAAATCTTTTCCCTATCTTTGTTATTGGTCCCAAAACTACTAAGATGAGAAATATGAAAAATTGTTAGAAACTAATATTTTTAAAATCATATTTGACTAATTAATTGGATTAATAAAATTAGAAATTAGACCTTAGTTTGGTTCAATTTGCTTTAAAAAACCAATGAGTTTCAAAATTTACAATTAAACCAATAAATTGGTCAATTAGATTATAAACTATTGAACGAGTCATAATTTTCTTTTTTTTTTAAATTTGGTTGATTTAAAAAATTGTTGAAAAATTAAAGAAACAAAAAGTCACAGAATCAAATTACAAGAGATACAAATAATAATTATTACTAATAAATTAAGAATCATTATATAATTTTTTTTATATTTTAATCTTTTTAAAAATAAGAGACACATAATTTTAAAATTTATTTATTCTTTTATTTTTTTAATCATCAGTCATCGAAATTAAAAAAACTAAAATATAACTTAAGAGAAAATGACTAATAAAAAAAGAAAAAAAAATTAGTTTGCTATAAGTGATCTTATCTAAATTATCTTAAAAAAGAAAAATTTCCCAGGAAAGAAAAAAGGGTTTTCTCCCTAGCCCAGCGCGTCGTCGTCGTCGTCCTCCTCCTCCTCCTCCTCCACATGCATCCATGGAGGCTCTTATCTCTTCATCGCTGGAAGAAATCTGCTGAAGTGGGCCCCGCGACATCTCGCTCTCCTCTTTATTTTCGACTCTGAACCCTACACCCACTGTCGCTTTCAAGGCCTAGCTCTGGTCCAATCTCCGGTCAATCCCTTCCCTCCAGTTTACCATTCCCGGAGGAGACACGTCGTCGAGCCGCGAAGACGTCAGAATCCAGCATTTCGACGACGCGGAAAAGCTTGGCTTGAAGATTACCGCTAACTAACATCTTAGGGATTGCTTCGTCGGCCTCTAGGATGCTTCTTCCTCCAAATTTTTCTGACCATGATCGCCGCGCTCTCGACCGCCTCCTTGCTGCGAGGTTCCGTTCCTCCTAATACGCGCGCACGCACAAAACCGCACGTGTTCGGGTTTTGAGTTAGTGAACTACGGTCTACAGGACCAGTGGAATTACGCCGAATCAACTGGGGAAAGATGTTGGTATTGAAGGAAACAACTTGTATTATGTAGTGAGGACCCTTGAATGTCGCTGGTTGTGAAGAAGTCCAAAGAAGCCGAGAATGGTTCGACTGTGACTACCAATTTAATTTATTTGTCACGTTATGCAAAGCATTTGGGTGTACAATAGAGGTTTGAGATTGAAAAGTGTGCAGATGGTGAACAATATGGGGACACGACCGAAGATGGAGATGGTTTGCATGTGAGAGATTTTGTACCAGCTATGACAACTATTTGTGATAAGCTTGAACAAGCCAATGACAAGGTGAATGTTTTGACTGAATAACGCCACGGGTAGTAACAGTTTAGGAAGACAATTTTTTTACTAACTGACATTATGCATTTTGTTGTGTGACCTGTTGTCTTGTGACGATCCTATTTGTAAGTTCGGTTGGACAGAGTTTGGATGCTATGTCATGTAGTGAAAATCTAAATGAGGGCATTAACATCCTCAATATCACTTCTTTTTGTTTGCCGACATTTCAAATTTGTGCAGGTTTTAGTTTTCATTTTATGCTGATTTTTTTTAACTGTTATTGAAGTTGCTTGTTATATTAGACATCAAGAATGATCTAGGCTATAGGGGTAACGGACCTGCTGGACACAAATCTTGGAGCGTTGTAAGTCCTATGTTGGTGTTTGAATGCAGCTCTGTTGGGAATCTGTGTTCTTTTTTCTAATGCTTACTGCATGATTTGTACTTAGATATGTAATAGGTTGAAAGAGGCTCACATTGTTGAGGAATTTGAAGCAAAAGTAAATGAAAAGGTGTGTAATTAGGTTGCAAGAAGTGTTTCTATCTTGTTGCTTGTCAGAAAGTTTTGGTTCTGATTTTCAGTTGTGATGCTTATGCTTTGGCAGGTTGTGCGCTGCCTATGCTTGTTGAAAGAATTTTCTATGGAGAATTTTGGACAAGTGATTAAGTGTGGAAGGAGGCCTCAACAAAATGATCAGCTGGTAGAACTTGCTATTGAACATCAGATTTATGACACGGTTGATGCTAAAGGAACTGAAGGAGCTATCTTTATGGAGGTATGCGTTGGTCTTATCTTCCCTTTGTCAATTCTGATGCCTTTGGATTTGAAATAAAGTTCCTTCTTTTTCCTTTGAGATTTTCTTTTTTAATAATACTGTAGATGTCTGAACGCTTATCTCCCTGATCTTATAATTTTATCTCCATCACAAGGAGGTTTCATCTTTAAGAATTTGCCTCTGCTCTCTACTTTTTGTCTTGTCTTCCTATATGCTTCTTTTCCTTTTCCTGGCTTGCTTGATTGGTGACTCTCTGCCTTGGTAAGCTAGATCCTGTGGGTTACCTCTCCTCCCATTGTTCTGATCCTGTAAGACTTTTTTCCCTATCACAATGAGTTTTAGCTTTTACTTGGATGGTACATTTTATTTGCAATACGGTGAAAATATTACAGAATTTCCTTTTAAGGAAGACAGCCGCATTTCTATCTTTATATTATGTTCGTTAGTTATGGTCCTTATAGTTTGATTTTGTGCTTTACTTCTCAATGACTAACCAAGCATTAATCCCAATCTAGTTTGAGTTGGCATGGATTATTTTTGACCATTCCATTCCGTTTTGGGTATAACTCCCGTATAGCTCAACGTCTTGTTGTTTTGACTCATTTGACTTTATTCATGCTGTGGCTTTTAAGCTTTTGTTTGTTCGACTTTGCCATAAGCACAGGTGTGGGAGACTTGGTGTTGAAAATAAGAGAGATCTTTGATCTCGGGATATGGTCTCCAAGTATGCAATGCATTTGCAGAAGGAAATCTATAAGAGAGCTGTGGCAACTCGAGTGTGGATTGCTGGTAGGCTGTGTTGCTGCTATCATAATCACAGAACTTTGCTAGAAAAACTATTGTCGCTTTTGGCAACTTAGGCATATGCTAATACTAGGATGAGGCCAAGTCGTTGATACACTCATTATGTAGTTGTTAGTTTGTATCTTATAGGTTTAAAGGCATAATGGATCTGAAAGCAAAGGGTCCAGAACGTCTTCCCAGTTGCACGAACTAGAAAACTCTCGCCATTGTCCCGATACATTCTCCTTTGGAAAAAAAGTAGGAGTCATATATTGTCCGTCGTCAATGAAATCTTTCTCTGTAGACGGCTGTGTCATCAACTGTTCCAAAGACTTATGGGAACGGCAGCCATTGTCCTTTGCACTAGCAGGCTTAGCAGCAGCAACAACTTCTTCATTTGTTTTGACTGTGTTCGTAGGCAGCACACGGTTCAATAACAATTTCTTCATCTTGTTAGCAATAAGTAAACACAACAAAATCGCAACAGCAACTTCTCCAGGCACAGAGAAAGGCAACCTTTGCATCTTTGTCGTGGATGGCCACGGAAGCTAAAGGACAAGAAACTGCTGTATTCATCACCCTTTGACAAAGTGATTAGAAGCTATTGCTGTGGCATTGCTTGTAACAAGTTCAAGTCCCATAGGGTACAGATTTCTTCATTTCAGAGACTAATCAATGGAGTAAATGGAAGCAAATTAATTAATTAGTGTTTAAGATTGTATTGTATGGCCAAACCTGGGAAACTGGTAGAACATATTACTTTATGTTTATTAATGTTATCGTTTTTGCCACAATGCTAAACGACGTCGCACTTTACACGCAAGCACTTACTTTATGTTTAGGGATTCCATTATATGATTTGGAGTTAGTTTCATAGCGATCTCATTAACAAGTTTGATTATTTCAAATTAGTCATTTTGCTCAGTTTTGCCATACTTTATTAGTGCTTGTTAAGCATCTATGTACCTAGATAGTGGAGAAAAAACACCACTTTTGGGCCATCAACCACAAAGTTGCACAATAGCATGTGACAAGGAACATCATGCATGAAAATTTTCATGCAATTTAACTTTAATTAAGTTTGACTGAATATGTGTGTGGATATTCAAGCCATAAATAAAATATTAATGAAGTATTAATATTTTATTGTTAGGTTAGAGGATGTGGTATTCAACTATTTTTAAAATATATTTAAAGAATTATTATCATTAAATTTGTACAAAAGAAAGGATGAGTGAAAAACTGCATTTAAGATAAAATATGAATTATATGAATGGTTAGTAAGATCATTTGGCATATCTAATACATTAAATACTTTCCTGTCATTAATGAATTACATGCTTCATAAGTTTATTTGGTAGATTTGTTATGGTTTATTTTAATGACAACTTGATTTATGGAATTCATAAAGAGAACATCATTGAGCCGCGAAGATGTCAGAATCCAGCGTTTCAACCATGCGGAAAAGCTCGGCTTGAAGATTACCACTAACTAACATCTTAGGGATTGCTTCGTCGGCCTCTAGGATGCTTCTTCCTCCAAATTTCTCTGATCGTGATCACCGTGCTCTCGACCGCCTCCTTGCTGTGAGGTTCTGTTCCTCCTAATACATGTGCACGCACAAAACCGCACGTGTTCGGGTTTCGAGTTAGTGAACTACGGTCTACAGGACCAGTGGAATTACGCAGAGTCAACTGGGGAAAGATGTTGGTATTGAAGGAAACAACTTGTATTATGTATTGAGGACCCTTGAATGCCGCGGGTTGATTGTGAGACAACCTGTGGTTTTGAAGAAGTCCAAAGAAGCTGAGAATCGTTCGACTGTGACTACCAGCTATGCAAAGCATTTAGGTGTTCAATAGAGGTTTGAGATTGAAAAGTGTGCAGATGGTGAACAATATGGGGACACGACCCAAGATGGAGATGGTTTGCATGTGAGAGATTTTGTACCAGCTATGACAGTTATTTGTGATAAGCTTGAACAAGCTAATGACAAGGTGAATGTTTTGACTGAATAACGCCACGGGTAATAATAGTTTAGGAAGACAATTTTTTTACTAACTGACGTTATGCATTTTGTTGTGTGACGTGTTGTCTTGCGACGAGCCTATTTGTAAGTTCGGTTGGACAGATTTTGGATGCTATGTCATGTAGTGAAAATCTAAATGAGAGCATTAACATCCTCAATATCACTTTTTTTTGTTCGCCGGCATTTCAAATTTGTGCATGTTTTAGCTTTCATTTTATGCTGATTTTTTAATTGTTATTGAAGGTGCTTGTTATATCAGACATCAAGAATGATCTAGGCTATAGGGGTAACGGACCTGTTGGACACAAATCTTGGAGAGTTGTAAGTCCTATGTTGGTGTTTGAATGCAGCTTTGTTTGGAATCTGTGTTGTTCTTTTTTCTAATGCTTACTGCATGATTTGTACTTAGATATGTAATAGGTTGAAAGAGGCTCACATTGTTGAGGAATTTGAAGCAAAAGTAAATGGAAAGGTGTGTAATTAGGTTGCAGGAAGTGTTTCTATCTTGTTGCTAGTCAGAAAGTTATAGTTCTGATTTTCAGTTGTGATGCTTATGCTTTGGCAGGTTGTGCGTTGCCTACGCCTATTGAAAGAATTTTCTACGGAGAATTTTGAACAAGTGATCAAGTGTGGAAAGAGGTCTCAACAAAATGATCAGCTGGTAGAACTTGCTATTAAGCATCAGATTTATGACATGATTGATGCTAAAGGAACTGAAGGAGCTATCTTTATGGAGGTGTTGGTTCTTATATTTCCTTTGTCAATTCTAATGCCTTTGGATTTGAAATAAAGTTCCTTCTCTTTCCTCTGAAATTTTCTTTTAATATTACTATAGATGTCTGAATGCTTATTTTCCTGATCCTGTAATTTTGTCCCCATCACAAGGAGGTTTCATCTTTAAGAATTTGCCTCTACTCTCTACTTTTTGTCTATCTTTCTATATGCCTCTTTTCCTTTTCTTGGTTTGCTTGATTGGTGACTCTCTGCCTTGGTAAGCTAGATCCTATGGGTTACCTCTCCTCCCATTGTTCTGATACTGTAAGACTTTTTCCCTATCACGATGAGTTTTAGCTTTTACTTGTGTGGTACATTTTATTTGCAATACGGTGAAGATATTATAGAATTTCCTTTTAAGGAAGATAATAGCATTTCTATCTTTATATTATGTTCATTAACTGTGGTCCTTGTAGTTTGATTTTGTGTTTTACTTCTCAATGACTAACCAAGTGTTAATCCCAATCTAGTTTGAGTTGGCATGGATTATTTTTTACCATTCCATTCCGTTTTAGGTATAACTCTCGTATAGCTCAACATCTTGTTGTTTTGACTCGTTTGACTTTATTCATGCTGTGGCTTTAGAGCTTTTGTTTGTTCGACTTTGCCATAAGCAAGTGTGTGGGAGACTTGGTGTTGAAAATAAGAGAGATTTTCGGTCTCGAGATATGGTCTGCAAGTATGCGATGCATTTGTAAACGGAAATCTATAAGAGAGCTGTGGCAACTCGAGTGTGGACTTATGGCAGGCTGTGCTGCTGCTGTCATAATCACATAACTTTGCTAGAAAAACTATTTGTCGCTATTGGCAACTTGGGCATATGTTAATACTACGATGAGGCCAAATCCGTTGATACACTTATTATGTAGTAGTTAGTTTGTATCTTATAGGTTTAAAGGAGTAATGGGTCTGAAGGCTGGACTACAAGTATTCGTAAACGAATCAAAATAGATACGACTTTTCCAAAACCGAAAGAGAAAACGGAATATAAATGTTCAAAAAACAATGTTTATACACAATTAGATACACAGAAATAGAGACAGAGGGAGATAACTCAACACCGAATGGAGAAGGAACGTCTTCAAGCTCTCTACTTGGTTTAATCCATCTACCATATTTATTTAGGACGAGTCCTTTGTATGGCGAGAGGTACCAAGACTTTGGTATTTTTAACTCCTCTATCAGCATATCACAACTTTTGTTCACCAATGCCAAATCTCTTCCAGCACTCCATTGGAACTTTGCTTTCTTCCCCACATAACCATTTAGGAGATGAAGGTATACCTCTAAATTATGACATGCTCTCAGGTTAGCTTTACGCTTCAAAAAGGGTGATGCAGACAGATCAAGTTTCAATACGGTTCCTACATGTCTGTAAGTCGACAAAAACCTTCCAGTGATTGTGCCAAAAGTCTTGAGGATCTCCTCACTAAAAATGCCCGGTAATTTTGGCACTATATCTTGCTTGATAACGACTCGTAAGGTTTTAACTCTTAGTTCGTCGAGCCTTTGCTTGAAGGGCAAGTTCCCAACCCTTGGTGCGCCAAAAGTAATGACACTGATTCGAAGATCAGGAATGTAAGTTGCCTCATAAGCATTTAGGAGTGCTAATGCACCCCCTAAACTGTGACCTGTGACTGTCAAGCTAATCTCACGATCACCTTGCTCCAAATAGAAGTTGACTAGTCTTACAACTTCTTGCATAACTTGTTCAGAGGCACTCAGCTTGTTGTACCTAGTAAGCGCACCCCTTGACTTGTACATGTTAAGAAATCCACACTCAACCCTAACATCAGGGTTGTCATCAATAGGCTCCTTAAAGGCCTTGACATTGGATAGCCACTCTTACGGTGCCACGGTACCTCGCCAAGCCACAACTATGTCTCTTCGCCCAATCCTTCCAGATTCATCATCGTTACTGACTGCAATGTAACCCATCCAATTAGAGTCTTTGCTCAAAGTAGGACTAGACCTCTTGAGCCATTTAGGCAGGTGAACATGGGACATTGCATAAAAGTACTTAGTCACCTCATAACCATGATGAGTAAGACCTAATTCTTGAAAAAGCTTGCTCTTGTTATACCTGCAGCTTTCGCAGTATTCAGACAGAGGATCAAAATCAAAGGAATCGTAAGTTGCTTGGGCAAATTCCCCATATTTGAGAATTTCCCATCGAAGCCACGAAGGCAGAGGGTCCAAAACGCCTTCCCAGTTGCACGAACTAGAAAACTCTCACCATTGTGCTGATATATCCTCCTTTTGAGAAAACGTAGGAGTCATATATTGTCCATCGTCAATGAAATCCTTCTCTGTATACGGCTGTCTCATCAACTGTTCCAAAGACTTGTGGGAACGGCAGCCATTGTCCTTTGTACGGGCAGGCTTAGCAGCAGCAACGACTTCTTCATTTGTTTTGACCGTGTTCGTGGGCAGTGCGCGGTTCAATAACAATTTCTTCATCTTGTTAGCAATAAGTAAACACAACAAAATTGCAACGGCAACTTCTCCAGGCAGAGAGAGAGTGAAGACCAAGATTACTTATAGAGCGGAGCGCGGGGTTTGGATAGAATTTTAAATGACATCCTAATCAGCATTAAACGGATTTTGAAATTCCTACTCAAAACAGGATTTGCTTATATCAATAAAATCTTTATTTATTGTTTTACCCTTTTTTTTTATATGGACTCACATCAAATTTCAACGCTGGATTTACTTCCCAAATAGTCATTGTTATATGGGGCACGTTTGGTTTAAAACGGAAGTCCTTAGTTCTCAATAGAACATGATTGGTTACATGTGGACAACTTTAATGAGCGTTTGGTAGACTCAGATGGCCAACCTAAAAATGACATAAATCACGTACTAAAACTCCACTTCATGCAGCAGAATCAAAATCACCTTTCATGCGTGTAACACGCCCTTACAAGTTTAGAGTATCCAGACATGATTTTCACTGGTTTAATCGTCGCCGGAGCTCCTCAACAAGCATGGTTCTGGGGACCTCTTCCTCAATTGTTGTCTCTATGTTTTTTATTTTTACAATCCCTTTTTCCATCTCCTTGTCACCCACAAGCACCATCCATGGGATTCTCGACTCTCTGGCACAATCAATGTGCTTGCTGAATCTTGTGCTGACAACATATTCTGCTTTCAATATGGCATTCCAAAGTTCGCTAACAACCTCCGCAGCTAGACAGAGTTTACTTTTATCCCCCAAAATGCTCAACAGAACCTGTGTTTCAGTCGACGGGCTGTTTGCTTTCGATCCTTCTGAAGTTGCTCCATTATGGTAAACACACGTTCGATGCCAAGACTAACTCCAACAGCTGGAACCTGCTTCGTGCCAAACATTCCTATATGGTTATCATAACGCCCACCAGCAGCAAGTGAACCAACCTGTAAAACAAATAACTCATGAACATAACATTAAGTTAATAATGCAACTGCTGATGGATCGCCCACTATTATAAAAATATAGATAGTAAGGGGCAGAACTGTTGTTCACTGGAGTGCCAGAGTGTAGAGATTATTCCCATCATTGAAGTCAAAGTGTGGTACTAAGCCCTTCTAATGAGAAAAAAGTGCTTAGTTTCATTGGAAAAAACAGTGCAGGTCATATTAACTTTTTCCATCTCATACCAAGAAATAACAATGACTTGCATGGTCAGACATTCTGACTTGTACTCATTGGTCACATTTTTTCTTTCCATCTTTTTTTTTTGGGGGGGGGTTGGGAGTATTAACCAGCAATATGATTATTCAAGAGAGAACATGAAACAAGCACTAAGCAGAGCACACTTGCAATGTGATAACCAGTCCATTCCATTGCCTTGCCATCCCAAGCCAATGTAACCCCTGATGATGTAGTGTACTACAATAAAACTACACAAACTGAAGCTTTATCCTTGATTTGATTTGATTTCCAACACATGCCAATCCAAAAATTATAGGCTAAAAGTGGCTCATCAAAGAACTGTTAAAAGTCAACAAGTTAATACAACTATAAGGTATAACCTGCCTTCTAAGAGCCCATTACAGAGTGCATAAACTTAACTGCAATGAGATGACAGACTTCGGATATAAATGATGTTCTATGTAGGTTACACTAAAAGTTTTAGTTTTGGAGATCCTGTTTTATAAAATTAAAAGGGAACTCCTCCCAACAATTAATAAAAATAAAAGTCGTCATTGACCAAGTGTTTGAAAAGAAATATAAAAAACAAAAAAGGACCTCCTCACCAGAAATGATTCTTGAAATGCTGAACCACCGTTGCCTAGGGGAAATCTCCAGGCAATTTCCAAAATCAAAGAAAGAAAACCAAAGCAAATTGATACCATAACTTGCGGCTTAAAAATTGACACAATCCAAACAAACGTTGGTCATATAACAATTCTTATGCTCAGTGAGGTTTATTATTATACCATTTTCTCTAAAATACCATCCTTAATGTTTGTCAGTATGAAAAATCAAAATAGCATGATAATCTCCCCCTCCATCTCTTCCTCAACCACTTGTGGGATTGTGAGCATCTTTGCCCCACATCATCCATGGTGATATATAAGGACCAAGTCTTTGTCTTTACGATAAATTCAGGGCAGTTAAATTGATCAGAGAACAACCATTCCACCAATTCCACCATCGAAAGACCATGTCACTGCTACCTGCCTACTCCCTGCCAGTACAATGCTGACAACAGCAATATACTTCACCAAGACACCAAGCAATAATTTGTTTTCTTGGTGAAAACAAATTAAATTACAAGGAAATCACTAGACTCCCAAGCAAGAAGGCCAGGATGAAGATTCACGACAGAAACTACGTCTATACCAAACTAAACAAAAAATAAACAAATTCCATCTAACCCAACAATGGGGACCCGATTTGGTCATCCCTGTCAATACAGAGATGAGAAGCAATGCTGAAAATGCATACCAGTTACAATTAACCAACAGATATAAAAAATTAGTCCTATCATTTGAAAACATAGTTTTGCCTGAAAACACTAAATCCAGACAAAGTTGTTTCCTCAAGGAATCAAAGATGGAGCACTACTGTTTATCCAAACAACATGAATGAAAAACCAATTAAAGCAGAGATAACAAGACAGGGAGGGGCCAAATTGTAGAATGATATTATTATAAACATATGCAATGTCAAGACATAAATCAATATATTCCATTGGCCAAGAAGCATAACAGATTTAAACAATTAAAAAGAACATAGTGTGGAAAGGGGATATGAAGACAATGAAGTCACAATGGGTAGACATAATTAGTGCTTGAGGAGTCTCATCTCTGCAATTGATCTTTGTAAGAGACATAAATGTTTCTAGACAGGATTCCAATGTCCATTATGCAATTAACCAAAGAACTAACAGGAATTGACTCATCATTCATATTATTCCATCATGTGCACTAAAAGAACTCTGCTTACAGAGCCAGTGCACCTTTACCTAAAACATAATTGACTGAGATTGTCTCAACAAAGCCATAATCCCAAAATTAATTGGGGTCCAGTCATTCAAATCCTTCCTAATCAAAGACTCCCACTTTTGGTCTCCCAATTCCAATCTGCTCCTCATTTAATAGGCTTTGGTCACCCCTTTTAGCAGCACATTTTTAGATAACTATAAAGCAAAAATTATCCAAGTACATCTTGGCCAAGGCACTTTGTAAAAAATTTAAAGGCACCACACCAGCCTGAGTATTACATTCTTGTCCTAAAACAAACATGCATAAATTACAGGCTCCAATTTTATCAATTATAAATCAAATTATATGCCAAAATTTATCTACAGCTTCTGTAAGCAGCAAGTGTAGGACAGTTATACATCCCAAGTACAGGGTTTGTCTTCCCTTTTTCACTACAAATTTTTAAAGCCTAGAATTTTATATCCAAAACAGTTCAGGAAAAAACAAAAAGAAGAAGAAGGAGAAGCATGTTAGTTACTGTGTGCCTAATTACTCTCCCATCAACATTCACACTTCAAGTCACTCAGATAAAAACCAATTTATCCCAAGAAACCCGACATCATAATACTTTATAATGAAGCAGCCCCAATAATTTAATCAACAAATGATCAACATGTATATGCTATGCAATTACTTCAAAACAAAGAAATCTCAACATCACACTGGGTGGCATCAAATAGATCATTACCTGCATAGTCCCAACAGCTTCAAATATCACCCCAGTGTAATAATCCAGCCCCCTTGCAAGGCTCAGATCAGAAACCACTCTATTAATGCACTTGGACTTGTGAAGAGCTTCAAACAATAGAAAAATTATCATTTTGCTATTCAATTTTCCAGCATGCCAAACACACGACCTGTTCTCATGGCTTATGCACCTTTTTGACATCTCAAATTAAACCTCTTCTTTTCCACCTAGAATACGTTACAATAAACACATGGAACTAACGAGAAAATGGAGGTAGCTAATTAACAACACAATAGAGAAAATGATGGATTCTCTATATTTTCATATAGCATGTATCCTAATGACATAATGACTATGCCAAGCAAATAGTCAGACCCAAAGGACAATCATAGGCCCATATTTGTGCTATTATATCAACAAAATTATGCCAGCTATTGCATGAAATTTTAAGCAGTATGTAAAGAACCAATTTATCAGGATATATTGTGCAATCCCAGTAAAGGAGAAAGAAGGTGCTACATATAAACAGAAAGCACAGCCAAACCAATTAAAGATGCACCAACTAGCTTTTCGGTTTGATGGTCTCAGTTTTGCCAGCATTGATTCTAAATTGAATCGTGGGTATAACTGGGTTTCTCAACTTAGATGTCGTTTTCTTTCCTATACTACAAGAAATCAATCTATTCTGGATCCAATGGAACTCATAGAGAATGATGTGTCGCATTCTCTTCCCAATCACATGCCATTGTGTATGAGCATGCAGAACAAATCAGTTTTACCGGTCAAAGCATGGTTTCTGTGTGCTGTCCAGTTTCAATATGCTCTTACCATTTCCTTTTTAACCTGCTCAAATGTTTGCTTGTCTAGTTTGTCAATACTTGAACACATAGCATGAAATTTCTCAGGTGGCACTCCACAAATTTCAAACATTCCATCCAGTAACTTGCGATAATTTAATTTAACCTGTCAAAAAACAAGTCAAAACAATAAGCACTTCAGCCAGCACTGGCAATTGCTTGGTCATCAAATTTAGCCACTAAAAAGACAAAAGCACAAATTTAGCTGCTAAGAATAGAGGAGTTTAAGATCCAATTGACAGCATATCATTCAAATTCAGCTACTTAGGAAACTTGAGTTCAAAAGTCAGTTGAAAGAATCCATATTATTTTAGCAGATGCCGAGTTAAAATAAGTTATGAGTCAAACACTCAAGATAAAGTTTAATGATGTCACAAATTAGCTTGGGTGCAACAACCAAAGGTAACCTCATGGGCCCATTTTTAAAAAAGCAGTTGAATCTTTGAATATAAAAATAAGGCTATATTCATTGGATCTTTTCACTCTATTTCACTTTCAGATTCCACAGCTCAGCATTCATGCCTTTGAATAGTTGCTACATTTATCGATGTAGGAAAGCCAAAGATAAATTTATGGGTGACAGAGCTTTAAAGTTTATTAGAGTCCAAAAAGTTGAAACTCTGAGTTTAAATCATGGAATTTGGATCATTATAGTGAAGAGACTAAGAACAACCAAAATTGAAAGAAACTATAAATGTCACACTGATATGGATGAAGAGTTAGCAGCAAAACACCAATAGGATCTCTGAACGGATTTTAGGAACCATTCCTAGGGAAAGAGGGCACCACGCCACCTTCTAGGTGAAAATTACCAATATCCAGAAAACTCATCCAGTAACTTCATTCAAAATGTATCGAAGATTCATGACACTACAAATTCTTATAGAAACTGGACTCATAAACAATGCAGGAAAACTCATAGCCTCAAATTAGTAGATCTACCAGCATCACACTATTTGGGTTTTAAGAATCACTCCCAAGAAGAATGCATCACACTTTCAAAGAACAGAACAAAAATCCTGTGGAAACTGGAATGCTGCAGAAAGAGGATAAGTCACGAGGCTCTAAATAAAGACCCATAGTAATCCTAATCCTAAAAGTAGGACTCTTTAATTCATAACACATAAAACTAGGGAAACCAAAGTAGAAAGAGCAATCAATTAAATAATGATGCCATTAGAACCACGAGGACAGACTTCATGACAGTACCAGGATTCCAAGTTCCTAAATTCTTTGAGTTTACATCTTCTTGATCAACTTAGTGACCACACCAGTTATTGAATATCCAGAGGATAAAATTGCATGCCATATGTCAATAATGATGACAGAGCAACACGAATTATAACAACTGACAATAAGATCAGCATTACATACATTAATAAAGATGCGGCTGCATATCTAGTAAGAGTACCTCATAATCTCCAATGTCCAGCTCATCGAGCAATTCTGTCAAAATCTTAATGATCTCAAAGTCTGGCCCCATTTCCTCATATTGGCCAGCAATATCAAAATCACATTGATAAAATTCACGGTATCTTCCCTTAGACGGGTTGTCTCTTCTGTACACCTTAGCTATTTGATACCTCCTGAAAGAAGTGATACCATTCATAGCCACATACCTAGCAAATGGAACAGTTAGGTCATACCAGAGAGAACATAACTCTCCACCCTGCAAAAAGTTAAGGGGAAAATATATTAAAAATTTGTTACAATTGAGTAATTGAGTTTCCTTATACCAGAACTACTTAAGTGAAATATCAATTTGATAATAACCCAAAGAAGCAGTTATCAAAAATTAACTATTATTGCACTAACATCAACCTCAGGCCGCATCTGTTTACCTGGTCAGCAAGATCATAGATCAGTTTTGAGTCCTCCCCGTATTTTCCCACGAGAGTCTCTCTCAATTCAAAAGCTGGAGTGTCAAGTGCTGTGGCACCATGCCTCTTGAAAACTTCTGTTATAATTGAAAATGCTTTCTCTCTTATTGCCATTTGCTCTTTTGCAAAATCACGAGTACCCTGATATTTAGAATAATAAGGAAAAATTACAACGAAAGATTCAATGCAAGCCATAATCAGAAGTAATATCCCATAAAACAAGATAACTTTATTTCCATAATTATCAATCTACACATTATTGCTAGACATTCTTAATACATCAAATAAAATAAATCTCCACCAATAACAAAGTCAATAATATTCCAACTAGAATGAAACTAGCAACATACTTTTGGGTTAATAAAAGAAAAGTAAAATGCAAGATTTCAACACTAAGTGATGTCAGGGTCTAAAATTCTGTAAAATCAATGTGCAGCAACAACAAAAATGATGAAATTCAAAATCATGAATTAAAATAACACAAGATTATGTAGTGGCAGTCCCATGTTGGGAATTCCAGCACTGGAGATCAATACTCATCTACCAACCTGACAAAATTCTGAAATCCACCAAAAATAGATAAGTAACACATTGAATTCCACTCAACTAAACTAAGTTTAATCTTAAACAATTTTTGTTCACCTATAATAATTTTCATTTGATTATTCTCAATAAATATGTTTACTTTCAAGAATCGATATAATAACAATACAAGGAGATGTGTCAATGGAACAAACTTTTGTGATAGACAATTACCTATTGCTAAACACACATAACAAATCTCCTCTCTAAACAGGAAAAATTCGCCGACAACACCATATTCCTAGTATTATAATTACTTTAATATAGTAATTTCTATATCATCTAGCCAAAATTATCACAAATTCTGATACAGCCAAGAAAAGAAAGTCTTGGTGTAATGGTAAGTATTGTGACCTGGAAGTAACAAGTTTGAGTTGTTTCAAGTTTTACAATTTAAAACCTACATTTAGGTTGCATATAGCTCCTTATTCCCCATTTTTCTATGCTACAAGTAACTTCATTATATATTAAGCCCACTTAAGAGGCTCTTGGCGTGACATGGTTATGAGAGGGTTGGACATAGTAATTATGTTTTTTTTTTTTATTGAATTTTTATTTAATAGGTGAGTTATCATTTTTATGACTTCATGTGTTATACCTATTCCTTATAATAATATGACTTGATGTTAAAAAAAAAAAAAAAAGAGAGAGGCTCTTAGCATACAAAGGTCATGCTATTGTTTAACACAAGATGGTTAATGAGGTGGGAAAGTAGTTATTAGGTGATGCTTTTAATTAGGTTTTAAGAATTTAAGAAATGAAACAAGTTTACTTTGCAATATGTATTTTTTTTAAAGTTAATCACAAGAAGTTGAAATGAAGGTAAATGTTTTAAATCCTAAAAAGAACAAGAAAACACACAAGAGAGATAATGGAGATTAGAGTTCGATGGTACTTGGGGGAAGAATTTCATGGCTAATAGGTAGGAAGAAATTGGTTTACCAACTTTTCAAAGCCCTATAATTAAAAAAATGTATAACCTTGCCAACAGATAGCAGTTAGCAAATTGTTTCTAATAAAAAAACAAAGAATAAAAAAGTTAAATTTCAGTCAAAAGTCACTGACCACTTTCCTTAAAAATGCCACCAATATCCCAAGAGGGTTTTTTATGCAATAAACTTATGCTCACACAAATAGATTACTATCTTGTAATAAGAATCACACTTTGCCTTTGGCTTTCACAAATTTTTAGGACTATGTCTTCATAATCTTATTTCTGCTTATCAAACACCTAAACTCTCTCAATAATACAATTTGTTGGATGGTTGAGATTCAATGTCCGAGCATACTCGGAGTACTAATTTTGGGTTGCTAAGATTTTCACTAGTGGTAAGCGCCCGCCCTATTGTGATTGCGATGCTTCTAGAGCCTAGACACTAGAATTTGTGCGGTAGATTACCTCAAAGTTGGACGTATTGTTCCCTCAGACGAAAAGTATCCAAACGGAACCCAGAAAAAATCTTAAAAATCTACTAATCATCTAGTGGACAAACAAAAAAAAAAAAAGGGAGGGCATTGAATTGGTACACCACCTCTGCCTTCTGCACAACGCACACATAGACCTACACACATCCTTTCCTACAAAAGCATGCCTCCATTGGCATGGCCACTGCCTCCACCCATGCCAGCACCAACTACTGCTCTATTTCTAGCAAAAAACTCAACTCAGCATTATTTGTGTGTTTGCATGGAAAAAGAACAGATAATTGGGGTATCATTTTCTTCAAAAGGACCCCATGGAGGATAAATGTTATGTTAACCAAGAGGGCCAAAGATTGACAAGTATACATATAAATGCACTTAACCTGCTAGTTGATCAGTAAGATATTAGCTTGATTAACTGGTAACATTGTACCATGGATGAAGATCCCATGGAATATGATCCTACATTCTTCCGGACTATTGTTAGTCATGCTAACTGTGTTTTGTGCTACTCTAATGGCTTTGAAATAATTTCTTTGCTTTTCTTTCTTCTGTTTTTTTGTTTTTTTTCTTTGCAGTACGATGGCTATTTCCTTCTTGACCAGAAGGTTTAAAATGCGCATCATGAGCATTACTGCTGCTCCAGTCATTTTTGGTCATTGTGGCTAATGCAGTTATAATTGCCGGCAATGTGATTGCAATTTTGGGTTATGCACCACAATTGCTTATGTGAACCACTATTTAACATCATGCATGTAAACAGATGCCTAAGACTACTGTCAATCTGGGTTTTAGCGACCACCAATTTAGGAGCTTGTTTGTTCCTGTTACAATTAATATGACTAGTTTTAACCTTGTGATCTTTCTGATGATTTATACAATTTGTATGAGGTAGCCTTATAGTTCTAAGGGACGAAGCTAATATCTTTAGCACATGTGGCGGCTATGAGTTACAGTCATGATGACAGGAAAAAAATGTCTTTTCTGGTAAAATACTAGAAAATGGGTATTATTCTTTTTTTTTCTGTGGAAAACTTGTAGGGTCTGTTACTTTGTCAAAATTTCACGATAGGCTAATGAGAGCATTTGTCAATTTATTTTACTCAAATTTAAATATTAATTATTCCTTTTTAACATGGTACAGGAGCAAGAAAAGACTACAGAATTTCATGGATACATTAGCAAACCAAGTAACTCAGTGTGGTTTGGCTTATAAAGTGAAAGGCGGGTAGTTTTTGTGGATGAAGTGAAGTGCATTTGATGTTTAAAGTTTGCTTTATTTGCAGAGAAGACATTTGCTATTGAAACCGTTTATGGAAGAGCGAGGGTTTTCGGACAATGGGCTAATCCAGAATGCAAAATTTAAGCGGCCATAGAAACTTGTCCTGTTGATTATATCTCATGAGACAGTAGTTTTCCCTTATCGTGGAATTAATTTTGTCTTCTAACTTACCAAGATAGAGGTTGGCTTCCAATTTGTTACTTGTTGAAAGGTTGGGTTGGTCTGTTTATGCAGCTGAGCTTGTTCAAATTCTAAGTTGTCAAACAAAGCAAATTAAAGTCTGTATGAAGGGACAAAATAAAATTCTTGTGAAACAACAATGTAGTGTCAGCTACAAGGATATCTATCCTATACTTCAGATGATACCTGATAAGAAACATAAAAAAGCCAGAGTTTGCTGGTTTACCCTCTTATATTGCATAGACCATAATTTGTGAGTCATTCACTTAATCCAATGTTAGTGCAGAAGACTGAAGAAAAGGATTCATGTTCTCATGCAGTGCTCCTTTAATAATGATGAAGGTTAAACCTAGAATTCCATGTTCTTTTATCAACATTCAGGATTGTGGAGAGGTCAAAATTACTGGCACTGGAGTTCTTGATGTCAAAGCAGCCACGTGGGAATGTACAAGTTGGAGCTGGCAACTCAACCAGCACACTTGTCTTCGATGTATTTGGTGATGCCAAAAAGTTTCAAACCAGATTTTTTAATAAACTGAACAAAGTCGTGGCTCAAAACTCTCAGGTGATGCCTCCATACTATCTCTTACAAGTTTCACCAATACATGATAACATTTGTTTGGGTTGTTGAAATAATAACAGTAACATGTTTAATATCTGGTGATATTGTGTTATGTGTAATATGTGTTTCTGGTGGAAGCATTCCTGCATAGGGCAGCAGTAATGACCCTGTAAAATTAGCGACTCCAAGAGAACTTCTATAAATCCCAAATTTCATTGGTATGGACTGTTAACTTGCTAGGCCTTTTTTGAATGATCGGTCAAAACTTTTTCTATAATCTGTTGTCATCATTGCATATATAGTTTTTTAAAATGCATGTAAGAATGTCAATGGCAAAGAGGGAAGACTCATTATCTACTGTAAAATGAATTTTTTTTCTTATTTTATTGAACTTAAAAGTGTCTTTCTAACTATACGTTATTCTTAAAAGATGTTAAGTTGTATGCTTTGAGATTGACAATTTTTGCATTTTGAAAATTTAGTTCAATTTTTCTTTCATTTGGCTTTTTTTTTCTTTTAATTGCATTTGCTAAATATCTAATTTTTACTGCATGAGATATAATTTTGAATTACTTAAATGGATATTCAAAAGAAAATGGAATTGTTTTAGGCTTTTTGCTCTTGCCTTGTCATAATTGTCTTTAACTCCACTAATGTAGAACATATATGAACCAAAGGATGGAATAAAAGGGCAGCATGAGAATCTACCAAAAAATTCAAATTAAACTCAGGTATTTATTCTAAAATTAAATTCAATAATCAATATTAATTCAATTCATGAATAATCTGATTGACAAAGTTAATATTAAACTTTATTTATAAAACTAATTAGAGAAGAAAATGAAAATAATAATAAAAAGAAATTTTCTACTAAAACGGAGCAAGTTTAAAATAACTTGAATAAAAGTAAAAATATCTTAAATAAGAGAATCTTAATAAATATATAAATAAAAGTTTTTCATATAATAGAATTCTAATAAGTGTAAATAAAAATATTTTAAAAAAGAAAAGAATTCTAATTAAGCACAAAATGAAATCTCTTAGAATACTTATTCTAGAAATATTTCCTTTCATCAATTACTACATCATTCACCTTTGATTAAAGAGAATTCGATTCTGTAGAGGTAGATGATAAGTAAGCATAAAAAAAAAAGTAGGATCTAATGATCAAAAGTTAACTTTAGGAAGCCAAGTAGCATCAAAAGTTGGAGATGCTTTTCATTAAACAAAGTACCGTCAAAATCTGCCTTGAAAAGAAGAAACATGTTCATTATATAAGATAGTCTCAATCTGTCTTTGGCATGCTAGTTTCTGTAGAAAGAATAAAAGGCAAAAAAGGAGGCTTAAAAGTATCTCAGTAAGGTGATATATCCTTTACATTGAAAATAAGATTAATATTCAAGTCATTAGGCAAATTAACTAAATATGTATTATGTCTAAGTTCTTCAATGATGGAGTGGCAACTTATAGCTCAAGACTCCTCTTATAACAACCCTTAACACATTACAAATAATTGTGAACATTATGTTGAAGTCGAGATGCCTCAAATAAGAATTTCACTGATTTGTTTTTTAATGTCATTGAAAGCTATAATAGCTTTATTAAATCATTGAAATTCTCCCTTCTTCAAGTCATAATAATATTAAATCCCTTAATTAACCTTTTATAAAAAAAGGCCAAGCTATAGAAACTATAGGCATTAATAAGATATTTGGGCTCATGTCAATCTTAAATGGTTATAACTTTTTCAAAATTAACAGTTATACCTTAGACATTAACCATGAAACCTAATAATAACATCTTAGACTACAAAAATGAATACTTCTTAATGTTGACATTAATTTTAACTTCTCTAAGGGTGAGGAAAATTGATTGTAAATGGTCCAAGTACTCTTCTTGAAATATATTATAAACAAGGATATCATCAAAATAGATCACTGCGAACTTATCTATGAATAACTTAAAGATATGAGTCATAATCTTTATAAAGGTATTAGAGTATTAGATAATAAAAAAGATATAACTAACCACCTATATAACTCAGTTTATGTTTTAAATGTAGTATTCTAATCATCATTAAGTTTGAATCTAATGGTACTCACTACAAATGCATATCTTAAAATACCAACTAGAACTAGTCAACATGTCCAACATATCCTATAAATGAAAAACTTGTACTTAATAGTAATCTTGTTAATAACTCTATTATTAACACAAATCTTCCATGAACCCTTTTTTCTTAGGATTTAACAAAATAGGAACAACATAAAAACTGAAGACTATAACACACAAAAATCTTAAAAAATAGTTATTCTACTTGTCTATTTAACTTCTTACATTCATTAAGGTTCATTATATAATGTAGAAGATTAGGTAGATATGAATCAGAAACATAGCCAATGGCAAGTTGTATATCTTTTATGAGTTGTAACTTGCTAGGAAAATCATTTAACATGATAACTACAAAATCATTTGATAACCAATTAAGTGAAATATGGAGATCGACTCTAGATACATTAGATATGGAATTTGGCTTGGTGTCTTTAACAGCAAACTTCAGGAGATTTAAGATGATGTTTTTACCTCTACACTTAAAGATTTACATGTTTTCCTACTATGATTGATTGCATTAAGGTGATAAAGCCAAAAATGACCTAAAAGGATATGGGTTACATCTATAGGTAAGATATCATAATAAAACTCATGCTTATAATTATCTAATTGAATGGGAACTCAACATTATTTAGTGACTAGTAAGGTAATTTTCTTAATTTATGTCAATAAAAAAGGTTGCGAGTGTGGTTATGTCTTAAAATTCAACCTAAAAAGAGTAGGCTTAGCAATGACATTTATGGTACTTTTTCAACAGAAAACAAAATTTCATCCATAACCTTTAATGTCTTTGAGATTTTTGCCCAGTATCTTTATATTTTTTAGAATTATTCCTTTATATTTGCTTTGTTACCTTTTACACCATTTTTCATTAGTCTTCTAGTATCTTTATCATGTGACAATTAATGTAATATTTCCATCTCGATTTTGCTTAGATATCATGTCACCAATTTTGTGAAAATGTGACAATAAATTATTTTTTAAAAATTAAAATTATAAATTAATTTAAAAAATCTAGAAATAATGAATTAATTTTAAAAATAGCAAAAATTTCTAGAAATAGATAAAAATTTAGAAATTAAGTTTTAAAATTTTTGAAATTATAAAATAATTTTAAAAAATGAAATTAATTTGAAAAAGTTTTTTAAAAAAAGAAATTAATCTTAAAAAGTTCTGACAAATAAAAATTAATTTGAAAATATTATAACGTCTACCCAATTATTGCCAACTCTAGCACAATACCTACTTTGCGAACACTTGCTACTCCTCCTCCAATAACACCTATTATGTAATTTTTTCTATTTTTTAAATTAATTTAAAATTTATTTCTATGCTTAAAATTAATTTCTAATTTTTAAGAATTTTTCAAATTTAATTTATATCTTTAAAAATTGTTTCTATTTTTAGAAATTAATTTAGAATTTTATTCTACCTGTTAGAATTAAAGTTTAAATTCTTAAGATTTTTTATATTTTTTAAATTAGTTTCTGATTTTAAAAAATATTTATAGTTTTTTTTTTGTTTTAAAGATTAATTTATAATTTTCAATAATTTTTAAAAAATAATTTATTATTACATTGTTACAAATTTATTGACATAACATCTGAATTAACAAAATTAAAATGATGTAATGTTATATAAATTGTTTTGTGGGAAGGATAGTAAAAGACTACTGGAAAAATGTGTAAAAGGGTGATAAGGCGAGCGTAGATGTTGGTTTGAGAAAACAAAAAAAGGATAGCAAAAAATTTGGAAAGAGCTAAAGATTATGGGCAAAAATAAACAAAATTCAGCTAACAACAACACAATACTAGTCATCTTCCTCAAAATCATCTGTTTTCATCATTTTTCCTAACATATTCTATGAGATCTATTATTTATATTAATAAAATTATAAGTTAAACTCAATACTCAATGGTAAATCAATATTCATAATTAGTTTAATTAATAAAATTAATATTGAATCCTATTTGTAGAACTAATTGATAAAGAAAATAAAAATAACAATAAAAAGAAAATCAAATATCTCAAATAACCTAATTAAGAAATAAAAATATCTTAGATAAAAGAATTCTAATAAGTGTAAAAATAAAAATAAAATCTTAATTATATATAAAATAAGATTTTCTAAAATGCATCTGCTAATTATTTCAACTACTATATGATACTCAAACTTCATTAATTAGTAAAAGGACTTATATAATTAAGAACTAGCTTAGTTAATTGAATTTTTCTTCTCATTAGATTCTCATTCTAAGAGATGGAAAAGACAGAAATGTGGGAGTAAGGTTTTTAAGTGGGATTGATGCTTTTGTACCTTGATCCTATTTCACATGGCCAAGTTGATTGCATTAGATTTATCTTATAACTTGTTATTAAACCATTTAGCTTTCTCATCAAACAGTATTTAACAAATAGCAAAAATTGGAACTCGTTCAGAAAACAAACTTCCAAAGAGAAGCAAGAAATTCAGCTGTTCAAGCAATCAGATCAATCTCAAATTGGTTATACCGACAAGCACCAAGGTTAAGATCATCCACAATAGAACCTCATCAAAGTTAGGCAACCCAAAATTCAACAAAACCAAATATTAACAAGCTCCAAGAGGCGACTACTACAAGAAGGCAAGCAATGGAGAGCAGAAAACCCATGCTTCGAACTCCATCAAATTATAGACACTACCAAGAATATTGGATTCCATCTACTCAAGCACTATGTGCCTCAAATGATGGCTCTAGGCCTAAAGCTACCAGGGAGGTTTCACTTGCTCACAAAGTTAAGGACATGAATGATGAACATCATGGAATGGGAGAAAATAATCTCACAAATCCCATAAGATGGAAAATCCCACTAGTGACTGCAACAATGGTAGCAATTATTATGTACATGCATACAGTACTAGAGGCAGTTGGTGGATTGGATGAACATGTGGGTGGTTCATTAGCATTAGAGACTGTTAACAACTCTTAGTTACGTATTACGTTAGCATGGATTACATGGTACTTGGTTGGTATGGTTATGGTAGAATTAATTAATTCCACACTAAATAGGTTTAAATAGAACCAAAATTTTAGATTGCAGGTTGCAAACCACACTGGAATTCCAGTCAACTGCAATTATACCATATAATGCAACCACAATCATGGCTAATGCGGCTTGTGGCATCCAGCATTATCGCAATGCAAATGCTATAACATGTCTAGTAACAAGCTGTAAACATGTTTAGTAACAAGCTGCATTTTGGAAACCTTGCATGGTATGTAAGACGGGATACTTCAAGAACTGTAACAAAATTTGATATGAAATAAGTTTGTATTATGTTAGTATTTAAGAGCAACAATTGAATAAACATTAATGACTTAACACTTTTTGATATGTTTTACTTCTAACATTAATTTGTATTATGTAAAATTTTTTTATTATTGTTGTAAAGAGTAGATAAAAAAACAAAACTCTTTTTTTTATAAAGACATTAGTCTCTCATTGAGATTTATTAATAGTTTTGACTTTTAACTTGTAAAGAGTTTCAATTAAGAGTCATGTTTCTTTATTTAATGAGATTTAAGCATTTAAATTACTTATAAAATTATTTATAATTTTATTAAATAGAGTAATATTTAATAAATGTCTTTAAGTGCCATATAGGTCATTATTTTTCATACATTTGAACCTATCATCTTTTAATTTTTAATTTCTTTTCACTTCAATTATAAATTTAAACAGTATTTGTCAAATCTTTTCCCTATCTTTGTTATTGGTCCCAAAACTACTCAAAAGAGAAATATGTAAGATTGTTAGAAAATAATATTTTTAAAATTATATTCGACTAATCAATTAAATTAATAAAATTGGAAATTAAACCTTAGTTTGGTTCAATTTACTTTAAAAAACCAATAGGTTTCAAAAATCACAATTAAACCAATAAATTAGTCGATTAGACTATGAACTATTGAACGAGTCATAATTTTCTTTTTTTTTTTAAATTTGGTTGCTTTGAAAAATTGTTGAAAAATTAAAGAAACAAGAAGTCACAGAATCAAATTACAAGAGATACAAATAATAGTCATTACTACTAAATTAAGAATCATGATATAAATTTATTTTTTTATATTTTAATTTTTTTGAAGATAAAAGACACACAATTTCAAAATTTATTTACTCCTTTATTTTTTTTAATCATGAGTTATACAAATTAGAAAAATACAATATAACTTATGAGAAAATGACTAATAAAGGAAGAAAAGAAATTTACTTTGCTATAAGTGATCTTATATAGATTATCTTCAAAAAGAAAAATTTTCAAGAAAAAAAAAGGTTTTCTCCCTAACCCAATGCATCGTCGTTGTCGTCGTCGTCCTCCTCCTCCTCCTCCATATGCATCCAGGGAGGCTCTTATCTCTTCGTCGTTGGAAGAAATCTGCTGCAGACCCCTAAACCCACTGTCGCTACCAAAGCCTCGCTTTAGTCCTATCTCCGGTCAATCCCTTCTCTTCAGTTTACCCCTAAACACGTTAGAATCCAGCATTTCGACGATGTGGAAAAGCTCGGTTTGAAGATTACCACTAACTAACATCTTAGGGATTGCTTCGTCGGCCTCTAGGATGCTTCTTCCTCCAAATTTGTCTGACCATGATTGCCGCGCTCTCAACCGCCTCCTTGCTGCGAGGTTCTGTTCCCCCTAATACGCGCACACGCACAAAACTACACGTTTCGGGTTTTGGGTTAGTGAACTATGATCTACAGGACCAGTGGAATTATGTAGAGTCAACTAGGGAAACGTGTTGGTATTGAAGGAAACAACTTGTATTATGTATTGAGGACCCTTGAATGTCGTGAGTTGATTGTGAGGCAACTTGTCGTTGTAAGGAAGTCCAAAGAAGCCGAGAATGGTTTGACTATGACTACCAGCCATGCAAAGCATTTAGGTGTTCAATAGAGGTTTGAGATTGAAAAGTGTGCAGATGGTGAACAATATGGGGACACGATAGAAGATGAAGGTGGTTTGCATGTGAGAGATTTTGTACCAGCTATGATAGCTATTTGTGATAAGCTTGAACAAGCTAATGAAAAGGTGAATGTTTTGACTGAATAATGCCACAAGCAGTAACAGTTTAGGAAGGCAATTTTTTTACTAACTGATATTATGCATTTTGTTGTGTGACATGTTGTCTTGCGATAGCCTATTTGTAAGTTCGGTGCGGATAGGATGCGGGTAGGATGGCCATAATGCCAAGAGATGTATGATACTTCTCCCTGCACAAAAGAAGGCACTCAATGGCACAGTGAAAACAAGCAGTGCAATCAAAGTTGAGAAAAAGGAAAAAGTTATCTTCCAACCAATTCAAAAGAAGGAATATAAAGCTAAAAGGGAGGTGACTAATATAGCTGAAATTGCACTCAAAACTGACTATAAGGATAAGCAGTGGATCCTTGACAGTGGATGCACTTCACACATCATGGGAGATAAGTGTAAATTGTCAAAGCTAAACAAGTCAAGATAAGGCAGAGTGAAGTTTGACAATGATGATTCACTCAACATCAGTGGTCAGGGGTCAGTAAACATTGGAATAGGAAAGCTGAAAGATGTTCTGCATGTTGAAGGACTCAGATATAATCTAACATCTCTCAGCAAACTATGCAATAAAGACCATAAGGTAATATTCACAAAAACAGGTTGCTAGGTAAAGAGTAAAGAAGGCAATATTGTTGCAACTGGGAAGAGAATAACTGAAAATTTGTATATGATTGATGAAGAAAGAGACCCTCTTGCAACTAAGACTGTGCAAGAAAGAAAGCCAAAGAAAACGTGGACCAGTGCTCATCAAGAAAATCAAATCATAGGTGACCCATCAGTAGGAGTTACAACAAGAAGAAGAATTGTGGGAGCTACTACTTTACTCTCACAAGTTGAACCTAAATTTGTTAAAGAGGTTACATAAGATCTAACTAAATCTCTATCCACAAAGCTGTTTGAAAAGTATAGATTGAGTCTATTTGTGCAAATGCCTCCTCAAGCCTGAAATTCAGGTGAATCCTCCATCTCCACTTTGCGAGTTTTTCAGATTTGTAATTGGTTGGAAAAGGAGGAGAGAAGCAACAGTGCAGGGGGAGCTATTAAGAAAGGGGATGTGCATATTTAGTGGGAGTTGAAACTATTGCATAGTGGCTTTTGTAATGAATGTTGCCAATAATTACAAAGGGGGAGATTGTTGTTCCCACAGCCTTATATGAGTTATAATTGTTGTCATCTAGGTTTAAGTGTGCAAGAAAGTAAAGCCACATGGAAGGATAAGAAGGTAAATCCACATGGAAGGGCAAGAACATAAATCCACATGGAGGGGCAAGAAAGTAAATCCACCGCGTAAGGGCAAAAATGTAAATCTGCCACGTAAGCCTTATTAGGGTTTCATGGAAGAGATATATAAAGACCTTGGAATATAAAAGTAGGGCAAGGCCAATACAATTGCATACACGACAAGAAGAGAGGGTAAATGGCATAAACACAAAGAGTGAGTTTGGAAAACACAAGAGAAACCATTCAACCAAGGAGACAAGAAAGGCCAACACAATTGAATACACGACAAAACACAAAAGGAAAGGCCAACACAATTCAATACACAGCAAAACACCAAACCTTACATAGAAAAACACCACTTGCAAAAGAAAAGAGTAGCTGTCGAGAAACAGTGCAGCCATCGTGAATAGTGTAATCGTTGAGTGAACAGTAACCATCGTGCACAGTAGCATCGAGTGACAAAATTGGGGGCTAAACGAAGATATACCGATAGCAACAAAAAAGAAACCTGATGAAGGGAGAGAGAAAGAGGAGACATCAGGGTTGAACAAAGAACAACTATCGAGAGAGAGAAAGATGGTTGATGACCAGACTGAATAAAGAGAGAGATCATTGACCAAAACACAAGAGAGAGAAAACATAGCCATTGGAAGGGAGAGAGAAACCCAACGACCAGACTAGAGGAGTCAATAAGAAGGAGAGAAAGAGAAACCCGACGGTCAAACCAGAGGAGTCGACGGGAAGGAGAAAGAGAGAGAAATCCGGTGAGACAGAGAGAGACAGACAAAGAGAGAGACACCACCGAAAGAGCAGACAACAGATCTGTGACAGCATGAGACAAATGAATGACATGGCAAAGAAAGAACTGTGAAATGAACGAAGAGAAACTCACCACTGGCAGAAGGAGAGAGAAACCCGACGGTCGATGAATAGTGATAGACAGTAAAGGGAGAAAATTTGATACGACCAAAGGAGGTGTGAAACAAACAGGTGAGGCAGGCCGTGAAATAGTAAAACCGTGAGACAAGGAGACGAGGAGATAGTGAGATGGTGAAAGTAGGAGTTGTGTGAAACAACGTAGAAAAGAAATTCGGCGAAGCATTGGACTCAACGTATTTCCAGACTTCTTCAAGAGAGGTTAGGGAGCATTGCGGTGAACTTTTAAGCGACAGTGGAGCAGCCTTTCAATTCAACGGAGGTAAGACAAGTTAGAAGAAGGGTAGATACAGTAAGTGACACTCTTTTTATTGTACTTGCTTAGTAATTGCAATAATGAAAGGCGCAGAGAATTAAAGACATCCATTGTAACCTGTACTCACAATTATAGTGGATAGTCTCGGTAAGGGAGAGTCCCTACCACCGTTGATGTACTTCACATTGACGGAACCACGTAAATCTCGTGTGTCCTTAATTTGCTTTACGTTATGTGTTTTAAATTGAGTTGTGAACACAGCTAAAGTATCAGCCAACCCAAAACCTAATAAAGACCTAAACAAGAACATTTGTATTGTCCATTAGGCAAGGTGTCTGAAAGATGACTTTGGGGGCTATTGTGATTAGTAGGTAGCAATAGATTTACCTTAGTCAAGTCTGAGATAGAGTTCGCTTTTAAGAAGAGATTGAAATTGTTCACTTACCTGCGAATTGCGAATTGTGGTGATACTAATTCACCCCTCCCTCTCAGTATCACAAACTAGTAGATCCTAGGAAGAAGTTGGGAACTTCATCTTTCTTCTATTTTTTTGTTTTTTTTTTTCTTTGCAGTACGATAGCTATTTCTTTCTTGACTAGAATCTTTAAAATGCACATCATGAGCATTACTGTTGTTCCAGTCATTTTTGGTCATTGTGGCTAATGCAGCCATAATTTTCGGCAATGTGACTGCAATTTTGGGTTATGCACCACAATTGTTGATGTGAACCACTATTTAACATCATGCATGTAAACAGATGCCTAAGACTACTGTCAATCTGGGTTTTAGCGACCACCAGTTTAGGAGCTTGTTTGTTCCTGTTACAATTAATATGACTAGTTTTAACCTTGTGATCTTTCTGATGATTTATACAATTTGTATGGGGCAGCCTTATAGTTCTAAGGGATGAAGCTAATATCTTTAGCACATGTGGCTGCTAATGAGTTATAGTCATGATGACAAGAAAAAATGCCTTTTCTGGTAAAATACTGGAAAATGGTTACTATTCTTTTTTTTTTTGTGGGAAACTTGTAGGTTCTGTCACTTTGTCAAAATCTCAAGATAGGCTAATGAGAGCATTTGTCAATTTATTTTACTCAAATTTAAGTATGAATTATTCCTTTTTAACATGGTATAGGAGCAAGAAAAGACTACAGAATTTCATGGATACACTAACAAACCAATATACTCTATGTGGTTTGGCTTAGAAAGTGCAAGGCGGGCAATTTGTGGATGAAGTGAAGTGCATTGGATGTTCAAAGTGTGCTTTATTTGCAGAGAAGACATTTGCTATTGAAACCGTTTATGGAAGAGCGAGGGTTGTCGGACAATGGGCTGATCCAGAATGCAAAATTCAAGTAGCCATAGAAACTTGTCCTATTGATTGTATCTCATAAGACAGTAGTTTTCCCTAATCGCGGAATTAATTTTGTCTTCTAACTTACCAAGATAGAGGTTGGCTTCCAATTTCTTACTTGTTGGAAGGTTGGGTCAGTTTGTTTATGCAGCTGAGCTTGTTCAAATTCTAAGTTGTCAAATAAAGCAAACTAAAGTCTATATGAAGGGACAAAATAAAATTCTTCTAAAACAACAATGTAGTGTCAGCTACAAGGATATCTATCCTATACTTCAGATGATACTTGATAAGAAACATAAAAATGCAAGAGTTTGCTGGTTTACCATCTTATATTACATAGACCATAATTTGTGAGTCATTCACTTAATCTAATGTTAGTGCAAAAGACTGAAGAAAAGGAGTCATGTTCTCAAGCAGTGCTTCTCTAATAATGATGAAGGTTAAACCTAAAATGCCATGTATAGGAGCACCATGCTTCAAGTGCAAAATTTCATGGATACATGTTTGGATATGTGCATGTGCATGTGTTTTTATATATACTAGAACCAACTTTAGAGATACTAGAGTGCTCAATGAAACTCTCTTAAATCATAATCTTATTGTTCTTTTATTATCAACATTCAGGATTATGGAGAGGTCAGAATTATTGGCACTAGAGTTCTTGATGTCAAAGCAGCCACATGGGAATGTACAAGTTGGAGCTGGTAACTCAACCAGCACACCTATCTTCGATGTATTTGGTGATGCCAAAAAGTTTCAAACCAGATTTTTTAATAAACTGAACAAAGTTGTGGCTCAAAACTCTTAGGTGATGCCTTCATACTATCTCTTACAGGTTTCACCAGTGCATGATAACATTTGTTGGGGTTGTTGAAATAATGACAGTAACATGTTTAATATAAGGTGATATTGTGTTGTGTGTAATATGTATTTTTGGTGGAAGCATTCCTACATGGGGCAGCAGTAATGACCCTGTAAAATTAGGGACTCCAAGAGAACTTCTGTAAATCCCAAATTTCATTGGTATGGACTGTTAACTTGCTAGGCCTTATTTGAATGATCAGTCAAAACCTTTTCTATAATCTGTTGTCATCATTGCATATACTGAAGTTCCTGACTTCTCCCTAGGATCTAATAGTTTGTGATACTGAGAGGGGGGTGAATCAGTATCACCATAATTCACAATTCGCAGCTAAGTGAACAACTTTAATCTCTTCTTAAAAGCAAACTCTTATTAAGGTAAATCTATTGCTACCTATTAATCACAATAGTCCCCAAAGTCACCTTTCAGACACCTTGCCTAATAGACAATACAAATGTTCTTGTTTAGGTCTTCATTAGGTTATGGGTTGGCTGATACTTTAGCTGTGTTCACAACTCAATTCAAAGCACATAATGTAAAGCAAATTAAGGACACACGAGATTTACGTGGTTCCGTCAACGTGACGTACATCCATGGTGGTAGGGACTCTCCCTCTACCGAGACTATCCACTATACTTGTGAATACAGGTTACAATGGATGTCTTTATTTCTCTACTCTTTTCAATATTGCAATTACTAAGTAAGTATAATACAAAGAGTGTCACTTACTATGTCTACCCTTCTTCTAGCTTGTATTGTCTCTATTGAATTGAAAGGCTGCTCCACTACCACTTTGAAATTCACCGCAACGCTTTGTAACCTCTCTTGAAGAAGTCTGAAAATACGTTGAGTTCAATGCTTCGCTGAATTCCTTCTTTAAATTGTTTCACACAACTCCTGCTTTCACCATCTCACTGTCTCCCCGTCTCCTTGTCTCACAGCTTTACTATTTTACGGCTCGCCTGTCTGTTTCTCTCTCCTGTTGTCCAGCCAGATTTCTCTCTCTTCTCGCCGGATTTCTCTCTTCACCGGATTTAACTTTTTCGTTCACCCACTTGGCCGAATTTCCTCCCTTTCTGTTGGTGGTCTACTTTTCTTCGTCCTGCCATCTAGCCTTCTTCACCTGTTCCTGGTTTTCTTTCCCGTCGACTGATTTCTTTGTTTTTTCGACCGTCTGTTTCTCTCTCTTCCAACATCTAGCCACCGGATCTCTCTCACACATTCCCGATCTGGTCTCCTTCATGATTTTGCTACACAGCTTCGCTCCTTTTCTCTCCTTCCCATTGACTCTTTCTCTCCCTCGACGGTTCTGCTTTTGCCGACGGTTCTCTCTTAGTAAGGTGATATATCCTTTACATTGAAAATAAGATTAATATTCAAGTCATTAGGCAAATTAACTAAATATATATTAGGTCTAAGTTCTTTAATGATGGAGTGGCAACTTATAGCTTAAGACTCCTCTTATAACAACCCCTAACACATTACAAATAATTGTGAACATTATGTTAAAGTCAAGATGCCTTAAACAAGAGTTTCACTAATTTGCTTTTTAATGTCATTGAAAGCTATAATAGCTCTATTAAATCATTTAAATTCTCCCTTCTTCAAACAATTAATGATAAGGGTCATAATAATATTAAATCCCTTTATTAACCTTTTATAAAAAGAGGCCAAGCTATAGAAACTATAGGCATTAGTAAGATATTTGGGCTCATGTCACTTTTAAATGGTTATAACTTTTTCAAAATTAACAATTATACCTTAGACATAAACCATGAAACCTAATAATAACATCTTAGACTACAAAAATGAATACTTCTTAATGTTAACATTAAATTTAACTTCTCTAAGGGTGAGGAAATTGGCTTTAAATGGCCTAAGTACTCTTCTTGAAATTTACTATAAACAAGGATATCATCAAAATAGATTACTTATCTACAAATAACTTAAAGATATGGGTCATAATCTTTATAAAGGTATTAGAGTATTAGATAATCAAAAAGATATAACTAACCACTTATATAACTCATCTTGTGTTTTAAATGCAGTATTCTAATAATCATTAGGTTCGAATCTAGTGGTACTCACTAAAAACGCTTATCTTAAAATGCCAACTAGAACTAGTCAACATGTCCAACATATCCCATAAATGAAAAACTTGACCTTAATAGTAATCTTGTTAATAACTCTATTATTAACACAAATCTTCCATGAACCCTTTTTTCTTAGGATTTAACAAAATAGGAACAACATAAAAACTTAAAACTATAACAAACAAGACCCTTAGAAAATAGTTATTCTACTTGTCTATTTAACTTCTTACATTCATTAGGGTTCATTGTATAATGTAGAAGATTAGGTAGATGTGAATTAGAAACTAAGCCAATGGCAAGTTGTATATCTTTTATGAGTTGTAACTTGCTAGGAAAATCATTGAACATGATATCTACAAAATCATTTGATAACCAATCAAGTGAAATATGGAGATCAACTCTAGATACATTAGATAGTGAATTTAATTTTTTGACAACAATAATTACCAAGTAATCATTAATTTCTAACTCTTTTGAAAGTCTTATAATTTAAAATATAAAGAACTTTTGTAGTAGAAACAAAGTAAGAAGACATGGAATTTGGCTTAGTGTCTTTCACAGCAGACTTAAGGAGATTTAAGATTTACACTTAAAGATTTACATGTTTTTCCTACTATGATTGATTGCATTAAGGTTATAAAGCCAAAAATGACCTAAAAGGATATGGGTTACATCTATAGGTAAGATATCATAATAAACCTTATGCTTATAATTATCTAATTGAATGAGAACTCAACATTGTTTTGTGATTAGTAAGGTAATTTTCTTAATTTAAGTCAATAAAAAAGGTTGCAAATGTGGTTATGTCTTAAAATTCAACCTAGGAAGAGTAGGCTTAGCAATGACATTCATGGTACTTTTTCAACAAAAAAAAAATTCATCCACAACTTTTAATGTCATTGAGATTTTTGCCTAATATCTTTATATTCTTTAGAATTATTCCTTACATTTGTTTTGTTACCTTTTTATGCCATTTTCATCAGTCTTCTAGTATCTTTATCATGTGACAATTAATGTAATATTGTCATCTCAATTTTGCTTAGATATTACGTTACCAATTTTGTGAAAATGTGACAATAAATTATTTTTAAAAAATTTAAAAGTATAAATTAATTTAAAAATTCTAAAAATAAAGAATTAATTTTAAAAATATAAAAAATTTAGAGAAATAGAAAAAAATAGAAATTAAGTTTTAAAATTTGTCAAATTATAAAATAATTTTTTTAAAAAATGAAATTACTTTGAAAAAAAGTTTTCAAAAAAGAAATTAATCTTAAAAAGTTCTCACAAATAAAAATTAATTTGAAAATATTATAACGTCTACCTAATCATTGCCAACTTTAGCACAATACCTACTTGGCAAACTCTTGCTACTACTCCAATAACACCTATTATGTAATTTTTTTCTGTTTTTTTTAAATTATTTTAAAATTTATTTCTAATTTTTAAGAATTTTTCAAATGTAGATTATTTTTTTTAAAATTGTTTCTATTTTTAGAAATTAATTTAGAATTTTATTCTAACTGTTAAAATTAAAGTTTAAATTCTTAATATTTTTTATATTTTTAAATTAATTTCTAATTTGAAAAATTATTTAGAGTTATTTTCTTTTTAAGATTAATTTTTTAATTTTCAATAATTTTTAAAAAATAATTTAATATTACATTATTACAAATTTATTGACATGACAGCTGAGTAAACAAAATTAAAATGATGTAATATTATAACAACTATTTTGTGGGAAGGATAATAAAAGACTAATGAAAAAGAGTGTAAAAATGTGATAAGGCGAGCGTAGATGTGGAATTAAAAAAAAAGATAGCAAAAAATTTCGAAAGAACTAAAAGTTATGGGCAGCAATAAACAAAATACACCTAACAACAACACAATACTAGTCATCTTCCTCAAAATCATTAGTTTTCATCATTTTTCCTAACATATTCTATGAGATCTATTATCTATATTACTAAAATCATAAGTTAAACTCAATACTCAATGGTAAATCAATATTCATAATTAGTTTAATTAATAAAATTAATATTGAATCCTATTTGTAGAACTAATTGATAAAGGAAATAAAAATAACAATAAAAAGAAAATCAAAGATCTCAAATAACCTAATTAAGAAATAAAAATATCTTAGATAAAAGAATTCTAATAAGTGTAAAAATAAAAATAAAATCTTAATTATATATAAAATAAGATTTTATAAAATGCATCTTCTAAATTATTTCCACTACTGTATGATACTCAAACTTCATTAATTTGTAAAAGGTCTTATATAATTAAGAGCTAGCTTAGTTAATTGAATTTTTCTTCCCACTAGATTCTTATTCTAAGAGATGGAAAAGATAGAAATGTGGGAGTAGGGTTTTTAAGTGGGATTGATGCTTTTGTACCTTGATCCTATTTCACCTGGCCAAGTTGATTGGAACTCCTTCAGGAAACAAACTTCCAAAGAGAAGCAGGAAATTTAGCTATTCAAGCAATTAGATCAATCTCAAATTGGTTGTACTGGCAAGCACCAAAGTCAAGATCATCCACAATAGAATCTCATCAAAGTCTGATTCAAGCAACCTAAAATTCAATTGAACCAAATATTAACAAGCTCCAAGAGGTTGCTGCTATAAGAAGGCAGCAATGGAGAGCATAAAACCCATGCTTTGAACTCCATCAAATTATAGACACTACCAAGAATATTGGATTCCATCTACTCAAGCACTACGTGCCTCAAATTATGGCTCTGGCTCTAGAGCTACCATGGAGGTTTCACTTGCTCACAAAGTGAAGGACATGAATGATGAACATCATAGAATGGGAGAAAATAATCTCACAAATCCCATAAGATGGAAAATCCCAATAGTGACTATACAATGGCAACAATTATTGTGTACATGCACACAAAACTAGAGGCAGTTGGTGGATTTGATGAACATGTGGGTGGTTCATTAGCATTGGAGACTATTAATAGCTCCTGGTTACGTATTATGTTAGCGTGGATTACATGGTACTTGGTTGGTATAGCTGTGGTAGAATTAATTAATTCCACACTAAATAGGTTTAAATAAAACCAAAATTTTAGATTGTAAGTTGCAGACCACACAGGAATTCCAATCAACTGCAGTTATACCATGTAATGCAACCGCAATCATGGCTAATGCAGCTTGAGACATCTAGCATTATCGCAAGGCAAATGCTGTAAACATGTCTAGTAGCAAGCTGCATTTTACAAACCTTGCATGGTATGTAAGACGGGATACTTCAAGTACTGTAACAAAATTTGATATGAAATAAGTTTTTTTTTTCTTTGGGAAACTTTTAGGGTCTGTCTGAAGTTCATGACTTCTCCCTAGGATCTACTAGTTTGTGATACTGAGAGGGGGGCGAATCAGTATCACCACAATTCGCAATTTGCAGGTAAGTGAACAACTTCAATCTCTTCTTACAAGTGAACTCTTTCACAGACTCGACTAAGGTAGATCTATTGCTACCTACTAATCACAATAGTGACCAAAGTCACCTTCCAAACACCTTGCCTAATAGACAATATAGATGTTCTTGTTTAGGTCTTCGTTAGCTTATGGGTTGGCTGATACTTTAGCTACGTTCACAACTTAATTCAAAACACAAAACGTAAAACAAATTAAGGATACACTAGATTTACGTGGTTCTATCAAAGTGACGTACATCCACGGTGGTAGGGACTCTCCCTCTACCGAGACCATCCACTATACTTGTGTATACAGGTTACAATGGATGTCTTTAGTTCTCTGCTCTTTTTAATATTGCAATTACTAAGTAAGGATAATATAAAGAGTGTCACTTACTGTGTCTACCCTTCTTCTAACTCGTCTTGTCTCTGTTGAATTGAAAGGCTGCTCCACTGCCACTTAGAAGTTCATTGCAACACTCTTTAACCTCTCTTGAAGAAGTATGGAAATACGTTGAATTCAATGCTTCACTAAATTCCTTCTGCAGGTTGTCTCACACAATTCTTGCTTTCACTGTCTTACGGTCTCACCCATCTCCTTCTCTCACGATCTCACTGTCTCACGACTCGCTTGTCCGTCTCTCTCTCTCTCTTGCTGTCCAGTCAAATTTCTCTCTTTTATCGCCGGATTTCTCTCTCTTTCCACTGCATTTCTCTCTCTTCACTGGATTTCACTTTTTCGTTCACCGTCGGGTCTCTCTCTCTCTTCCCATCGATCTGCTCTAATTTGGGCATCGAGTTTCTCTCACCTTTTGATCTAGCCATAAGATTAAGAAAATATCTTGGATAAAAGAATTCTAATAAGTGTAAAAATAAAAATAAAATATTAATTATATATAAAATAAGATTTTATAAAATGCATCTTCTAAATTATTTCCACTACTGTATGATACTCAAACTTCATTAATTTGTAAAAGGACTTGTATAATTAAGAACTAGCTTAGTTAATTGAATTTTTCTTCCCACTAGATTCTCATTCTAAGAGATGGAAAAGATAGAAATGTAGGAGTAGGGTTTTTAAGTGGTATTGATGCTTTTGTACCTTGATCCTATTTCACCTGGCCAAGTTTAATGCATCAGATTTATCCTATAACTTGTTATTAAAGCATTTAGCGTTCTCATCAAACAATATTTAAGGAATAGTGAAAATTGGAACTCCTTCAGGAAACAAACTTCCAAAGAGAAGCAGGAAATTTAGCTGTTTAAGCAATTAGATCAATCCCAAATTGGTTGTACTGGCAAGCACCAAAGTCAAGATCATCCACAATAAAACCTCATCAAAGTCTGATTCAAGCAACCTAAAATTCAATTGAACCAAATATTAACAAGCTCCAAGTGGTTGCTGCTACAAGAAGGCAGGCAATGGAGAGCATAAAACCCATGCTTCGAACTCCATCAAATTACAGACACTACCAAGAATATTGGATTCCATCTACTTAAGCACTACGAGCCTCAAATGATGGCTCTGGCTCTAGAGCTACCATGGAGGTTTCACTTGCTCATAAAGTGAAGGACATGAATGATGAACATCATAGAATGGGAGAAAATAATCTCACAAATCCCATAAGATGGAAAATCCCAATAGTGACAACAACAATGGCAACAATTATTGTGTACATGCACACAAAACTAGAGGCAGTTGGTGGATTGGATGAACATGTGGGTGGTTCATTAGCATTGGAGATTGTTAACAGCTCCTGGTTACGTATTATGTTAGTGTGGATTACATGGTACTTGGTTGGTATGGCTGTGGTAGAATTAATTAATTCCACACTAAATAGGTTTAAATAAAACCAAAATTTTAGATTGTAAGTTGTAGACCACACTGGAATTCCAATCAACTGCAGTTATACCATGTAATGCAACCACAATCATGGCTAATGCAGCTTGAGACATCTAGCATTATCGCAAGGCAAATGCTGTAAACATGTCTAGTAGCAAGCTGCATTTTGCAAACCTTGCATGGTATGTAAGACGGGATACTTCAAGTACTGTAACAAATTTTGATATAAAATAAGTTTTTTTTCTATGGGAAACTTGTAGGGTCCTTCTGAAGTTTCTGACTTCTCCCTAAGATCTACTAGTTTGTGATATTGAGAGGGGGGTGAATCAGTATCACCACAATTCGCAATTTGTAGGTAAGTGAACAACTTCAATCTCTTCTTAAAAGTGAACTCTTTCGCAGACTCGACTAAGGTAGATCTATTGTTACCTACTAATCACAATAGTCCCCAAAGTCACCTTTTAGACACCTTGCCTAATAGACAATGCGAATGTTCTTGTTTAAGTCTTCATTAGCTTATGGGTTGGCTGATACTTTAACTGCGTTCACAACTCAATTCAAAATACAAAACGTAAAGCAAATTAAGGATACACTAGATTTACGTGGTTCTGTCAACGTGACAAACATCCACGATGGTAGGGAATCTCCCTCTACCGAGACCATCCACTATACTTGTGAATACAGGTTACAATGGATGTCTTTAGTTCTCTGCTCTTTTCAATATTGCAATTACTAAGAAAGAACAATACAAAGAGTGTCACTTACTGTGTCTACCTTCTTCTAGCTCGTCTTGTCTCTGTTGAATTGAAAGGCTGCTCCACTTCCACTTAGAAGTTTAATGCAACGCTCTCTAACCTCTCTTGAAGAAGTATGGAAATACGTTGAATTCAATGCTTCGCTGAATTCCTTCTGTAGGTTGTCTCACACAATTCCTACTTTCACTATCTTACGGTCTCACCCATCTCCTTCTCTCACGATCTCACTGTCTCACGACTCGCCTATCCGTTTCTCTCTCTCTCTTGCTGTCCAGTCGGATTTCTCTCTCTTCTTGCCTGATTTCTCTCCTTTTCCACTGTATTTCTCTCTCTTCACTGGATTTTACTTTTCTGTTCACCGTTGGGTTTCTCTCTCTTCCTATTAGTGTGCTTTAATTTGGGCATCGGTTTCTCTCTCCTTTCGATCTAGCCGTATAGGTCTTTGTCGTCCACCCACTTTCAGCCATCTAGCTGTGTTGGGTTTCTCACTCTCTTGTCACCTTCCTCAGCCGCCTTTCAGTCGTCTTATGTTCAATGTTCAGCCCCCTTCAGCCGCCTCATTCTCTCTCACCATATTAGCCTTTTTGCTGGATTTTCCGACCGTCGATGGTTGCGTTTTCTTCTCCTGCCAGATACACTGTTCAATTTTTCGACAATACTGTTCAATTCCGACTACTCTTTTCTTTTGCACGTGGTGTTCTTCTGTGTAGGGTAATGTGTTCTCTTTGGTTGGTCGGTTGTCTAGGTTTTGATGAATGCTCAATATTGTTGACTCGCTGTTCTTTGTCTTTCAAGACCATTATATACTCTACTCTATGAAACCCTAATAAGGCTTACGCGGTGAATTTACTTTCTTGCCCTTCTGTGTGGTTTTACCTTTTTGTCCTTCCACGTGGCTTCAATTTACTTGCACATATAAAGCTAGTTGACAACAATTATAACTCATACAAGGCTATGGGAACAACAATCTCCCCATTTGTAATTGTTGACAACACTCATAACAAAGGCCATTATACAGCAATTGCAACTTCAACTCCCCTTAAATATACACTCTCACTTTTTAACAGTTCTCCCTGCACTGTTGCTTCTCTCCTCCTTTGCCAACCAATTACAAATCTGAAAAACTAGCAAAGTAGAGATGGAGGATTCACCTGAACTTTAGGCTTGAGGAGGCATCTGCATAGATAGACTCAATCTATGCTTTTCAAACAACTCTATGGACAGAGGTTTAGTTAGAATATCTTAAATTTGATCTTTAGTGCCAACATACTCCAATTGAATTATACCCTGTTCCACTTGATCTTTGATGAAGTGATATTGGATGTCAATATTCTTGCTCCTTAAATGTTGAACTAGATTCTTACTATGATCAATAGCACTTTGATTATCACAAAGTACACTCACTGGTAACTTCATTTCAACACCAAAATCTGCCAATTGTCTTAGCATCCATATCACCTGTGTACATGCTATACAAGCGACCATATACTCCACCTCAGTTGTGCTCAAAGCAACACTGTTCTACTTTCTACTTAACCATGCAATACACTTTGAACTCAAGTAGAAGTTACAGCCACTGGTTGATTTTCTGTCATCTATACTTCCCGCCCAGTCTGCATCAGTGTATGCTTGTAATTTAACAGAATCCATGGTTGGATACCATAAACCCACTTCCAGTGTTCCTTTGAGGTACCTTAGGATTCTTTTCACTGCCAACACATGAGATTCCTTAGGATCAGCTTAGAACCTATTGGCAGCGCACACAGCTTGCATAAGATCAGGCCTTGATGCTGTAAGGTACAGAAGGCTCCTTATCATCTTCCTGTATTCTGTAGGGCTTGTACTCCTTCCCTCCTGATCTTTTGTTAACTTACAGCCTACTGTCATAGGGGTACTAATAGGTCTACTATCCTCCATACCAAACTTTTTCTACATCTTTTTGGCATATTTTGTCTGAGAAATAAAAATACCTTCTTCCCACTGCTTTATCTATAATCCAAGAAAGTACATCATTTCTCCAATCAATGACATCTCAAATTCTTCACTCATCTTCTATGCAAAATCTTGACATACCTCAGAGTGATCCCCTCTAAAGATGATGTCATCCATATATACTATGGTTATAAGCTGGCCTTTCTGTAAGTTGAACACATATAGGTTATTATCAACTATTCCTTTTCTAAAGTTCAACCTTCTCAAGTATGCATCCAGCTTGCTGTACCATGCTCTTGGGGCTTGCTTAAGACCATACAAGGCTTTCTTCAACTTGCACACGTGATTCTCATCCTTACTGATTTGTACTCTATCGGGTTGTTCAATATACACCTCTACTTTTAGGAGCCTATTCAAAAAGGTGGATTTCACATCCATTTGATAGACTTTATACCTCTTATGTGCTGTCAAAGCTAGCAACATTCTGATAGTTTCTAACCTTGCTACTAGTGCAAAAGTTTCATCAACATCTACACCTTCTATCTGCGTGTAGCCTTTGCAAACCAGCCTGGCCTTCTTCCTCACCACCTCGCCATCTTCATTGTGTTCCTAAACACCCATTTCGTTCCTATGACATTTTGTTAGTGGATCTTGGAACTAGCTCCCATGTATCATTCTTCTTAATTTGATCTAGCTCTTCATTGATAGCTTTGACCTAGGCTTTGTCTTGAATAGCCTCTTCAACAGATTTAAGTTCAACTTGTGAGAGTTAAGCAGTAGCTCCCATAATTCTTCTTCTTGTTGTAACTCCTACTGATGGGTCACCTATGATCTGATCTTCTTGATGAGCACTGATCCATGTTTTCTTTGTCCTTCTACCTTGCCTCGTCTTAGTTGCAAGAGGATCTCTTTCTTCATCTTCAGACTCACTCTTCTCCGAGTCTAAACTTACTTTTTGTTCCTTTTCTTCAGGTTGGTCTGATTCCTCACCCACATTGAAGTCATCTTCTTCTTTGTCCTCAGCTTCTCCATTCTGCATTATTTTTTAGTTCTCATATATTCTCACATCACTGGAAGTGATCACTTTTCCCAACTTATGTAGGAAAACTCTGTAACCTTTTGGCTTTTCTGAGTATCCCACAAAGATACCTTCATCAGACCTAGCGTTGAATTTTGCCAAGTTTTTCTCCTTATTCTTCATAAAACATGGGCTACCAAAGACTCTGAGATACTTGGTTGTTGTCTTCTTCCCACTCCATAGTTCATATGGAGTCTTATCAATATTGGGCCTTAGTAATACTCTATTTAGTAGATGCATGGCAGTAAATGTTGCTTCTATCCAGAATATTGTGTGAAGCTTGGATTCCAGCAGTAGAGTCCTTGCCATTTCAACCACAGCTCTATTTTTCCTCTCTACCACCTCATTCTGTTGAGGTGTTCTTGCTGCTGCCATTTGATGATGAATTCCATGCTTTTCAAGATAATCTTCAAAAGCTTTATTTGTAAATTCAGTGCCTTGATCTGACCTCATTACTTTGATCTTTCTTCCACTCTCATTTTCAGCCAATCTTTTGTATCTCTTGAAGCAATTAAAAACTTCAGACTTGTATTTAAGGTGCATGAGGCAGGTCCTTCTCGAATAATCATCAATAAACAAAATGAAGTACCTCTCACCTTTTAACCCTTTTGTCCTCATCGGTCCATACAAATCAGTATGCACAATGTCAAGCACTACTTTAGAATTGAACTCTTTGGTTTTGTACTTTGTGGATGTTTTCCTTTAGAGCATGCTGAGCAAACATACTCTCTCTCTCTCTCTCTCCTGAGGTCGGGAATGTCTCTGATTGCATGAGTAGTGGTCAGCTTCCTCATGTTCTTCTGTGATAAGTGTCCCAACCTCCTATGCTAGAATTGATTTTCTTTTTCTTTGGTGAGTAAACAGCTGCTTGTCTTGTCCTCATCATTCACATATAAATTTCTAACTGTTCTCTTCCCAGCTGCATCAATATTGCCTTCTTTACTTTTTACCTGGCAACCTGTTTTTGTGAATATCACTTCGTGGTCGTTGTTGCATAATTGGCTTATAGATGCTAGATTATATCTGAGTCCTTCAACGTGCAGAACATCTTTTAGCTTTCCTTACCCCTGACCATTGATGCTAATTGAATCATCATCAGCTTCTTTTATCTGACTCACATAACTCTTGAATGAGTCTCTTTTCTTCCTCTGTGGGTTGTCAGTCTTTTTACTGGACTTCTTTGATTTGAATGATGATCTTCTCCATCTTAAATTTGGCTCATCATCATCATCATCCTCATCTTCATCATCAAGCTTCACTTTGCACTTAGAAGCAAAATGTCCAGTCTTCCCACAATGATAACATCTTAAGGCCAGTTGTCTTTTTCCCTTCTTAGACCCCTTTTTGAATTTCCTAATGAAATAAGTCAATACTTCACCTTCACTTTCTTCCTCATCACCATCATCATCCTCACTAGATGATTCTTCCTCTTCTCTTATCTTCAAGTGCTTCATAGCTTTGAAAGCTGCATCCTTTGATACCTTCTTTGTTGCAGAGCTTTCAGCTGACTTTATCCTCATCTCATATGAAATGAGATTGCACTAGAGAACACGCAGAGACATAGAATTGAGATCTCTACTCTCCTCTATGGCTGCTACCTTTGAGGCAAACCTCTCAGGCAAAATTCTCAGAATCTTCTTCACAATAGATGAGTCCTTCTTGTTCTTCCCATGACTTCTCAGGTCGTTCACAGCATCAATAACCCTGGTGAAGAACTCTTGGACTGTCTCATTTTTCTACATTTTGAGAGATTCATATCTTTCCTTGAACACTTGAAGTTTAGCCTCCTTCATTCTACCATCACCTTCATAGATTTTCTGTAATCTGTCCCATATCTCCTTGGCAGATTTGCAGTCCATAACTTTAGCATACTCAGTATCTATCAATGCTGAAATGATGACATTTGAGGTCTTCCCATTAATCTTAAACTACCTTAACTCCTCTGGGGTTGGGTCTTTACTTTCTTCCAGAGCCACAAAACCCTCTTATACACATTTCACCACGTTCATGCCCATGGTTGCGAATACTACTTGCATTCTTGCTCTCTACATGTGGTAATTGGTTCCGTTGAAGATTGGAACCTTCTTGCTGTAAGTGGCGCTAGTGCTGGTACTGGCTTCCATTTCTTAGTATGCTAAACAAATCAAACTTCTAGATCCCTTCAAACTAGTATACCAAGCTGTTAAGCTTTAAACTAGTGAACCTGTGCTCTGATACCAATTAAAGTTCCTGACTTCTCTCTAGGATCTACTAGTTTGTGATACTGAGAAGGGGGTGAATCAATATCACCACAATTCGCAATTCGCAGGTAAGTGAACAACTTCAATCTCTTCTTACAAGCAAACTCTTTTGCAAACTCGACTAAGGTAGATCTATTACTACCTACTACTCACAATAGTCCCAAAGTCACCTTTCAGACACCTTGCCTAATAGACAATATGAATGTTCTTGTTTAGGTCTTCGTTAAGTTATGGGTTGGCTGATACTTTAGCTGCATTCACAACTCAATTCAAAACACTAAATGTAAAGCAAATTAAGGACACACAAGATTTACGTAGTTTCGTCAATGTGACATATATCCACGGTGGTAGGAACTCTCCCTCTACCGAAACGATCCACTATACTTATGAATAAAGGTTACAATGGATGTCTTTAATTCTCTGCTCCTTTCACTATTGCCATTACAAAGCAAGTACAATACAAAGAGTGTCACTTACTGTGTCTACCCTTCTTCTAAATTGTCTTGCCTCTGTTGAATTGAAAGGCTGCTTCACTGTTGCTTAAAAGTTCACCAAAATGCTCTCTAACCTCTCTTGAAGAATTCTGGAAAGACGTTGAGTTCAATGCTTCTCCCAATTCCTTCTGTAGGTTGTCTCATACAATTCCTGCTTTCACCGTCTTATGGTCTCACCTATCTCCTTGTCTCATGATCTCACTGTCTCACGGCTCGCTTGTCCATTTCTCTCTCTCTTATTGTCCAGTCAGATTTCTCTCTCTTTCCGTTGGGTTTCTCTCTCCTTCTGATCTGGTCGTATAGGTCTTTGCCATCCACCCACTTTTGGTTATCCAGCTATGTTGGGTTTCTCACTCTGATGGACTGGTTTTTCACTCTCTCGTCACCTTCCTTAGCCGTCTTTCGACTGTCTTACGTTCAACATTCAGCCCCCTTCTCTCTCACCATATTTTCCTTTTTGCTCGATTTTTTGACCATCGATGGCTGCGTTTTCTTCTCTTTCTTGTTGATGGCTACTCAATTTTTTCGGCCATCGACCTTTGTTCTTCATTCACCCCAGTCATCGACCGTCTCTCTCCTTCCTATCGACAGCTACCATTTTCTCTCTGTCTTCCAAGTGTTTGACGGTTTCTCTCTCTAGGTTTTGCCTTGCCGGATACACTGTTCAATTTCTGACAACACTGTTCAATTTTCTGACGACACTGTTCAATTTCAACTACTATTTTCTTTTGCACGTGGCGTTCTTTTGTGTAGGGTTGGGCGTTCTCTTTGGTTGGTCGGTTGTCTAGGTTTTGCTGAATGCTCAATGTTGCCAATTCGCTATTTTTTGTCTTTCAAGACCATTATATACTCTACTCCATGAAACCCTAATAGGGATTAAGCGGTGAATTTACTTTCTTGCCCTAGTATGATTGATTGATCTATTAAAGTATATTTAAATTAGCATCATTATTGATTAAAGTTATGTATTTGAGGCTCACCCAAAGGTGAACTTAAATGCATGATCAAAGTTTTGTAGTGTATCTGAATCCATTTAGGTTTTCTCAAAGTATTAAGGTATAAATTTGGATTATGTTTGTAGCTTCCAGTAATGTATTCGGCTTAGGCAATTCGATGATCAAATTCAATGGGCTGAACTATGCAAAATGGTCTGAGCATATTCAGTTTCATTTAGGTGTTTTAGGCTTGGACTTAGCAGTCATTTCAGATGAAAAGCTTGCAGCCATTACGGGGACCGGTACAAAATCTGATAAGTCTCTTCATGAGGCTTGGATACGGTCTAATAGGCTGAGTTTGAATTTGATGTGGATGACGATAGCTGAAAATGTCAAGCCATCAATGCCTAAGACGGAAAATGCAAGGGAATTTATGATAAGAATTAAGTAATACTCTCAATCAAAAATAGCTGATAAATCCATTGTAGGAATCCTAATGAGAGTGAGCTGACGACCAAGAAATTTGATTGGTCATAGCCCATTCATGATCATGTGACCAGTATGGCTAATCTAGCAGCAAGGTTGAAAATAATAGGCATGGATGTGAGTAAATCCTTTTGGTTTCAATTCATCATAAACTCATTGCCTCCTGAATTTGGCCAGTTCCAAGTGAATTATAATACTATTAAAGAGAAATGGAACTTTCAGGAAATTAAGGTCATGTTAGTTCAAGAGGAAGGGAGATTAAAGAAGATGAAGGATCACTCCATTCATCTTATCATTCATAATGATGCTAGTGGTAGCAAGTCCAAACCACATAAGAAAAGTAAGAAGAAGGACAAAGCCTCTATAAAAGTCACTGGAGGTTAGATCCAAAAGGATTAGAAATGCTTCTTCTACCAAAAAATGGGTTACTTCAAGAAAGTGCCCATAATACTTGGTGGTTAGACTATGGAGCTACTATTCATGTGTCATATATTATGCAGGGATTCCTTTCAATCCAGCCCATAATAGGAACTGAGAAGTTCCTTTATATGGGAAACAGAATGAAGGCACGAATAGAAGGAATTAGGATGTACAGATTGATCTTGGACACTAAGTGTCATCTAGATCTAGAAAAGTGTCTCTATGTTTCTAAATATGCTAGAAATTTAGTTTCTATTGCAAAGTTGGATGAAGAAGGATTTAACCTTAAGATTGGAATCAGTGCATTTTTATTATATAAACATTCATACTATTATGGATATGGTACTTTGATTGATGATTTGTATCATTTTAATCATACTTGCATAATAGACCGTAACTTTAGCATACTCAGTATCTATCAATGCTGAAATGATGACATTTGAGGTCTTCCCATTAATCTTAAACTACCTTAACTCCTCTGGGGTTGGGTCTTTACTTTCTTCCAGAGCCACAAAACCCTCTTATACACATTTCACCACGTTCATGCCCATGGTTGCGAATACTACTTGCATTCTTGCTCTCTACATGTGGTAATTGGTTCCGTTGAAGATTGGAACCTTCTTGCTGTAAGTGGCGCTAGTGCTGGTACTGGCTTCCATTTCTTAGTATGCTAAACAAATCAAACTTCTAGATCCCTTCAAACTAGTATACCAAGCTGTTAAGCTTTAAACTAGTGAACCTGTGCTCTGATACCAATTAAAGTTCCTGACTTCTCTCTAGGATCTACTAGTTTGTGATACTGAGAAGGGGAAGTGGGGTGAATCATATCACCACAATTCGCAATTCGCAGGTAAGTGAACAACTTCAATCTCTTCTTACAAGCAAACTCTTTTGCAAACTCGACTAAGGTAGATCTATTACTACCTACTACTCACAATAGTCCCCAAAGTCACCTTTCAGACACCTTGCCTAATAGACAATATGAATGTTCTTGTTTAGGTCTTCGTTAAGTTATGGGTTGGCTGATACTTTAGCTGCATTCACAACTCAATTCAAAACACTAAATGTAAAGCAAATTAAGGACACACAAGATTTACGTAGTTTCGTCAATGTGACATATATCCACGGTGGTAGGAACTCTCCCTCTACCGAAACGATCCACTATACTTATGAATAAAGGTTACAATGGATGTCTTTAATTCTCTGCTCCTTTCACTATTGCCATTACAAAGCAAGTACAATACAAAGAGTGTCACTTACTGTGTCTACCCTTCTTCTAAATTGTCTTGCCTCTGTTGAATTGAAAGGCTGCTTCACTGTTGCTTAAAAGTTCACCAAAATGCTCTCTAACCTCTCTTGAAGAATTCTGGAAAGACGTTGAGTTCAATGCTTCTCCCAATTCCTTCTGTAGGTTGTCTCATACAATTCCTGCTTTCACCGTCTTATGGTCTCACCTATCTCCTTGTCTCATGATCTCACTGTCTCACGGCTCGCTTGTCCATTTCTCTCTCTCTTATTGTCCAGTCAGATTTCTCTCTCTTTCCGTTGGGTTTCTCTCTCCTTCTGATCTGGTCGTATAGGTCTTTGCCATCCACCCACTTTTGGTTATCCAGCTATGTTGGGTTTCTCACTCTGATGGACTGGTTTTTTTTCACTCTCTCGTCACCTTCCTTAGCCGTCTTTCGACTGTCTTACGTTCAACATTCAGCCCCCTTCTCTCTCACCATATTTTTTCCTTTTTGCTCGATTTTTTTGACCATCGATGGCTGCGTTTTTCTTCTCTTTCTTGTTGATGGCTACTCAATTTTTTTTCGGCCATCGACCTTTGTTCTTCATTCACCCCAGTCATCGACCGTCTCTCTCCTTCCTATCGACAGCTACCATTTTCTCTCTGTCTTCCAAGTGTTTGACGGTTTCTCTCTCTAGGTTTTGCCTTGCCGGATACACTGTTCAATTTCTGACAACACTGTTCAATTTTCTGACGACACTGTTCAATTTTTCAACTACTATTTTCTTTTGCACGTGGCGTTCTTTTGTGTAGGGTTGGGCGTTCTCTTTGGTTGGTCGGTTGTCTAGGTTTTGCTGAATGCTCAATGTTTGCCAATTCGCTATTTTTTGTCTTTCAAGACCATTATATACTCTACTCCATGAAACCCTAATAGGGATTAAGCGGTGAATTTACTTTCTTGCCCCTAGTATGATTGATTGATCTATTAAAGTATATTTAAATTAGCATCATTATTGATTAAAGTTATGTATTTGAGGCTCACCCAAAGGTGAACTTAAATGCATGATCAAAGTTTTGTAGTGTATCTGAATCCATTTAGGTTTTCTCAAAGTATTAAGGTATAAATTTGGATTATGTTTGTAGCTTCCAGTAATGTATTCGGCTTAGGCAATTCGATGATCAAATTCAATGGGCTGAACTATGCAAAATGGTCTGAGCATATTCAGTTTCATTTAGGTGTTTTAGGCTTGGACTTAGCAGTCATTTCAGATGAAAAGCTTGCAGCCATTACGGGGACCGGTACAAAATCTGATAAGTCTCTTCATGAGGC